>VMKM01000165.1:0-528980 GCA_008360985.2 Macquaria ambigua | reverse complement strand
CCCTCCCCACAAACTCGCAAAAACGAACATGACGTTTAGTTTGTGTCCTCAGCCAATGACCAACTCTTCACTTCCAGAAAGAGTGGCACATTTCACTGGTCGCTAACTTTTTGGGTAGATATATTTTTATAAAATAACTTGAATTGTCATTGACCTGTAACATCACATAGACCTAATACATTAAAGGAATAGTTTGACATTTTGGGAAATATGCTAACTTGCTTTCTTGCAGAGAGTTAGTTGAGAAGATCGATTCCCCTCTCGTGTCTGTTTGGTAAATCTGTAGCTAGAGCCAGCAGCTGGTTATCTGATCACCTTTAAAGCTTACTAATCAACACGTCTTATCTTGTTTGTTAAATATGTACAAAAAAGAAAGTTTAAAAACGACAATTTGGGGTTTTGCGAGGGTTAATGTGCAGGACTATTTCTTGGAGTTGACTCTAGGCCAAGAAATAGTCCCACACAAACCCCCCCCCCCCATAAAACCAAGTTTTTGTTTTTACACTTTGGTTTTTGTTGTTGTTGTTGTCCCAAAATGACATTGGGAAAACATGACATTTTATCCAGGTGTGTATTTGAATGTGTACCAGGCAGTTTATATGCTTAATTAGCATCCTAACTGCAAGTGTTGGCTACAGAGCTGTCATTCATGTCTGAGACTAGGCAAAGATGAAATCTAGCAAACAGTTCTCTCTGCAAGCACAAACATATGGGAATGCTCACAATTACAATGCCTCATTGAATGCACCTCAGACTGCTGATTGCCTAAATGTTTGTAAAAGTGACAATTTACACAATTTCTTCCATATGGACGGTTGTAACCCTCACTGTAGTAGCTATGCATATAAACATTGCCCTACAGTGATACACATCCACTGCTAAATATCCAATATGACAACGCTGCAACTCTAGGCCTGCCAGGCTGCAATACACTGCTGCTAAAGTCAACACATTTTGTGAAATGAGTTTTCCTGAGAACTCTGAAATGCAGATTTTGTTTTGTGAACACAAATTTATGTGAACATTGTGTTCATCTACCATGGAAGGATTATGTGACAATGCCATAAATTGGACTTTGTGATAATAGTACTTTTATAAGCTACGGGCCAATCTGATTTTATTGACCATATAGGCTATAGCTGCAATGACATGGGTCATTGAATCTGTGGCGTACTGGATAGTTTTCAGTGATGTCAGCATGATGTGTGGAAGGTTTTGGCAAAGGATCCAGGATGTTTTGATACCGCTCTATGGGAAAGAACAGAGTGACTTTAAGGTCTTGACATCTAAGTAGATTTAAAGATGGTAGCTGATCATGAACGCATGAGTTGAATGAAGCGCTTTGAGACTGTGTCATGGGAGGATATTGTAGCAATTCTAATACAGAAAGACTGACGTGAGAACAGGTTTGGTTTCATCCAGATGTATCATTCTCCACAGCTCCTTCCAGCTGAGTTTCTTCACGTCCTCACAGTTCAGCCTCTGACCCTGCTTTGCTTAAGAGTGTCCTATGACAAGCCTCGCTGCCTCCTCCTGTATTTGTTCCATAACCATTTCTTTTCCCTGATGGCCCTGTGGCCCATGTTGCACCTGCCCTACAATATCCCATCATGTCTGAGCTCTGACTGTGCCTGTTGGCTGTGTCTCTTCAGTTTAATTTGCATCCTGCTGAAACAGTCCTGCAGCACTGGCTATTAAATCTTCAGACGCTAATGCTGTCAGTTTCATTTTATATTTTACCTTCGTACACTTAAACTTTTCAATTACTTTGGATAGGTTTATCTCCCCTGCCAATACAAAGCCACACTGGGAAGGCTTTCACGTCTGAATCTGCTGTTTAGCATTTAAGGTTGCACTTCATAATCTCCCTAAACTCTTGCTGGGCTTCTGCAGTGAAGAAATACAAATGCCAGATAGTGGCAATCTAAATCTATTAAGGCCTCCTGAGTGAGAAACTTAATTTATAAACTGAGTGAGCCTGCAGTAAAACTTACATTTGATTGTATTCATTGACTTTGAATTTACAATTGATTTCCTCTGTGCTGAGTGTGCTCAGCTTTATCACAAGAAACTATCACATATAAATATTTGGCTTTAGAAGTATTGGAGCTTTCTTGGTACTTTTGAGTTTTTTCCCTCCGTATTTAAGCTGAGTGATATTTGTCCCAGTATTTGTCTTTATGCTGTAGGTGCATACATTGTGTAGGTAATATGATAGGTTGACAGCATGTACGGGTATATTTGTATGAGCATTGCCCTTCAATGATACACTGCCACTGCTATCCAGTATGACAATGCTGCAACAACTACAGACCACGCTCTGTACTGATCCCCTCAGCAATACAGGCACATTTGACAGACCTTACACCTCTTATTTAAAACACTGAGATAAGGCTGAAAAACTGTAATATTCCTTTAATGAAAATGTGACTGTATGTGGACCAAATCTGTCCTCAACACATCTATCAAACCTGATATCTCAGGTGACATTTCAGACACCACTGCTCTGATTTTGATGAGGGATGATGCATCATTATATTCTTTTGTGTCCTTGTCTATAATAAAGGGAAGTGAGCCCCAACACCCTAACACACACACACACACACACACACACACACATACATGCACACACACTCAACCCTGAATAACCAGTTCATTTAGACCGGGGACTTTATTCTCCTTAGTTGCTTATTTTGTGTGTGAACATAAAACAGCCTGAAGTGTAAGAGGCTTTTCACTCGATCAACCACTCAGCTGCTTTAACACTAAGGCTTTGCAACAAATTAATGACATTATTATTACATGTTTTATGTAAATGTAGAGCTGTTGTACATAAGATGCATAAATAGTTTTGAATTAATCCGGTAGCATTTCATGTTGAAGAAGATCTCTTGAACTAACAATACAAAGGGAAAAATAATTTAAACTTCTAAAGAGTTGGTTTGATTTGATTTTTTTACTTTTAAAGGGAGCTATATGAGTTGTAAACAAAACAAATTATCAGGATTCTACCAACCCACTGCTTATTAAATTAAAGGTTCTAAAATTCAGATAATTGGTCGACATTAAAACAGCACAAATCATGTATGAGGACAAAAACAAATTTACCACCTGAATAATACAAAAAATACTACCTGAAAGTATCCAAAAATTGTTAAAATGAGAGAAAGTCGTCATGGTTTGAGAGGAGTATGTGTAAGTTGTTCTGAGGAACTGAAAATGAGTGTAAGTTGAAAAAATATTTTAAAATAATAATTTTGTTGTCTGTTTGGTTTTTCTATTCTTCAAATGGCATTAAAAAGCTTTTTTTCCCTGGGGTATTAGATATGATGTGAGGTCAAATTGCAACACAAACACAGACTACAGAAGTTTCAGGTTGCTGACATTATCTAGTCAAGTTTTTAACAAGTCAAAACAATTGCACATTATAACCAATTTTTCTTGTTCTCGGAAATATCCTCATCGTGTCACTCTTTCAGTTAATGGGAATCATAAAATGTTATAAGAAAGAGTTTGTGCAGCATTTATAGTGGCTCATTTAGGCTTGGCACATTGTAAAACTGGTGCAAATAAGTCGGCATAAGAAAAGTGATCTAAGCTTTGAATATTGACCAGCTGCATTGTCCACGCAGAAGTGTTTGGATGCAGAAATGATAGATAAGATTATAGGAAAGCCCAGGGTATAACACGAGCAGGGAGAGAAAGGCAGGGAGGGGAAGATGAGCCTCAGCCAAAACACAGCTGCTGGCTGAATAAGTAAAGCCACCTAGAGGGTGAACAGAATGATGAGAGGAAGCAAGAGAGAGGAGCAATTCCCACAGACTCTATCAAACACAAAGACGGAAAAAAACAGGCATATGGGAGAGTGTGTGAGAGCTGCACCAGACACCTTCCCTTTTTTTTGCAAGAGTGAGAAGCCCATGCACAGAGACCTGTAAGGAACTGTGTGTAAAGAGGGACTAAAAAGGACAAGAAGAAACAAATGCCTTCATTTTCGACAAATGCAGACCAGTAATATTGCAGATCTTGTAACAGGCAAAAAGCAGGAAGGAGAGGGATTGAGAGGATGCAGAGTGGCGGATTTTGGAGGGTGGTGTTGGTGGAGGGTGGAGGAAATGTTTCTGTGAGAGAGCACATAGTGAGAGACACGAGGCAACAGATGGAGAGAAGAGGCCCAGAGAGGCTGATAGTAGTGATACTCCAGAGAGAGAAGGCGGCGGGGGGTGAAGCCCTGCGTCCACTGAATAACTGTCAGAACCTTATTATGAAGCAACAGTGTGCTTCAAAATGAGCCCTGAGACAATGTATTGATATGTATGAGTCTATTAAGCCTGAGGTGGTGATTTTGCATGTGTGCTGATACAAAAAGAATGACAATTTTGATGTAATTTTAATAACAGTAATAGTAATTCTTTACCTATGATTGCATTTGTATTTAGTGCCAGGAGAGTGTATGTCATTATGCCTTACCATCCGCCAAACTGCACACTGCATGACAATGTACAGGCATAATGTGTCCGCTGGAAGAGAGGGGAGATAGAAAGAGTGAGGGAGGAGGAGGAGGAGGAGGAGGAGGAGGAAAATGAAGAGTGTTTGATGTATGTCTTGAGAACAAGAGTGGCCTAATGATAAAACACTGCCAATGAATAAGTCTGCCAGTGGACAGGGCAGGCCTGTCAGCGTAAGCATAAAAGGTGATGAGTGAGAGCTTTGCACTGTTAAACCTTCATGCTCCAGGATGCGCAGTGTTGAAGGCACAGAGGAAGTCTGTGAATATAAAACATAGCCATAATTAAGTGCTGGCATAAAAGTGGCAGCACCCACTCTGTTTAGCCACAAATAAAAAAAAAAAAAAAACATGATTTGCTTCTGAATCAGAAACCTCAATTTCAGTAAATTGTTCACAGAATGTGACCAGAATCAAAGCCTTGTTTACAGTTTCAGCCAATGAAATTCAGCGTGTTTAATCTCTGTTCATTATTTCACCAAATGTACAAAATAATTATTTTTCAGGAAAATAGCCTCACGTGTAACAGAAATAATTCAGTTGTTGATGTCACTTAGCTGTATGAAGGCATGGAAAACTGTTGGTTTATTCAGCGTACATGGCAGGTTGTAAGTTTAACATGTCTTCTGTGAACAACTTTATATGGCAGAGGTGGCTGATTTGAAGTGGTGTGTGTGTTTCGTGTATCATCTATATTATTGGGAACAAAAGTCCCTTCACACTGTCACGTTATGGGGACTCCAATCTGAGGACATAAAGGTTTAAGGTGATCTACACTGATTGTACACATGAGTCTGTTTACAGGTCTTGAGGAGTACTACTGCATATGTGAAAACAGTTGTATAAAGCTTTATATAGTTCCAGAGGGAGCTGCATGAAGTCTGATAAATTGCCTCAAATGAGGTCACTTGAGTCAGTGTTGGTTGGGGCTGATGACTACAAGTTTGAAAATTTAAAAAATCTGTGGGTGTGGAGTTAGAAAGTAGTGAGCTTACCAGACCTCTGTAGGCCGCTGCTCATCTCTGCGTGAGGCTACATTAGCTGCTACTAGCATAGCACACCCAAATCTCCAACTGAACTGTCGATAGTCAAGTTGCATTGTGGGGAATGTAGACACCATGTTTTGACAAGGAAGAAGAATGCATGGATTAAACAAAGCGATATCTTTGGTTCTGCTGCATCAATTTTGATACTTTTTGTATTGCGACACCTCCAGGCCCGGGCTCTGACGGCTGAGGGGGGTTTGGGGAAATGTATACCTGCAATAACTAATGACATTCCTATCAGCCTCAGCTGTACTTTGTGTTTAGTGCTAATTAGCAAATATTAGCTTGCTAACACACTAAACCAAGATGGTAAACGTGTTAAATATTTTACCTGCTAAACATCATCATGTTAGCATTGCCATTGTGAGCATGTTAGCATGATGATGTTAGCATTTAGCTCAAAGCGCCACTGTGCCTGTGCATGGCTGTCGACTCTTTTAAAACAGTCGACTCTCTTGGTTGTATTTCACCCTGAGGTTTAAAATCCACCTTGAGATTTAAAGTGCTTATATTCATACAACACTGTTTTACACAAACACACACACACACACACACACACATTAATGGACATACACACAACATGGAAAACACACTGCTACAGTTACCCGCGCATACACACAAAATGAGACTGTTATGACGTTATAAATGCCAGCCAGAGTGTGTCCCTGATGATGTCACTGCACTTACTTCTGTCAGACCGACATGACAGCCCTTTGTTCTTCCAGGTATATTGGCACACTCACATACAGATCCACAATATTATACTGTAAATAGGTATAACCAAGACACTGTCCAACGTACCCATAAGAAAATCTCACCAGAAATACATATTTTGGAGCTTAAATGCATTTTTATGTGTAGTTGTTTGTGATTTTTTCATTTAACATCAGTAAAAGTCATCTCAGGGCAGATGTCAGCTGATTCCAGGCTGGCTTTTTAGCCCTTTGAGTACACCAGGGCCAGTGGTCAGACCATAAAAGCCTACAGTCTGGTAGGGTGAGGTTTACACAAAAGCACTTCCTCTCCATTGAAACACGCACAATGGCAGAGGCCCTTTTTAAGACGTTTGCTTTGCGGGTAAATTATGCAACTTAATGGATTCATCTCTGGTCCGCTCTGCTGAGATAGATAGGCTGGAGAGAACACAACGAAATGTCTGGGAATGTGGAGCATTACGGGGGGATGAAGGGATATAAGAATGGGAGCGAGGGAGAGGAAAGAGAACTGGAGATGGGATATCTCGGAGGTAAAGATACAGCCAAGGGCTTTAAAGCTGTAAATCCTCCTTTCTAGAAGAGATGTGGGTTATTCTTCTTTCTCCCTCTTACTCTCCTCCCTTTCCACCCCCACCCCCCCGTCCCCCAAATCATAAACACAGACACTAACATAAATGCACAAATGCACTCCAACAGACGTGCTGCTGCACTACCCATAAAATCCTGCCATTTATATGGAAGAGCCTGAAGTAGAACAGAAGTAAATATTCTCTCATGTTGATGACAAGCCAACGGTGTCTGGGGAACTTTAACACCAGGAACTTATGATTAGAATTACCTGTGAGCTAATGTCTTTCAGCTTCTGCGTCATTTAATTTCCACTTTATTGAGCTCCCACAGTAACAATGTACAATAATGAACTGCGATGTATTGTACGCTCATTCAAACTTTACCGGCCACTCAGAGAAAACTAACATTCATCTCCTCCAACACATAAAAAAATTTACAGTCTTTACTGAAAATGAAAATCTAGCCCCATATTTGTCAACCTGCAAGTTAAGTGATTTACTCTCTCTTTAATTCCTACTTTGTATGTGCATAATTGTGATGATGTCATTCAAATGTAAATTAGTGCATGATGTCAGTTGGCAACTGGCAGCCAGTAGCTTACGTCCTTGGATGTCAGCTGACGACACAGTGACCAACAGTCGTCTCAACAGTTGAAATGACCAAATGACCAAATCTGGGCAGAAGTGATAACTTATATAAAAGTAAAACAGCTCCACAATAAACAAGACAAGTAATCAAATCTAATGCCAGTAGTAACACTGATGTTAGAATATTAGACTAATTGATGTGCACGTAAATTAAGTGATATTGCTACTTTTATATACTCTGATGTTTTATTGCCTATTTTATTGTTTTATTCTATTCTACTTTGAAATATTTAAATCTGTTTAAACATTTTCTCTGTGGGTAGCGTGGAGGGGGCTACAACTGCATGTCATTGTGCAATCCCATATTGTAAAATGACAATAACGCTGAACCATGATGAAATTTACTATTGTTGTAGTACAGGAAAACCAATACCTTTCTTTTTAGTGCAGAAATAGCAAGTCATGGCAAAAGTGTGATTTGAAATTTGAAACATACACAAGTCAATACAAGAAGTTAAAAACAAAAAGTTGCAGGATAATGATTTTGGACAGAAGGTAAAGATCTGAGCGACTAAACATCCAAAGGCTGTCAATGATGTGTTGTGAAAATAAAAAGCCCACAGAGCAGAGGTGGGGTGAAGAAAGTGGATGTCTGTGCACGTGTGATAGAAACAGACAAGCTACGGAGGGAAAGAGAAGTGATGGAAGAATGAGTGGTCAACCTATCTTCTGTTTATTAAATGAAACTGGCATTGATTCAAGACACTAAAGACAGTGGGTGAGAGCAGATAGAGGGAGTTGGAGAGGAGTGTGTACAGATTAAGAACGGTATTAATTCTGACCCATAATCTCCCTGCCTCTGTAATTGAGGTCGCACACCAGGGGAGGCTGAGTGTGGAGCGAGACTGCCTTTCTGCTTTACTAAGCTCTAAGGAGGGAGCAAACAGACACAGGAGTGAACTGAGGGGATGCAGTCCTCCCCAGACCTTCTGACTGTGGAGTTTGTGTTTAGAGACAAAGTGAAGGGGGACAGCCGGGGAAGACACTGAGGACAACCTCAGTAAAGTCCTACAGACGTAAAGTCTAGTTAAACCAAACACGAGACTAAAGGGAGGTTTGCTCAGAGTGAAGAAATACATAAAGTGCAACCAGGATTTAAATGATTGTTAAATGGTCAAAACTGTAAGAAATTAAGGTTTTTGTTTATTCTTCTGCCATGATGGCGTCCCCTACATCAGTGTTCTCCAGAGGGTGGTGGGAATTTTTGGTTGCTTTAATTTGATTGGTGCAATATCTGTGTAGGCGGGGACTAAATATAGTTGCCTGTTTCTCATACCATCTGTGATTTGAGGACTCCCTATGATACTCCATGACTCTACACTCAGCATGTCTTTTAGCAATATCAAACTTAGCTTTGTGTCCATATGTGGTCACATCCCAATCAGTTCTTCTCTGCTCTTAGTCTCTCAGCCTCCAAAACTTCACTCCTTTATTCACTCTGTTCATCTGCATCTGTCTGGGATCAATATTGTAATAACTGGAGAGGAGAAAGCCTCATCATAATCAATAAGAGCAACGTATAGCTAGGCAGAGGTAGACAGAGAGAAATCATTCTGCCCAACAGCGGAGCTGAATGTTTCTGACGCCTCATTCATTACACTATTGAATAATCCATCGGCTCTGTCACAGCCACAGAAGAACAGAATAAGCTCCAGTGCGAGCACATCTGCAGGCTCTCACAGCGAGAGGAAGACCTATGAGAGCTTCATATTTCCTTTGATTACATAGAAGATTCATATGAGTTTAAGAACATATTAATGTATCCACATGGAGTCTGGAGCACGTCTGAGTCAAGTAAGTCTCAAGGCTGTCGGAGCAAAGTCTCAAGTCAATTCTCTCAAGTCCTTGAGGGCAAGTCAAGTCACAAGTCTAAACTGGAAGTCTCTCAGCTTACCAAAAGCCGGCCTTTCAAAGCAGTTAGTAGTGTTTATATGAAACACATTAGATTACTGTGCCGTCTTATTTCTTTTTTATTGTTTAGGATTTTACCAGGACAAAACTGGAGACTTCAAGTTTCATAGTCGTCAAGTCCAAGTCAAGTCTCACTGTGACATAAATGTCAAGTCTACAGCTCTGCAAACAATAATAGAAAACAAAAGACAAAGCATGTCTAGAATACTTGAATTTGAGTGTATATATGTTATCGTTTTTAAAACATATTATTAATATATATGATAACGTCAGTTCAAAACAGAGAGAATGAAATCCACACTATATGTCCATTATAGCCATTAGTAGCCTATTAGTATATTTTAGTATCTTTTCCCTCAGTGCACCAACTGATTCTAATGAGAACCCCTTTGAAAACGAGATGGTGCATCTCAAGGGGCTTGTCCTCAAATTTTAAAATTTGAAATAAAAATAAACATCAAGCTCCTGCAAAATCTCCCACAACAACTCTGCAGATATTTGCTGTACTTTCAGTCACCTCTCACAGCTTGAGATGGTGACAGCATGCAGTTTGGGGTTTCAGCTTTTAAAGAGCGCTATTTCATTCTTTACCAGTTTATCCATTGACAGCAACATGAGTTCACTAAACTCTGAGGTATGAAAAAAAAAGAAAAGCTATGCACCTTAGTGACTCATCTCTTGCCACCAAAACACTGAAACCTGGTACTGGTTTCTGGGGACACTCTACATCTGATGTGATGTTATCATAGTGGCTCTGGGAACATTTTTAGCTTGATCTTCATTTCAGATCAAATTTATCCTTGCTTGGGTCAAAATGATTGCAGCTGCCATACATGCAGCACCCACCTCCACTGAAATCATTACACTCTGAACACAGATGGCGAGGTGGGAGGAGAAACTCTCAGACATAAGATGCAAAGTCATCAGCTCAGATCCACATGTGTCTGACAGACAGAATGAAACACTTCTTAAGAATTGCTCTTGCAGGGTCTGGAGGGCCTGTCAGTTGACTTTGGTGCGCTTTAGACTCAGGGCTAATAAGGATGTGCTGTTGGGAATATGTGTGCTAAGCAGAAAGAGAGGCTTTGATTAGCTACGGGGCCCGTGCAAAGGGAATCACAGCACAGAGACCAGTCGTAAACCTGAACCGAAAGGGAAAAAAGGGTTCAAATACTGCAGAGGTTCAAGACGCTTTAAGGAAATTCAAGCATATAAGCACCATCTTCTTTGACTAGACGCAGTGCATTTAAAGGTCAAATGGCAAACAATCTCAAGGTCAAAGGCTTCTCGCCACTGACAAAAACAACAGAAATGTTTTGGTTGACCATAAATCCTTCTGAGATAATGCAGACATTACTCATGCATTGCTAACATGTCCGTGACAGTTAGTGTAGCGAACACATCAGAAGCGCGATCATGTCAAACTATACAGAGAACCTTTGTGGCATTTCAGCCAATCCCAACATGTGAAATTGAGGACGTCAAACTGGATCATGGCGCAGAAGAAAGAGCAAGTGATAATTGTCAGGGTAACATAGGATCAGCTTGTACTTGCACCTGCAAACAAGCTTTGACAGCACAGAGGAGCGCGTCATCGCTTATAAAACAACCTTAACACATGAAATGTGACAGAGAATGATTAGAAAACATCAGGGAGTCTCCATAGGAGCCCCAGTCTAGTCTGGTGGGTGTTGTTTTCAGTCTATTTCACACTAAGAGGAACTCGTGATTCATTTTGATTGAGGGTTGCAAAAATTATACTGTGACCACTTTGAGAAATAAAATAAAAAATCGATGTCAAAACAGCAGCAATAACAGCAATTCAGAGCTGAGATTAATTCAGAGATGATTCCATCTGTCAGCAATCCATTCAGACCTGTACACTATTGGTTTTTGACAGTTAATTGATACATACACAATATTAATCTCATGGACGTTACCTGTATAGTTGCACTCTGTCACCTCTAAGCTTCTTAGAGCTCAATTGGTGTCATCATTGTAGCATTATGTAGCCATAATCTGTGATCCTACCAGCACAACAATGAATCATTTTTGAAGGCTTGTAACTTCTGGAAGAATTAATTTATATTTCAGAGTGCTATAAACACACAGTAATGAAGAAACCAGTGAAAATGAATGAAAACACGTAAACACTGGTACTGCCACCCTGCAATTATCATGCCAATAGTGGCAGAAAATTCAGTCATCTCTTTGTGTCTTTCTGAGCATGAAAATATATTTGGATGTTTTGCTCAGTCTGTCTCACTTGAATTGTTACATTTTTGTCAATTTCTTTCTTTCTTTCTGCTATATTTCATTATTGCTGAAGTAGTAATATGTGTTACTTCAGCATCATTCATTCAGTAGGTAATTTCTTTATTGTTTGTTGCAAAAGCCACTCGATTGTTAATTGAAGTGGTTCCTTTTTAAGTTACTAAAATTAACAGTGATTTACTTAGAAGATTATTACTGTGGGTCTGAAGTGAGTGAATACAGTGCAGGTTTAATGTAGACACCTCTTTGCAATAATGTGATATGAGCAGAACAAAACATATATTTTTTGAAAATTACATTATTACATTGACAACGCTAGCATGGTGACTTGTTATGTATAAATAAATGGGTTTACAACATAAGAGAAACATGGTAATACCCCAGACGGAGGTGTCTCAGACCTCGCCTCCATCCAGCTGGACTTCTTCTTCAGCGGGTTCAACATGATTGACCTCAAGGGAGACTGGACCGCGGCCTCCTCCAATCACAGCGGAGAAGAGGAGGATGGTCTTCATCATGTCACACTCACTGGTTGGGAGCTCAGGGAGTGTGCAGCCCAGCGGGGGGATGTGTTGACACAGCCACTCCAGCTGTTTTTAGATTCATACATAAGGGCAGAGGTGAAACCCAAACCTCAGCTTCTTACTATGAGCGATGGCGTCCTGCTTGAACACAACATTTACTGCCAAAGTTAGAACAGTTGTGGTTATTTCACAGAGATTTATTTATTTTATGTATTTCTTTTGTCTTCGCTCTTCTCAAGGCGGATTGAAATGGGTGGAGCTCAGATGGAAAAAGGTGATGTCACATACTTCGATGGACCAATCAGGATTTCGCAACATTTGAATCAAAATGTGATGACAGTCGGTGGGTTGTTTGCTGATGTTGCCAGCACTGTCAACGAAATCTGATCAAACCACACCCACACATGCTGAAGCAGATTAGCTCAGTTTTTGAGTGTTAAACTCTATAAATAATTCATAAGGATCTTTTTTCCAACTTTAACTTTGATTGTTGTTCACTTAGTCATGAATATTTAATGCTATGGAAAAATACTATAGATTTGAAAACAAGGTTTCAGGGTCTTTAAACCTGTAAATGTGTGTAAAACGACAGAGGGTGATGTTTGGTATGATCAGATCCCGTCCAGCTTGCCTGCCATTGTAACGTTTAGCTTCTAACAGAGGACGCAGCAACACTGTCAAATTCCCTACACAGCTTCCTGAAAACAAGGACAGTTTACACATGCATTTAATTTTTCTCCCACAATGACTTACTTTGACTCCAACAGCAAAATAAGATGTAGATGCAGCATTTATGCCTTATTACACAGTGTGGGGAGGAGAGAGTGGGGAAATTTGGGAGTGAATTGAGAAGGGTATGTTATAAAGGTCATGTTTTGGATTTAAATCAATAGTTTGCACCTGGCTGATTTCTACTTTTTTCTTCTTCCTCCTCACATCTGTGTCAATTAATCTTACTAAAGAAAAGGTAATTTGTTTTTGTTTTTTTCATGCATCCGTGCTAGCATGACTTAAAAGCTCCTGACAGAGCGAGTGACAAGATGACAGTCTGTGGAAAGAGTGGAACGGCAGTGAAAGATTCTTCTGGACAGCTTCATATTACTTGTTATTCCTCTAATGCATAATGATTCTGAAGCTGTTTATGCCCAGGACTTTAATTGGCACAGCTCATGTAGATGTGCAATGATTTACAATAAGGATCAAGAATGCAAATAATGTGAAATGGGGACATGTTTCAAAAGCCACTGTGTTCCCCTGACTCCCCGTCACAGCTACCACTGCTGAAATTTCATTACAACTAAAAGCATAGCATGCAATTTTGAGTTTTGTAACACTGCTTTTCTCACACAGCAGTAATGCATAACTGTCCCTATTCACATGAAAAATATAATTATATATTTCAGGCAGCAGTCAATCAAAAATTCTTTCAGGTATCAAGAGACGCCCTGCTGGCCCGGGTCTGTTACCTGTAAAACAGCTTAAAAAACCTCAATGTGCTACGAAATAAGTCTGAGAAAAGAGAAAATTACAGAGAGCAGCTGTGATTTGGCCCAACAAAATTGTGAAGAAGATGTACAAATAATACAAGGGCAGCCAGGCCAGCAAGTGTAGACAGATGGCAACATCTCAAGGCAAAGCAAAATGAGAGGAAGAAATATGAGTGCAAGTACGCCAAAGAAAGATGATGCAATAAAGCTCTGACACTACAGAGCAAGATGGAAGTAGGAAGAAGGAGGAGATGGATGGACGGAGGGTGAAATAAACTAGAAATCAGTGGAAAAAATGTTTTAAAAAAATGCTGGGTGGCAAGCAGCCGGTCGTAACCACGCATTTACAGAAGATAGAGACACGCAGCAATAGAAGAAGAGAGGTAGAGGCAGAGTGGGTGGCCATCAGTGCACAAGCCTGAAGCGGTGAAACATTACGGCGGGATAATGAAGAAGGTTCTGCTCGGTCACACTCCACATTAGCCCAGAGTCAGGCCGACCCCAAAGTGTCAACAAGTTAATAGACTGGGTATCAGTGACTCTTTCACACTGCAGCTCTCCACCACAAACACCAATTATTTACAGGAATTCTGTGGATAAATAAACATTGAAACCTCTACAGTACACGGAAATTAATAACACGGCAGCAGCCTGAGGTACAGCTGGGGGGGGGGTGAGCATTAATGAGTGTGTATAAATGCCATGTGGAGTGTGTGGCCACTGGCATGACAGCATTGTTGGTGTTTAATGGTATTTCTGTGTAGGCGAAAGACAAAGGTAGAGACACATCAGCTGTGGGTGATGGGGCTTCTTTGTCAGAGGTCTTTTGTTTCCCATGGACAGGAAATTCGAACACTGGACTATAATTATTTGTTTGAAGTCACAGTATGAAGCACAATATGAAAAAAAAAATAATTTATTGTTATCTTGTTCCTTAATTCTATGTTTTTTCTTTTGATATAGGATGTTGGAATAGGACATAATGTAGGAAGTGATTATTCAAAAATGAAAATCAGTGGGGTGCCATGTAGTGAGAGAAAGGCAATTTTATTTGATGGGAGGGTGTGAAGCATTGGAGCTGTCAAAAATCTGTCTGGTTGGTGTTTTTGTCTGGGTAGTGGTTTGAGTGATTTGATTCTGATATAAAACTGGTGGATACAAAATAGAGATTAGATGAAAAAAACAAACAAACATGTAATATGGTGAAGAAGTATTTTTTGCATTTCATATAAGATTCATTGAGGCACTACTTTGCCCTACTGTTTTTTTCATCTTTAATGTGCCAGCATGATATTCAGTCAGAATGCTGTGCAATAAATAAAGACAATCTAACACATGCAAAATAGCCTACACTACACAGGCTACCTTGTTTTCCTTGGCAGTGTGAAATTGCTAAGTACTGTATCTATTGAGTATCCTTCAAAATCTATGTGGGGTCTCCCTTTAAACATGTACCCTTGATAATACTGCAAGAATTAGGTTTTCTTCTTCTTCTTCTACAAAACATCTTCTATAATAACACAAGACAGTCCACCTCCATGCTAGTGTCTCCATAGACTGTATATAAATATCTTTATATAAAGTCTATGGGCTTTACTTAAGCACAGCGGTGCTTTGAGTTTAACGCTAACGTCAGCATGCTAACATGCTCCCACTGACAGTGAAATGCTGATGTTTAGCATGTTCACCATCTTAGTTTCGCGTGTTAGCATGCTAACTTTTGCTTATTAGCACCAAACACAAAGTACAGCTGAGGCTGATGGGAATGTAAATAATTCTGCATAAACTGGACTGTTTACAAAGTACTGGACAAAGTGACATTTTTCACTGATGGTGGCGCTAGATGAAAAGTCAAGGGATCATCAAAGTTATTAAAATGGATCCTGAAGGGAACATTAATATCTGTAGAAATTTTCGTGGCAATTCATCCAATAGTTGTCAAGACATTTCAGTCCAAACCACAAATATCAGCCTCTTGAACGTGTGTCAGGGGATCACCAGAGTCAATAGGCTACATCCTCTAAGGACTATGAATGTGGAAATCCACCCAATAGTTGTTGGGATATTTCAGTTTGGACCAACGTGGTGGACTGACCGACCAATAGACTGACATTGCCACTAGCATGGCTAAAAATATCTACAGTTGCATACATTCTGAATCTGTTTTTGAGGTGTTGGTAGCCTCGCCCGGGGAGTGCTCAGTTAGAAGTCATTCAGTTTTTTGAGTCATGACCAACAAATATCCCAAGATTCATTGCTCGACTCTGTACACAATGACAGCGATTTAGTGCGATGCATTCCAATGACATTACAGTGAAGACTAGCTGGTTGCGGCTCCGTTCTTTGACGCACTTTTAACCAAAAGCCTTTAAGCCAGGAATTTTAATTCAAATCACTGATGAAATATACCATTCTTTTGGCTCGAATACTTTAGATGCCGCACATGAACAATGTGCGATCTTGTATAGAGTTGAGAACTATGTAACAGCCACATGGCACATTTGTGAATCCTGAATTGATCAGGAAATGTTTGTGTAATATTTAAGTTACATGTGTCAGTAGGGAAATACTGTAGTCTGCCATGTCATGACATCAAAATCAAATCCTTCTCAAACTACAGTATAACTGCAATTGTATTTTAGGTGAAGAAATCTGAGGGACTCAGTTTATTTTGATTCTACCGCAGTAAACATTCAAAGGAGGCAGCCATAAACAAACCAAGCATCTTCAAGGTTTTATGTGAGCAAAATCAAATAGAGGGGTTGCTCTTTAAGACAATTTGCAACCCTCTATCTCAAGCAATTAGGTGAAGATGGCGATTGACAGCAGCAGAGAGCAAAATGCAGAGATGTGACAGGCAGCCAGACGCTCTCCCAGTGCGCTACACCCAATGCTCCTAATGCTTTGGCTTGTAGATAACTTTACAGATCAGCTATGATTATGCTGCTTATTAATTCAATCAGTCAGGCTGGCTGCTCTTTTATTAGTGCAGTCTTTAACTAATTCACTCTACAAAGGCAGATGTGAGTGATGCAAGCAAAAGAGGGAGAGACAGAGAGAGAGGGAAGACAGAGGAGACCTTTGGCTAACTCTGCAGTAATTGCCTCGAGTCATTTAAAAAAGGGTTTTGAAGATGAAAAATTGATCCATAGATCTATTTAATCAAGAGCTGACTCAAGAGCTGTCCTTAAGAGTACCTTTGGCTGCAGACGAGACTGAAATAAAAAAAATGGGATGCTATGTTTTAGATTTTACATTTTTGACATTCAGAGTAGTGGCACTTTAATTGACCATATCAGAGGCCTCTGCCTCTCTCAGCAGGATTCTACAGATTCAGCATCACTGTTTCATGAACAGACCAAACACGTCCTCTGAAAGCCATCAGAGGCCTGTCTGAGTATTCTTTTTCTTTGGGCATAAGAGATTATAGTAAGAATCAGCTTGAATTACTTGCAATATCACACTTAAAGCCCTCCTAAATCTTAAAAACATAATTAAATCATAATTACGTCACATGATAAAATCCTTACGAGGCTGTTACAGTGAATATGGTTCAAGGCTTTTAAGAGGATGAGTGTATTTATCACTGGAGGTTATATATTTCTTTTGCTTCTGACACATCAGAAGGGCACTGTAATCACATCGCAGTTGCATCAGATAGTATTATAACCCTGTTGTTGTGTGTGTGTGTGTGTGTGTGTGTGTGTGTGTGTGTGTGTGGATTGTTGTGATATTAAAGTGTTTTTTCTTTTTGCTGGATTGTAAAACCAAAACATGAATTGTCAGAACACTATAAAATGCACACTCACATCCCAGTGTTGACACATGAAATATTTATTTGTTGTCTTTTTCCTCTCCCTCCCTCGCTCTCCCTCTCTGTTAAGTTTGTTCTTGTGTGTGTGTGTGTGTGTGTGTGTGTGTGTGTGTGTAGAGCCTTAGAAGTTGTACAGGAATACATCATGTTAACTAAAGCATGTTGGCAAATGATGTTCAGGTGTAAGAGTCAGGACACAAAATGCTCTCAAACTTAAATAATATATGACTGAATGGCAGTTTTCTCACACGTGGAAGTTTTATATCAATTGTATGGCTTCCATCAAATGTTGGGAAAAGGTTGGGGGGAAGCTCTTTATTTTTCCTGCAGAGAGTAAATTTTTAATCAGTTCTGGACATTGTGATGGTATGACTGAAAGAAATTCAGATGTGCTGCTCCATCCTCATGGAATAATTTACAACAGACACTGAAGCCCAAAACTCTGGTGTTCTTGTTATTGGCACTATTAATCTTAGCAGTACATGTCCTGTTGCTTTTGAGTAATACTTACAAGTTATGTTTTTACTCTGAATACTCTTTTTTTACTGGATATCTTAGCTAAATTTATCACTTTTTTTACCTAATACTGTAATGTTTACTGTTTCTTCTTTGCTGGTTGATTTTATTGTTTGTTTTTATAATGTAAACATGGGACACTTGTAAAAGAGGGCTCCTGTTCTTATATACTCTATAGATATATATAGACAATATACATGTACAATAAATGTACCACTGTACAAAACAATCAGTAGCAAATCATTTTGTTGCAGTGCTTATCTTGTTTCTTTTGTTGTGTCATCTTCTTTGTTGGGTCGCTCATTTGAGTGACAGCTGCCATATAAATAATGTTTCTATTAACTGTGGCACGCCTCTCTAGGCACACCACCAGATCTTGTAAGTCATTAACGTAAAATAATTAAATCAGAAACAAAAGCTCGGTCACATGCTGCCGATTGAGCTTGATTAACAAAACAGGAGATATTTCCCCTCTCTGAAGGTAAAGTTAAGTATCTTAGCTAATAACCTTTAAAATGTAAAACCCCGTAATTATGAGGAAAGTAGTTAGATTTGCCTCGTATATATAAAAAAATGTCACTCAAAATGAAAATTTGACTTGATAGGCAGTAGATAAAACACTTTCTGAAAATCAAAAAAAAACAAAAAACGAAGTAGTGAGTCTTTTTTGAAATCAGCTGTCTAATCATCTGAATGATTCTTTTGTCCTTATTCACATCGGTTTTTAATTATTCTGCTTAGTTTTTAATTAACTTTTGTTTCAAGCCATTGTGTGCATTTATGAGCGTGAAACAAAGAGTGAAACAGAAAGAGAGAGAGAGAGAGGGAGAGGAAGGGATTTTTTTTTTTTTTTTTTTTTTGGTTTCCAAATTGATATAGCTTCCTCAGTTTTTAAAAGCTCAAAGTGTTTCGCCATGTACGAGCATGAATAACGCAAAAAAAGCAGTCTGAATCGGAGGGATAAAATAGAGGCATAATGGGAACTCAGTGATGTTTTGGCTTTCTTCAGGCCTTGATGAGGCCTCCAACATGCTGCTTCTTCTGGGCCTTGATCTCAAAAAAGAGCAGTTCACTGTCAGCAGTTGCGATGGTGCACATATCTTCACACACAGCGATGTACTGTGTGATGTCTTCATGTCAGACAGTTCATTAAGTGTCCCATCAAGCTGCAGTGAACATAACCCAGTTTGTACACTTGAAACACTCCCTAAGAGGAGCAGCGTGACATGGTCGGACAGTCCCAGCAGAGCCTGTAGGGGCAGGCGGTAAGCATCAGTGTTTGACATCAAACTCTGCTCTGAGTGTTGTGTTTTGTCCACAGGGACATGTCATCTGTTGCTTGTTGTTAGGGAGCTCAAAAGGCAGATTGGTGGGGTTAATGTTGCCAAACACGATAACAGCGCCTAGCGTGGGAACCTTCCACTGAGGGGAAGAAGTGAGCCAGTTCACAAAAGAAGGCAGTGGCTTCCAGCTGGATGTAAACATCGGTCACAACAATGGAAACGAACTCGAGGGGAGAATGGACTCTGTGAGTATCCAGTTGAGGTGAACAAAACTGTTAAATGCTATGTGGAGATGTGGCACCAGCAGTGCATAACCATGAAGCAAATAACCTCATGTTTGAATTTAAAGGTTATGTCAGTTCGCCTGTCAGCATGAAAATAGTGTGGTCTGGAGGGGCCATTTCAAGCTCTGGTACAGATTGGTGTTTTTGGTCTAAATAGTTTGCAAGAGTTTATTTCATACCCGAATAGTTGCACATTTAAAACCCCTTAACATACAGTTTCCCCCATTTTAATTAAGCTTTAAGGCGGCTATAATGGCTTTATGGTGTGAGTTTCAGCTCGTTGTTTAGCTGTCCGGTCTGTAAATGTATGCTGTATGATGGTTACACTGAATGAAAAATTCACACACAACACTCCACGTTTTTATGGCTGCACTATTCCATCAAATGTAAATATTCTACATGTCTTGTGTATCATTTCATACACAATTCCTCAATGGTCAGCCTGACATATTTGGTATCTTTAGAAACTCTGGGATCTCCACCAGAAATTTAAATAATGTTTTGTGAGTTTGAGCAATGTCGAGCTTGTAATGACTGGCCCACTGGGAGGTCAGGGAGGTTTAAGAGGTCACAGTAGCAGCGCCAGTTGCTGAAGCTAGAAAGGTCAAATCTTTAACCTCAGCGTTGATTTTAAGAGTTCTGCATGGGCATCAATGGGGGTGGGGGTGTTAAAATTGTGCACTTTGTCACGGATGTTTAGGACTTCCAAATAACCTGTTATGACAAGTTGGTCGGTACATTACATTTACATTGATCTTGGATGCCATCATCATCATCAGTCTCTGTTCCAGCAGTGGCCAAGAAACACTTTGTTTTCTAGTATTGATCAAACATTTCTGTCAATTAATTTTTGAGCCCATCCCATGAAAAATTAGCTAACTTACAATAGTAGACGAGCTGGAACAGGTGTAGTAGCAATACACATTGTTAATCCCTTTTATTAATTACCTGAGAGCATTGCACCATTTGGTGGAGAGAACATGTAGTCCTGCTATAAATTTGTAATATCTCTCCTGGGTTTCACAGAGAAAAGAGAATTGATATCAGAAGTCATGTATAAAGTCATGAATTGTAAAATATTAAATAATGTATTTACATAGCCTTGGGTGCAGCAACCCATCATCCCCATCCCCGCTCCATGCTGCCATTTTTGACCTGAATTACATCTGTTGATAATTATGTTTGACTGGCTTATTACATGTCTAAATTCATCCGTGCACCATAACTCCTGCATTTAATCAGAGACCCTGTGGTATGAAATTATTAAAAACCTGCACCCAGTGAAACCCTGTTTCAGTTAAAATATGATGTAATGTCTGGTTTAAATCAAGGGTGACTCACACTGACTTGGTATAATTAGTTGTCACCAGCTGGCTACATGAGTGCTACTAGCCAAAATCCATATTGCTCAAAGAAGACCAAGAGTAAGAAGGGCATCGCATTACCGGAAATAGTAACACTGGTGTATAAGCATATCGCTGACAGAGATTTTCTGTATGAATTAGCCTGTTACATGTTCCCAGTGCCCTGTGAAGTGGGGGGGTGGGGGGTGGTGCATGTAACATTAGATTTATTGTGTCTGCTCCCGCTACTCTCAGCACCTGTTCCAAAAGGCAAATGAATCCCACACCCAAAACGTATCCCTCTCTCCCCCTCTGTGCACGGACATGACACATCTGTCTCAGCCATTATCCACGGCCTGACATGTTTCTGGGACACATCACATGCCACCTTGACATGGAGGATGTGGTTACTGCAGCGCTCCGCCTGACTGAGTTATACTGTATGTGAAGTTTTTTTTCTTTTTTCTTTTTGCACCATCCCCCTCCCTGTCTTCCTCTCCGCTCTCCTCATACAACCTCAATCAAAGCACTTTTTTCATGGTAAAGAACGGACAACAGATGAGCAGAAAAATGTCAGACTACCCTGCTGGAAGCAGCAGGGCACTTTAAAAAAGGAAGTCCACATGACGTGGAAAGGAAAGAGACTTAAGATCTTGAGATTGCCTCACTATCATGTACTGAACTGCCTGCTTTCCTGCCTCTTAGGAGGATTTATATATTTTTTAGTACTGGAAAGTAAGCACCTTTACTCAAGTACTGTACAATATTAAGGTACTTGTACTTTATTTGAGGATTTCCATTCTCTGCTACTTTATACTTCTACTCCACTAAATTTCAGAAGGAAATATTGTACATTTTACTGCACTAAATTTATTCGACAGCTGGGGTTACTGGTTACTTTACAGACTAGATGTTACATAAAGAAACATATGATAACCTTATAAAATACAACACATTGTTAAAGATTAAACCAGTTTTATTCCCAATCTTTTTGAGTCATGACCCCTTACAATAAAGCTGTTTGTATTTGTGGCTCCTTGTTATGTTTCAGATGTCTGTGAGTGGTGAGCAGTTCCACAAAGTTCCCCTCTAAACTTCTGGTTTCATTTCAACATCTGTTCACATTATCCAATATTTCACAAAAATAGCAAAGATTAGAGAAAAGCCCAAAAAATGAAAATAGATTTATGTGCCAGAAGTTTGAATTTTCTTCTTTCCTGCCCCATTAATCATCTGACCGCTCAGATTTATCTTTTAATCCTTCGGAGGGGGCCTGACCCCCAGGTTGAGCACCACTTGACTAAACTACCTAACTGTATATAAAGTACCAACCAGCTACAACAGTTAAATGCTGCTTTCACATTGACGCATTGGTATTAACAATCTAATAATGTCATATATACTGTAAGAAGACGCAGGGAACATTTTACAGCAGAACCAGTACTTTTTACTTTAATACTTTAAGTACATTTAGCCGATAATACTACTGTACTTTTACTTAATTAGGGTTTTCAATGAAGGATTTTTACCTGTAATGGAGTATTTTTACATTGTTGCATTGGTACTTTTACTTGTAAATGAACTAAATACTTCTTCTGCCACTGAGATTTTTACTATTTCATGATAATACAAAGAAAACCCCACTAAGGCCAGGAATACAATCCAGTGCAGACCAGTGCGTGACTGTGTCCCTGTGAAGGCAGTGTGCTGCCGTGCCCAGTGCTCAGGTGGTGGCTGCCCTGATGAGACATGGCTGTTGGCTGTTCTCAGTCCAACTAAACAACATCATCAACAACCAATCACAGGGTCCTGCGCCGGGCCCCAAAGATCAAAACCACAGGGACTGGGCATGCCTGTAAAGCCGCCTATTCATGCTTACTTACACAAATGTAACAGATGCACAGAAATGTTTTGCTTTACAGGAAAAATGTTGCTGTTATTTTGCTCAGAAATATGTTTTCTACTGCCTCAAACATTTTGGCTGATATTATTTTCCAGTTCTTTGTCACTATCTCCTCTAGCCAGACCAGCAGAGGTAAATCTACTCCACCATCTAATGCTGCTTTGATATACAGCTGCAAAGAGAAATAAGAGGAGAAAAAAAGCAGAAATTAACAGTATCCAGGCTTCTTTTCTTAGGATGAGTGTCTATTTTCTGGTTTGGAACAGATAAGAACCCATCCACATTAAGCTTGTTTGAACCTTTGAAGAGGTAAATTGAGCAGTATTCGCTTCTATTATTTACACACATTGAGAATCTGTACTCATCACCAGCTTCACATGCACAGACATTAGGTGTGTATTTTGCTGTGAAAAGTGACTTTTGTAACTCAAAACGACATATATTTATGGATTTTTACAAACAGCTTTGAGTCCCGAGGTGAAAGCGTATACACACACAAAACACAGACACACACACACACACACACACACACACAGAGAGAGAGAGAGAGAGAGAGACACACAAAAACAATTAACCACATTGTTGGCATATTTTCCCTTTCA
Organism: Macquaria ambigua; assembly: GCA_008360985.2. NCBI lineage: Eukaryota > Metazoa > Chordata > Actinopteri > Centrarchiformes > Percichthyidae > Macquaria > Macquaria ambigua. Next base: position 505,553 of record VMKM01000165.1, on the reverse strand, counting down.
ATTACACAGCTGTCTCAAAATTCAGTCTCAGCAGCTCCAACATGCACTTCATACCTGCAGGATATGAGATATGTGTGTGTGGGATGTTTAAGTGAAGTGTTATAGAGGCAAGGAGAAAAAAGGACATCAGAAATGTGTGTGTGTGTGACTGTGTATGTGCAAGAGAATGAGAGAGAGAGAGACAGAAATTTGATGAAAAACAAGGAAGTGAGGAAGGGCTGAGTGAAAGGGATGGACTGTATGGCCCGTCTCTGCACCTCTTTCAACCTGCTCAGTGAGCCATGTGCTCTGCCTTGTAAACTGCAGTGCTACTTGATTACTTTGTCAGTCTTCTTAAGTGGCTTTTGCTCCGTGGAGAAAATAGGGAGACATGTCCGACAGAAGATGTCCAACAGAGAGTAGGAGTGGAGACGCTGCACCCAAATGAAGGGAAATTATATTCTGCTGTCTTGTGAGTGAATAATGGAGCATCATCAGCCCCGTCAAGTTTTCTGACGTGCTGGATTTTATGTGTCGTATCAAACCAAACAACCAGAAAATCAGTATCATGCAGCACTTTTGTGGAGGACCCCTTTCTCCCTCTGCTGTGTGCGCACAGTACTTTAAAACTATTCTGTGTCATCACGTCTTCTTAAGGAGAGCTGAGGGACCAGAGTCAATTAATTTCTCGTACCAAATTCCCAGTTCAGTTCTTTGGATAAAATTCAAGTAATTAAGAAAGACATTTCAAACAAACTACTCCTAAGGTTCCTTTCAAGGAGAGGGAAAGAAGGTATATGAGGTTGGTCAACTTCATGGGTGGGTAGACGAATTATGATGATACCGGCAGATCATTTTAGCCCAGCACTTTCAAGGAAAAACATATTATCAAAATGATATTATTTTGTGCTGATGCTTTGAACTACACAATGTTAACAAAATTAAAAGCAATATGTTTTACAGTAATACACTACGGTGGTAGTGTATTACTGTAAAATTGAATCCAGTTAGACAGTGCCACCCCTTGGCTAAATTAGGTACTCAGTTCTTCATACAATCATCCCCATCTGCCAAACGTCTGCTCACTGCACGTGCTTTCTGCTCACTGAAATGTTAATGCTCATAATTAATGCCTATTGGCACAACAAAGTTGCAAAGTACATGCCAAATGAATAACTTCAGTGATACCTGCTGTGATTGAAAAATTTAAAAACAACTAAAAAGACAATTATGAAAGTTAAAAAACACACAGAAGTGACGTGAAGTGCATCACTAGAGCACATTTTCATTTAATGAGGGTCTACATTACTTTACCTAAAATGTGATATAAATCATTATCATCATTATTATATTATACCAAGCGGAACAAGTGAGAATTTGAATATTATACATAAAAAAAACGCTGTGCTTGTACTTCTGTGCAGTGTGGCGGAAATCTCAAAGCCAGTGATCCTGCTGATTTTGATGGACAGGAACATGATGAGCCGTGTCAGTTCTGCCCCAGCGAAGCAGGGCCGAGCACAGAGGCCGGTGACAGGAGCTGAGCAGGCAATCAAATACGACATTACTGGCACAAGAAAGAGTCATAATGTTGCTGCTCTTTCAAAACTCACTACTGAGTAAGATATTGATTAAATAAGTAACTGTTGTTTCCATGAAAGAAAATGCAGATAATACTGACAGAACAGGAGTTTAGCAGAGCACAAAAGAGCATTTCTAAAGACGTAAACAAAGATTGAACCACCTGACAGCGGTTAATGTATAATGCATGTTATGATCACAGGCTCACATTGTCAGCAAGGCTTTAGTCATTAGTAATTACGGTAATTACGGATCTAATAAATGTATGGTGATTACAGGAACTGATGGCATTTTGTGGCAATGCTTTTAAAATTAATGTCAAAGACTCAGAAATCTATTTGAATGGCAGTGGATGTTTGAATGACTTGCAGCACTGCACTTTTTTTCTATTAAATATCTTCTATATTACATTTTATACCTCAAATATGGTGATCTGAAAGGTTGCTGAAAGTGTTACTGTCTGGTCAACCCCACCCTGTCCTTTAAAGATCCATGCAGGCAGGTTTGTGGTCTAACTATTCAACAGCACAAGCTCAACAAAGAGAGGTCTCAAAATAGACCGTGGGCTAGGATTTTTGTTACTGTAAATAGTAACAGGGACATTAAAGGGGTCACCAGCAAGCAAATGAAGACTGGAAGTCATGCAATTACTGTGCAAACGCCGTATACCTGCATGGTGACATGATGAATACACTGGAATGAACTGTGCAGTGGAGGAAAGGGAAGTTGGTATGTTTGTAGTATCTCCAAAAATACATCCAAAGACTTTTCACACTAGACCGAACCCTAGTGTGATGAAAGCTTAGAGCTAAGTTAAGTTATGTATTCACATTTGAAAATCTGAGTCCAGGGTTCACGTCTTCAGAACATTCAAAGCACTCGACTTGGTTACACTGTTACACTTGGACAATAAACATCCCATTGCTTTGCTCTAACGTCAGTTCACATCAGTAATTTGAACCCTGATCTTTTGAGTATAAAAGTCAGGGCTTAACCCTGCTGAAGTGCAGGGTTAAGCCCTGGTCTAATGGTGGGGATATCCCACATTTGAAGTTTTGAGTTTGAAAGGAATGTAAGCTCATGGCTAACAGAACTGTAAGCCCTCGGCTAACGTATGTCTCAGCCAAATGCTATATATAGAGTGAAAAGTCCTGATGATGTTGTGATGTCTTTATCCAGTATGCGATTTTATGTGAAGACAACAAAGCAGTACTGCTGCTATTTTAAATGGATATAACACATAGTATTGGATTCAAAGACCAGTGTGCATACTAAGTTACTGTATGTAACATAATTGTTACAAAACAAATTTGTTGTTAGGCCCATGTCATTTCAAGTGCATTTCAATCACCTCTTTTTACTCGTGATATTGCAGCTTTTGTTGCAGTGACACAAAACATAAAATTGAAGCACTCATTAATACTGTATGTCTGCAACAGAGCTGAAAGGCTTTGTATATGGTGGTAGATGTTGCTGGAGAAATTACTACTTACTTACTAATCCAACTCCAAAAAAAAACAGCTTTGTTACACTTACTTGTAGACTGATTTAAAGGTCTTATTCACCTTGTGTGTGACACATCATATAGTGAAACCTCTTTAGTTTTGTGAAGAAACCACCATGATTCAAAAGCACATGTAGGCAAGATGACATTTGAGAACTTTGACATTCATTTTATTACTGAAGTGGCTGAAAATACATGTAAACTGGTACATGCCTTTGAAACTTAAAATTAATTTGCACAACATAATACATATTCTGAGACTGATATCTTAAACATTTTTGTTGTTCTTATGTGTCATTGTTCATTGAAAAATCAAAATAATTATGCTGTTGTTGAAGATTGTTCTTCATTATTTGCTTTAAAATGTGGTTTAATGACTGTTTTTTCACAATATTTAATGTGAGTATTATTAGGATAGGCACAGGTGGGTGGGATACAAATGCAGTGCAGTATGTGCAGTTTATTAGCTATGGTTAGATGTGCAAATGCTGTTTTTTTTCTGACAAGACAAAGTATAGTCTTTTATTTTGGGAACAAGGAGGAAAAAGAAGTGATGTCATTCGTAGTGGGCGGGACTACCGCTTTGTAACTTCCACCAATAGCATACTTGCTTTGTAAAATATGAAAATGGCGGCTCTCTGTAGTGAGTTTGGAGACCTGGTACAAATCAAGAAACAGCTAATATCGGTGATATCGCTTTGTAAAGAAAGAGGACTTTTACACAGCGGGAAGTGGTGAGACTGACTGTGACTAATGTGCCATTAGCTGCCTATCTTTCTGCTCTGTTACCTCAGTAACTAAGCGTTAACGCTAGTTACCGGTCTGTTAGCTAACGTTAGCAGTGCTGTTGACAAGTCTCATTATAACAATTTAGCTAACAAATGCTGTTTACTTAATGCATTAAATATATAACACCATTGACGTTACACTTCAGCTAAGAACGTCATGAAATCAATGTTATTGTTTTAGAAAGTCAAATGCATCCTAGCACCAAAACACTGAGCTGAAATAATATGTAACTGTTAACTTCGCTGCCAGTTATCTAAATACATCACATAGATGTACAATACCGGTGTCATCCAGGTACATGCTGTGTAAAGTTAATGCTCATCCCTTAACCATTACTGGGCTCAATTTGTAGTTATTGTTCATTGCTGTCGATTAGCAAATATATACTGGACAAAGTTGGATTAAAAAGAAAGAAACTTTGTGGTGTTTTTGCTACCTAACCCTAAAAATTACCTTGACTGTAATCAATGGCACTGTTATGTCACATGCTCCCTGTCTTTACATTTTAGGGCTTCCGAATTGGCATTTGCTTTGGACCCTCTTCCCAAGGATGAATTACCCCCGCCACCTCCTTTTACTGAGGTTTGTACACTGCCAGGCCAGATGCTTTTCTTGGTTGAATTTGTGTAGTTTGCATCATATATTTTTTACCACCCACTTTCTCTCAATTTCCCCTTGAAGTAGCTTTAGGGTTTAAAATTGTATTTCATATTGTCTGTCAGTATCACATACAGTATATACAGTATGTTCTTTATCAGCTTGTTCCAGCTCTTCATTGAAGCTGTATCATGTTTACACTGAGTGAAATATTCAAACCTAAGAATCCATGTTTTTGTGGCTGCATTATCATGCCATCAAATGGAAATATGCTATATGTATTGTGCATCATTTTATACCATTTTCCCCAAAATTCAGCCATATCATCACCAATGGGCACTTAACCTCATTGGTTCTTACTGAAGATGTAAATCTTTAAGAACAGGTAACAATTATTAGTTTCAGGCTAAGTCATTTCCTAAAACAGCTGGTAACTGTTGTTTTTAGTAGAGGTTACTCAAACAGGAGTAAATAGTGAATTTGTTGGGGACCTGTTATTTTCAGCCACAATTTGTGCACTATGTGGGATCTCCTCAAAAGTAATGAAGTTTCCCATGTTTATCGTATTGAAGGGACATGTCACCCAGTGGTACGCTACACAGGCAGTACTTGTTAGTAGGATTCATTCATTGTTCATAGTTTTGGTATTTCCATGTTATTTGTTGACAATAATAAGAATAAATAATATCACTAGGCCTATGCTTTGACACATTAAAAACAAGCAAAGACATGCATTTGAGCATTAAAACATTAGAGAGTCAACTGTCTTACACAAGGAAGAAATAAACGATATGAGGTGCAAAGTTGCAGCACATAATTCTGTCATCTTGAGTTTGGTTTGCCATTTAATGTAAATCTATTGTGTCCTCTCAGGAAGGGAAAAGTTATACTGCCCCCTGCTGACAGAGTTTTATGTAGAAAGCAAAATTGGCTCTTAACCATTTTTTTTCAATGAGATCAATCTTTTTTATTTTTATTTTATTTCAGTAATGAAGTCGACTTGACAGAGATGATTAGGGTGACTTTCCTTTTTCATTGTCTGTCTGTCTGTCTGTCTGTCCCAAATGCAGGACGATGCACAAGACCTGGATGCACTTACACTGGCCAAATCCTACTTTGACCTGAAAGAGTATGACCGTGCTGCTTACTTTCTGAAAGGCTGCTGCAGTCAGAAGGCTTATTTCCTCTATATGTATTCTCGCTATCTGGTAAGATTCTGTAGATATCCAGCATGCCCACATCCTGTGATCCTTGATTTCATTTCACGACAAGCCTGCTTTCTTTTTGATGGTAATGCTTGTGAACCATTTTGAAAGTTTCCTTCTGTGTCTTCAGTCAGGCGAGAAAAAGAAGGATGATGAGACTGTGGACAGCCTAGGTGAGGACCTGTCTGTTTGGACCTTTTTAAAAGAGAACTGAAAGTACCTTTGTTACCCTTTAACTGAACTTTTTTTGTGTTTTTCTGTGTGGTTCCAGGTCCTCTGGAGAAGGGTCAGGTGCGCAATGAAGCCTTGCGAGAACTGAGGGTTGAGCTCAGTAAGAAGCATATTGCAGGAGAGTTGGACGGGTTCACCTTGTATCTGTAAGAACTTTTCCTCTAAAGTGTACACACTCTCCTCAGATTATGCAGATGAACACAGTGGACTTTCTTATAAACTATATATGTGTGTGTGGATGTGGGCACACAGGTATGGGGTTGTTCTACGAAAGCTGGATCTGCTGAAGGAGGCGGTGGAGGTGTTTGTTGAGGCAATTCACGCACTTCCTCTTCACTGGGGAGCCTGGCTGGAGCTTAGTAACCTTGTCACCAACATTGAAATGGTACCTACCTTTGTGTTTACACATACACAAATTGTAGATAGCATTGTGTCATCAACTTCCTGTGCCCAGGTCCACAGTAACCATTTACACCACAAAAAAAGAAAAAGTTTTTGCCTTTTATCTGCTGCTATATCACTAAAGTTTATTATATTATAAAATCAATCCTCACAGCACAGCATCATGACTTTTAAACTATACTTCACATCTCAGAACAAACAGAAAACAAAACAAAAACTTTCTCATAATCAATGCAAAGAAACTTTTAAAAACGCTCCATCTCAGATAATTATATACACTGAAATGATTCAGTCTTTCTTGGTCTCTTGGTCCTTCTCCCCAGCTGAAGTCCCTGTCTCTGCCAGACTGCTGGATTAAAGACTTTTTCGTGGCCCACATGTACACAGAGCTGCAGATGATCAAAGAAGCGTTGCAGAAATACCAGAACCTCATTGAGGCCGGCTTTTCCAAGAGCACCTACATCATCTCACAGATCGCTGTCGCCTACCACAACATCAGAGGTTTATTTTAAACCTTTTTCAATGAGTATTTTGCCTGTCAGAGGAACGTTACAGTGACAGGTTTGGTCTTACAGCACTCTGTCTCTATTCATTCCAGATATTGACCAAGCTTTGGCTCTGTTCAACGAGTTGAGGGAGCAGGATCCATATCGCATTGACAACATGGACACATTCTCCAACCTGCTCTATGTCAAAGTGAGTTCATCACTTGTAATGTGATACTTTATTGATTAGCATAGAGGAAGTGTGTTTTGACTTGTTCCCCCAACCGTTTCACTGGGAGGTCAGAGGTCTAAGTAACAGCAGCCAGTAGGGATAAAGTGCCTACTTGCAGAGGGGTTCACTATGTCATCTTGATGTTTTTATTTGACTTGTGAATTATGTCAGACATTCTCAGCATAGGGTGTTAGTGGAAAAAAATAGATTGGTTTAGAACAGATTGATGTTCTTGTGTTTGTTGCTGATGGTAATGAATGCTTCCACAGAGCATGAAGCCAGAGTTGAGCTACTTGGCCCACAACCTGGTGGAGATCGACAAGTACAGAGTGGAGACGTGCTGCGTTATCGGTAATGCTTCTGTTTATTAATACAGGAGCAAGATTCTCCAGCATAATTTTGCAGTGATGGAACAATTAGTTGATGAATACATAAACTGTATCCTAACTTGTCATAATTAAGTACAAAATAGTGAGTGGTTATTGCTTCACAGGTGTATAGGCTTGCTTTTTTCTATTTTATATTCTATAAAAAAATGTCAGCTAGTCAGACAACATTTTGAATTAGGGTAGTTTGTGTAATAAATTATGTGTCTCATCCACAGGTAACTATTATAGCTTACGCTCTCAGCATGAGAAGGCAGCTCTCTACTTCCAGCGGGCCCTCAAACTGAACCCTCGCTGCCTCGGCGCCTGGACCCTCATGGGCCATGAATACATGGAAATGAAGAACACTTCGGCTGCTATCCAGGCCTACAGGTCAGACTGAAGACGTAGTAGAGCATAGGAGGCCCTTATTTGTGGTGGATATCTCAATGTCTTGTTTAGTGTGTAAATGATGGAGTTTTTACTTATTGCCAGACCTTTCACAGCAGTGTGGATGATTCATACCAGCTGTATTGTTGTTACGAGCGTCGTTTCCTTGTTTTTACTTGTATTTTTTCTATCAGGCATGCCATTGAAGTGAACAAGCGGGACTACCGTGCCTGGTACGGCCTGGGTCAGACATACGAGATCCTCAAGATGCCCTTTTACTGTTTGTACTATTATCGAAAGGCTCACCAGCTCAGGTATGGATTTTGACAAAGAAAAGGTGTTTATGCAGGTGTAACTAAGAATGAAGTATGCAATGCTCATAAACCAAATAATCATTATTTGTTTTGACATACTATGATGTGTTTTTGTAGGCCCAATGACTCGCGCATGTTGGTCGCACTGGGTGAAAGCTACGAAAAACTGTCCCAGCAAGTGGAAGCCAAGAAGGTACGCATGTTGCAACTGTCCTGGTTTGTGTAATAACTTCATTAAAGTTTCTTCCTTGTTTTTGACCATGATATATTCTATTTTTGTCTAGTGTTACTGGAGAGCCTACTCTGTTGGAGATGTGGAAAAAATGGCTCTCCTCAAACTGGCAAAGTGAGTGTCTATCACCGTATCATGAGGAAATACAATAAAAATCAATAAAACTGATTTTGTGGTCTAAAAACAAAGCAGTTTACATCAGTTTCTTTAACGTTGAAGAACAAAATGAAGATCAAATGTGCAGCTTTTTTCCGTTGTCATATGTCAACATGTCATTTGTATCACCCAGAAATAGGGGCTAAATGTGAATTCTGCTTATTCCTTTGGCAGGCTCCATGAACAGCTGAATGAGTCTGATGATGCTGCCCAGTGTTACATGCTTTACATCCAAGACATTTTCTCTTGTGGGGTAAGCATTTTTAAAGTATCTGAATACATATGCAAATTTAACACCCCTGTCCACAAACTTATGTGTAGTTTTGGACTGTGTTTATGGTTTGGGTGAGGCCCCTTAGTTACAATTAAGGTAAATGTTAATACAACAGCATCCAATGATAATTTAGACAATAGTGGGCTTCCAACTTTGTGGCAGCAGTTTGGGGAAGACCCTTTGCTGTTTCAACATGACAGTTCCCCTGTGCACAAAGCCACGTCCATAAAGTAATGGTTTTGTTTGGTGTGGAAGAACTTGACAGGCCTGCACAGAGCACTGACGATGAATTGGAAGACGACTGCCTTTATAGTGTGAAATAAATCCCAGCAGCCTGGACCCAAAATCTTGAGGAAGGTCTTCCCAGAAGTGGATGCTGTTATTGCATATGAATGCCTGTCGTTTTGACAAGATGCTCAACAATCTAAAATGGTCAAATGTCCACATGCTTTTGGCCACGTATTGTATTTGTTTGGAAGAAATCTATTTCTAATCGTCATTACAGGAACAACTGGAGCATGCTGAGGTGAGCACAGCGCTGCGGTACCTGGGTCAGTACTATTTCAAGAACAAGCTCTACGATGAGGCGTCCCTCTGCGCTCAGCGCTGTTGTGACTACAATGATGTAAGTGTGCCTGTATAATCTGAGCACCGTTCTGTAGTGGAGTGTAAGTAGTAGTAACATGCTAACTGGTGTCGGCACTCCCTCTGCTTGTAGGCTCGCGAAGAGGGAAAGGCTCTGTTGAGGCAGATCTCCCAGGTCAGAGATCAGATCGAGACGCCATCAGCAGATCTCTTCGCTCCGCTCTCAAACAACAACACTCCCGTCAGGAGGGTGTCTCCACTCAACCTCATCTCCTTTACACCCTGACACCCACCCTCCTAGACACTGGCTTGAAAATGGACAACTTGTGTATCCTGTGACATGAAACTGCTTGGGGGACTTGACCAAAAGTCGGTGTTGAAAGTATTTACTTGTTTACACATAGAATTGTTAATGACATTAAAATTGCATTTGTTTGTAAAATTTGCAATCCTGATCATTTTTGCCCAGGATCAGACAAGTTTTTATGCCACAAATTTAAAAACAGTTCACTGCGATTTGTGTAAATCAAGCTAATGCACAAGGATTTTGAATACATTTTTAAATATACATGTAGCTTTTGTATACTTCAATGCTAGGTCAAGAGTGTAAAGGACACCTTGAACTATTTACATATACACACACACACACACACACACAATGTAGAACATCAGCACACAAACACACACACAATGTAGAACATCAGCACACGAACATCAGCACACAAACACACACACACACACACAATGTAGAACATCAGCACACAAACACGTTTTGACTTGAGTCACAAGTCATGCCTCATCAATCCTGTATATATGTAAATAGTTTAAATAAAGCATACCTGCTGTGGAAGGACTGTTTTTCTTTGTATTTTTCATTTTGTGTTGTACAGTACATGAAAAAACTGCAGTGAATTAAATGTAGTTAAAACTGTAGAGTGAAAAAAATAATCTATTTTAAAATGTGAATAAAATGCATTTTTCTGCTATAGTACTTAGGCTGCTCAGAACAACATTTTCATAGATTTTATTGTGGAAAACAGAAAAGTACTTAAGGTAAAGGCATATGGAGGAGTTTCAGAGACAGAGAAGGTTAATTACACACACATGCACTATTCTTAGTCCATAACTATTAACCACAGAGCAGCTTTACTGCTCAAGAGCACCTCAATTCCCATAGTAGTATACTGCAACCCCATTTAAAGCATAACTTTTACTGGCATGAACATCATAACTATTTGGCATGATGACAGTGAGTCAACTGCACTGCAAAAAGTGAATATATACAAAACGATATAAAAATACTATAAAGTTACCGGCAAATATAACATTTGTTTTTGCATAATACCAAAAAGGACACACTGACTGAAGCTCCAAAGAGCTCAATACTTCCCCCTGTAACTACGAGGGGTGGGCACGGGACTGCAAGGTGGAGACTGCTGGCGGGACAGCAAGATCCGTGAGTAGGGGGTACCGTTTGCTTCTTCAACAGCCCGACTGTTGTATTTACGCGTCGGGGTACGTGTCGGGAACAGGGACTGGAAAAAAGGCTGTTTTTGCGGAGGCCGGTTCTCAGTGTCACTTGCTGCAGCGGCCCCACAACCCCTCTTCTTGCAGGAACCTGGTGTGGTGGTGGCAGCAGAACCTGAGGGAGGCAGCTGGGGCTGGACAGCCTGTGTCTGGGCTTTCCGCCTTAAATCAGCTCTTACAAGCATCAGGCCATTCTGGAGCTCCACTAGGTTCTGGTCCTAAGAAGAAGTCAGTCAACAGGGTTAGACAAGACCACAGAGGTGGGGAAGTGAAGGTGAAGGTGGGAGGTGAAAGAGAGAGAAAAGTGAGGCAAAATGAAACTTCTTTAACATGCTTTTGCACAGTAATCACCTGGTGCAGATGTTAGAAGCCTAGATTTAGTTTAAAAGCTGGCTGTGCATCAGGATTGTTAGTGAAGAGAGTAGAAGGAGAGAAAACAAAGTATTTTAAATTGAGAATTGCACTTCACTGTCAAAACTCTACCCTAACTGAAATGTTACATGCAGAGGTGCTTTCAGGGATAACCATATGTTGGGGGTTTAACTGAGCGTCAGCTAGTTACTTTACGTCTGCAGTAGAGAGCAATTTTTTTAATTTCTAATTTATTATCCAACTAAAAATGATAAATGAAACCTTTGATAAATTCAGTTGAAGTAACAAACTATCACCAACAAAATAAACAAGTTCCATTAGTTAAATTAATGCGCTTTCCCATACCATAACACTGATTATTTGTGCAGAATTCTATACAAATTTTCTAAGCTGAATGTTTTTAAGCGCCCTTTATATGATTTATAGAAAAGCTCAATTTATATAAATTACATAACATTATACTGTACATGTCTGTGGTGGTACCTGTTTGGCTAGTGTCTCATCTGCAGCTGTTAAAGCCTGGCGCAGCCTTTCCCCTCCTGTATTGCGACAGCAGGCTCGAGCACCAGACTGCAGGTCGGTCCCAAGCCTCTGCAGATCCAGGCGCAGCTGACGCATGTTCTGTTAGAAAAAGTCTGAATTTAAGTCTTTCTGAGGGTGAAGAGACTCACATGCAGCAAAAACAATGGTGCATATAGTACAGCAGTAACTAACCCGCTGACCCTCCTCCAGCTTGCGGTCAGCAGCATTGATTAGGGTGCCAGTTGAACCTGGGACTTCCAGCTGCATCTTCAGCTTTGTCAGCTCTGTATAGGCAAGCAGAACAAGACAGTCAACTACCATTAACAATATCCTAACATGAACACATAATCAGAGCAGTGTTTCAGTCACCTTGTGACTTACCTTGTGTCTTGGTGAGCAGCTCAGCGCGACACTGCTCGAGCTCAGCATGCGTTCTGACAACTTGTGTCTGAGACATGAGGCGCTGAGAACGTCGAGGCCCCTCAGAGTCCACCTGTGGCACTGACAGATGGACCGATTCAGCTTCCTTCTCTTTTTCAAGGGCAGCGGACAAAGCTTCAATCTCCTGATCTCGCTCCTTAAAGAAAGGATGAAAAGGAAACAGTGAAAATTCAAATGTCTTAGTCCAGATACAGCACCAGCATTATAAATATAACTATGTTGTGTACACTCATTGAATTTGGGGAAAGATCTCATTTAACTAAAATATAGATTTTACATATTATGGGTGTATTGAAACCACACCATGGGGAGAGTCACTGCCAGAAAGTAATGCAAACTTTAGTGTTAATGATTTTGCTCTCACCTTCAGCTCCTGGCTGTAGAATTTCTTCAAATGTTTTTGCATGTTAGCTATCTTGTCTTCGTACCTCTCTTCGATTAGAGCCCTCTCTGCCTCCAAGGTCTCACTATAGGGCAAGAAGACATCACAACTCAGTATCTCCATTCATTTCAAATTCCAGCATTTTTCTCAGCATTTTAAGGTTACAACTTCACATTGGGAATTTATTTGACGTAAAAAATACAAAAATGAATGGAAATGATTTGTGCTCTTCTTAAATGACAAATTCTGTTCCAAGAGGACTGTTTGTTTCATATCCTAAATATTGCTAGAAAGGCTTTTATTACATGTCCTAAATGCAGCCTGGTTAGTAATAAAAGGCATCTTTTGATTTAAACAAAGCGCACACACCTGAAGTCATCTTGCATCCCAGTGATGACCTCCATCATCTCAGAGACCACCTGCTCTCTCACATTTGCCTCAAGAACCTCTTTTTCTTCCCTCTGGCGCTGCACCTCTCTCTTCAGGACATCAATGGCCTGCAGCAAAGCCTTAATAAAGTACAGTCAGCTGTTAGGAACACTGGACAAGTGTCTGTTTTGAGACATTTGAAATGCTGTTAAAAACAAAAGAAGGGCTTTCTGCACAGTCACTGGCTAACATTTAACTGGTTTTAGTTGATCTTAAAGGCATCACCTATGTGTTAATCTGTGTGCAAAACACTCCTATTGAAAGACTTAATGGCAACATTTTTTGATTGCTTTATAGATGGACATGGCTTTTGGGGTAAAGAAAATTGGTAATGCAATTGGTTCTGGAGATAATAGTAAATATTTAGCTCTCACATATGTTGGCAGAGGATGTTACCTCAGTATTTAACATGGTGATATCTCCGTCTTCAATGTCACTCTCATCCTCTTCCTCTTCCATAATCGTGCTTTCATTACCATTTGCTGCTGGCTCGCGCAGTAGGGACAGGATGTAGGCCACTCTGGTCTTTGTGGACGGGCCATGGACCAGCTGAAATGATAGAAGGGACATTTTATTTCTCTTTTTTTCCTTTTGGTCTTATGCCTACATGCTACAAGACTAAATCGATCACTCTAAAAATCACAGAAGTTAGATGTACAGTACAAGAGCGTTTTTTCTTTTTCTTTTACTTGAGTAGCAATAGCTGAGAATTTGAGGGCTTGGAGGGTCTCGTCATAGATGGAGGCACATGGATTGATGTTGACCACCATGCTGGAGGTTCCTTGGCCACAGAAGAAACCCTGCAGGACCCGGGTCAGTTTACTGTCCCTGAAGGGCACCACTTGAGGTGGTCGCGACCTGTGGATGTAGAAAGTTTTTTAAAATATAGCTCAATCCAATATCTTATAATAAGAAAATACACAACTTGTATGTGAAGCATTTGGTAACACTGCCTCAGTGTATGAAATATGCTATATCAATAAACTTGCTTTAATATGGAATAATATTGTAATTATTTAATGAAAATAATTTAGAGAGGAGCATTCTTGACCTTGGTAACAGAAAAAAGTCTAATCTCAGAAGGTCCACTTACTAGCTTACTAGAGGAGTTATTTACATTTTTCTAATGCATTACACCACTACTACAACATCAAACTTTTAAAAATGATCACCAGTGGTGTAGCTTCATTCCAGGTTATGGTTTTACACGTACTTGTTGTTCTGGTTGTGCCTCAGAGCAGCAATACAGCGTCCTAGTGTTAAAAGGGAGGTGTTGATGTTGTTGGCCTCCTTCATCCTCTCACCATTACGCTGCTCTTTACAGCGTTCAGACCCAGCCAGATCACACACAGTCAGTCTAATAAGGAGACCGTACAAGTCACAGCAGACATGTTTTATCACTGTCAAACTGAAAATGTACCAAAATTCTAAATGAACCAAAACTGAAATTTAGAGTAGGTAACAAAAGGTTTACTTACTCGCTGATGTGCATGCCCTGGCCTGGATTTGCCTCTGGGCGGACGTGCAGGACACGGATGGAGAAAATGCTGTGGCTGTAGGTGATAAGTTTATAATCAGAGATGCAACAAGTGTGAGCCAAACGAATGTGTCAAAATAAATCAAAATAAGGTTTTGAATGGCAAATGTATAATGTGCTCCTACCTGCGGCTGGAGTTTTGGTTAAGGTGAGTGCTGGCGAAGCTCTGGTTACGACGTCCAGCCCTCAGAATCCTCCAAGCTTCCTCAGCGGTGCGAACCTGGATCCAGGTGAGGTCTGATAGAACAAGAGGAAGTGGCAGAAAAATGATACACGAGAGTCAGCAGCAGCAACAACAACAACAACAAACAGATTTTAAAGTAGTTTTAAAAGTATTTCCATTATCTATTGCACAGTGTTTCTTATAATGTGGTGTTGCACTCACACTAAAATAAAACATGAAAAGGCTGCAGGTTAAGTGCAGAAAGAGGTGGGGGGAATGAAAGAAGCAGTCTACAGTTTTTAACATCATTTCCTGCTTAATGAAGTGTAACATACATCAGATGAGAGAAGCTGCATACTGGGATTGAGCTTCAGGAGGTTCAAATGAATAGATACTATACTAATTAAACAGTTTAATGTTCTATAAAAATTAATTCTGAGTGAGTGTTACCTTTCACATAGGGGTTGCCCTGCTTGTCGTCACTAAGCCGCAGTGTGACCCTTTTTCTGGGCTGCAGGGAGGGCGAAGCATCCAGCAGGTCGTACAGGAACTCATTGTAGATCTCATAGAAGGACACCCAGATAGAAAACTGCACCCCTTCCTCCAGATCGTCTCCTCCACTGTGTGAAAGGCTGTCAGGCTCCAGACAAACACTGTCAGTGTCTGCAGAGAGACAAAGAGAGTTGAAAATCAATGTATGATGTATTTGAAAAGAAAAGACTTTAATGGCAGTAATAATATTAATGTAATGGAGGCTAAGTAAGGTTCAGTTGAGTAAGTATGAACGGAACTGGATATATACTATGTACAAATGGAATTTAATTTTGTATGTTTGCTCGAGCAAAATAGCAGCCTTGTTGACATTTTTGCCTGGTCTTGTACTATGTCCTCATCTGTAATTGGTCAACAATACCATATCCAGCATATTCAAAAAAGGTGTTTGACAGATTTGAAAATTTTTCAAATTTGTCTCGATTTGGAATATATTCCTGTCCAACGCAATGCTCATACCGTCCTCCTCACCTTCAAGCAGGGTGGTAATGATAGAGGTGAGTCCTCCAACGCCGCTGTCCCAGATTGTAGTGGTACCACCTCGACGAGAAATCTGATTCTCATCCTGTAACAGACAAGAGGAGTACATTAGCTCAAATCTCTGTACGAGAAGATAATCTAATTCTTTATGAGTAGTGTGGCTACTCAGATCAGCCAAAATAAGAAAAGAAGCTAAATATACAAAAGTTTACACTCAAGACTTGTGATTAAAAAAGGTCATATTTTCTTCCACTGTTTGATGTGTAACGTGTGTGTGTAACAGGTGCAGAGGTTTTTATTTGAGAGTTCAAAATTAAACATAAAATCTTTCTACTCTACCTCCTTGGCTGTTAGCGTTCTTTGCTTTCAAGAGAGGTACGTGGAGATATTTGAAGATGGAGATATAGTTTTACAACTGTAGCTCTTACATAGAAAGAGATTCAAGAAACTTTTGAAAATGGTGTTATGTCACTGATTCTATTTGGATATTTTTCAGGCTTCAAACATAAGCACAACGGAGCCCACTTCAGGTTGGTTGACATTGAACTAGGTGGAATTCTTGTCTATGCCTGATTTCAGGATATGCAGTAATAGAAATGTACAAAAGTACATTACTGACATATACTTGGCAGCAATAGACAGTGGGACACAACGTAACAAGGAAATTATATTTTCAAGACCTTTAAAGGCTGTTTACCTCTTTGAGCAGAGAGTTTCTGCGGATTTCCTCCACCCTGACCTCACTGGGGGCAAGCTGCCTCACATCCTGATACATGACAGGCTTCAGGTCCATGGCACCATAGAGACGACCCTGCAGTTTCCTGAACAGAGACGCTAAAGCCCGGGGCAGGAGGCCTGCCTCTCGACCACTGCCTGCGGGTCAAAGTTCGAGATTTAAGATTTAGATTTTAGGCATTAAATGCTATATCAGCATCTACAAACATTTCACAGAGCTGCAAACACCAACATCACAATCACACACATCACAAGACATCTTACCCTGAATAGTGTAGGTCTTTCCAGAATTGGTGACACCATAAGTGTAGAGGAGTCTGTTTTCTCCTTGAAGCACGTCTTTAACCATCTTTTTCACCGTGCACTCATAAAACTGTTGCTGTGTGGTCTCTGGCCCAAAAATCTATGAAAGATGGGTAATGAAAAAACATCAGTATGTGGCTTTTTTTCTAAATTAGAAATATTAAGGAGCAGCATCTTCCTCATTTATCACTGGCACTGGTTGCTATGCACACCCATTAGCCCATATTTACCAGCAATACTTTCAGGCATAGTCATAAACAACATGTTAGGGATATTATTCACATTCACCCAGGTCACCCTGCAACCAACAGCATGGCTTTTTAAAAAAGTAAAGTCATCATGGTTTCAGGTTGACAACCAATTACATGTTATGTATATGTACAACAGCTACAACAACACTTATTTAACACTATGCACAAGTGTGACTCTCCTACCTTTGAGAAACTGAACTTGTGCATGCTCTGGGTGATGCCTCTCTCTGCAGTCCTCATGTTCTGAGATTCTTTTGGAGCTTTGAGCAGCAGAGTCTCTTCATCTTGGACAGCCACACAACCCTAAAAGAAAAGTGAACCTTGAGCACAGAGTACAGGTGTACTAAAAGCAATGTATGTACATATCTACCCACAGAATAAAAAAAAACACCTACAAGAAACGCTGATGTCTGTAATGTTGCCTTCATAGTCTTACCTGGTCTTCTCCCACGTCTTTCTCCGTCTCAATAAGTGGCCGGATGCGCAGAAAGACCTTCACCCTCTCCGTGTTCCCTTCATCGCTGCTTCCTTGTCTCACCACTGCAGGTTTCACTGCTAGTTTCTAGAGACACAAATTAAAAACATCTTTAATGTTTTGTTGCTGACATAGAAGAATTTAAATCCTGAACAAGTAAACCATTCAACAAGCCAATAAATGGGAGGAAGAAAACAGCCAGTGTAAAAAAAATGTAGGTTTCAAAACATTTAATAAGAGGCTTTGCAAATGTTGATGTAGGAAAATGCATTCAAGGTGTTTTGTTACACCTTAGAGATGCACGTTTTGGTGGGAAATGTTGAATGTTAACAAAACCTCATTTGTTTACAATGAAAAACAGCATACTCCTGTCGACACTCACCGGTTCTGTAATGGATGGCCGGGTGTCCAGGCCGGGGGAAATGACAGAGATCTCAGGTAGACGTGGTCTGGCCAAGCCTCCGTGCTCTGCTGCTGTGGACTCAAACACAGCCATTTCCTCGTCCTCATCATAGGGGCATCCACATGGGGAGGACAAAGACAGCGCCATGCTTACCTGTTACAAGAATGTAAATCTTCTTATGAGTATGCAGTAATTGCAACACATTTCAAACCTGGCTATAAGTAAAAGCCACCTTGTACTGTCCATTTGCATATAGGATCAGGATGTATCAGGATACAATATGAGTAAATAGATAAATACATTTTAGTGCTCAAGACCTGTCTCAACTACTCTCACACACAAATGTGAATGTATTTTTTTCAATAATGAGCCTACAATGAGGCCATCACTGAAGAATACTGGCAGCAGCTCAGTGTTATGAGAGATTAGTTAAAATAAGGGTGTGTCGTGAGACAAGGCGCCAAAACACAGAAACTGGACGAAGCCTACTTTGCCCTTCAAAGCCAAACAGTGACTCCAAGAGTAGTCAAACAGGAACATGATTTCCCAGGCTATCACCTGTCCTGACAAGTTTAGTATTGGTGCAGAAGAAATACATCATTGAAATCAATTTTTAAAAATGCTTTTGACCGCTCTGGGCTTCGCTAGTGTTGCAAAAAGCCAGTGGGATGAAAAAAAGTGATAGTTCTGAGAATAGCACCAAACTTCATTTTGCAACGCCCCACTGTCAATGTGTTGCTGGTGCGCCAAACAGAACTAGGTAGTTCAAGAGGAATTACACAATACTTCCCCCCCCCCCACTGTGCACATAACCACATAGATTCTTGTTAGCATATGTATATGACATTAATACAGGTGAGTTTTCCAACAAAATTCATATTATGTGTAATTTCTGCTCAGAATTAGCTTGTATGTGTCTGCTTGGATTTGAGAGGTTGATTGAGTCCGATTTCTCTCTCAAAAGGGCCATAAATGTGCTTCTAGTGACTGTCAGGGCTCCACCAGACTCCTGGTCTTTCTATCACAGACACAGACAGTCTGACATTAGCCTCTCATGGCTGGCTACCTATCAATGCTGTACTGAACTGTGGTCAAGCTAGCCATCACTTCCGCAGTCACACAGAGCGTCACACACTACGTAGCCACGCGTCCAACAGACGTTGCATTTTTTTTAAACAAGCTAGGAGAGAGGTCTAAAATATTAAATTCAGTGTTATATAATTTAAAAATAATTGAGCGAGAAGTTACGTTTGGATGAATGGCCCTAAACGTTTTTTAAAGTCTGAGACTGTGGGCTGATAACTAATGTAATAACTAACGTAATATTTTTTCACTTCCATTCATTGAGTCTAAAACTGTAGCGCCTCCCACATTGTTTTCAAGATATCACTGCCAACTTCTAAGTTAGGTTATGTTAAGGCTACTTGTCCCTCAGCTCCATGAAAGCTATGCTTACTAGATAATACTCAACTATCCTGATTTATATATATAATATCCCGTTTCAACACGAGGTCAGAGTGTGCATAACGTTAATGTGCACGAGAAGCTGTGTCCCTCTTTGGAAAATTTGAAAATCTTGTGGTCACTCCCACCAAACTAAAACACAAGAATGTAAATACCGTTGCTGTTGGTTAGCTGGATAAAACCCTTTATATTCGTTCAGTCAACATTTATAATTACAGCTGTATCCTGACTAAGAGTGTTATTGTTGTTTAGCATGGAATGATCCACCTTACGCAAAGGTTAATTTAACTTACCTCGAATGTCCAAAGTGCGGTGAGCGCCTGGTTTCCAGAAGCGAAATGTTCTTATGATACTGAGTATATCGCCAAAACGCAAATACTTGACTAAAACCAAAGATACTGGGTTGAAATTGTATCAAACCTACCCGAAACTGACTAACACTAGCCTACCGCTGCTTCTCGATTTCGAGGCACTCTCTGGGGCTGAGTTATTTTACCCGACTGCCTTTTCGTTTTTGAACAATGCGCTTCCCCTGCAGAGCGAGTCACCGATTGGCTGGAGCTAGTGACGCAGCAGGTGTCGCCATTTTGACTGTAACCATAATCAATCAGAATCACGGATCAGAATCAGAAATAAAATCTATCTATAAGCAAAATTGGTTTGATAAAGGTATTATTTATGTAAGTGATCTTTTTAATGCCTACGGTTTATTGTTTAGTTAAGAACGATTCCTATTAAAGTTAAATCCTTTCCTGTAACAAGCAAATAATTTAATGAAAGCTATTCCTAATGGTCTATCTCATGTAATGAAAAGTCATCTTCAATTTCAAGAAGCAGAGTATAGAACCTCTTCTGATGATAAATGGTATTATTGACATTATGAATGGAAAGTGCAACAATAAACATACAGTATGTAATAGGGTCTACATTCTATGAAAGAAGGAAATTTACTCGAATTTTACACAATATATCCAACAAATCTATATTCCTCCAAATTTTTAGATATTGAAATGTAATTTTGCAATGATGAACCACAATCTTTAACGCATTTATGTTATCATTGTATACATTCACGTTACTTTTTGGACTCGAAGGAAAGATTATATATTGTGTAAAACTAATCATAATATTAAATCATAATATTAAATATATATATATATATATATATATATATATATATATATATATAATAAAAGCAAATAAAAAGCAAGTACTGTAAAAGAAAAGAAAAGCCAAGTCAAGAATATATAAAATTGAAAAAATTGCAATAAAAATATGAAGAAATATTATAAAATAAAATAAAATAAAGAAAAGTACAAGAAAATGAAGAGTTGTACAGTTTATGCAGGATGTGCAAAATATTAACCAGGGGAAGATGACTTCTCCCACCTGTAGGCAGACTCATCCCCACCAGAGAGTAGCCTGATGAGGGAGCTTGACGGACTGATGACTGGAGGTGCAGCTGTTGGTGTACAGGGGAGAAGAGTAGGGGGGAAAGGACGCAGCCTTGAGGGAAACCAGTGCTGATGGTCCGGGAGTCAGAGACGTGCTTCCCCAGCTTCACGTGTCTGTGATCCACCTGCAGGGGGAGTCGTGCACGCTCAGCTGGGAGAGCTTGTCCTGCAGCAGAACCGGGATGATGGTGTTGAAGGCAGAGCAGTTATTATTTTGTATGTAAAGTAGAAAAGGAGACAGGACGCAGAAAGTGGAGAGTTGCTTATTCAAAACTTAAAATGTCATGTTTATTTCAGGTGCATTACAAAAAATTGTTACATTTTACATAATAATAGAAAGTGATACAAATACATTAAACACTGTTTAATAACAGGATAAGGCTACACTGGGAGTTGGGTGCAGTGGGCAAACTGTTGAGGAGCGCAACAAAAAAATTCCTGCCACTAGCAATATAAATGCAAATATGAAACAGTTAAACTGAAAAAAAGTGAATTGTGAGTAATATCACCATGTCACCTATAAAGGAAATGCAGTTTTCTTTCTAAAATCTTACACAGCCTAGCCTGTGATGTATCAATATCAGTAACTGATGCAGTAAAATGAAAACACACTGTTACATGAAGCCTCATGCAAAGAAAATGTCAGTGTAATTTATGTAAGTATGTAAGTGTGGTTCACTGCAATTTCTGGTTTATTAAATCTAAATAATGAAATATGCACAAAAAAAACTTTCCCAAACATTCAATTTAACAGAAAACAAGAACAAAATAGAGGTCAGAGGTTGTGACAGAAAAGTTTTGTTCTTTTCAACTTTCTGAATTCATGAAACAAACACTAGGAGATTTATGCACACTGGCCAAATGTTTTGCTTTGCTTGATGATTCATCAACTATATTGTAGTAGCAATTTGTCCTCGAACCAAAAAACAAAATACAAAACAAAACAAAACTCAAATCAAACGGCCACTGAGGCACCTAAGGAACGAATCTTACGCAGGGAAAAGAAGTCCATTGTCCAGGCAAGCATCACGTTTCGTGTGGTTTATTTAACCATTTTTGCAAGCAAACAAACAAACGAACAAAGAACAAAAGCGTCTGCAGCCTCTCTTGCCTTGGTAAAAAACCATGAACCCTTCCCGGTGCCTGCCGGTCCTATACCTGCATACCCATATATGTAGATTCACCTCCAGTGCCCAAGCTGCTCTGTACCTACAAAACAAAAGCCTTAATAAGTACTTAAATTAACTAAAATAATGATAGGCTGCTAATATTGTAATCAAACTACTTCAGCCATATTCTTCAAACAAAACAGCAACGAAATAAATAAATGAATGTTTAAATGTTAAATATTACAAAACCATGAATAGCTCCAACATATATGTAATAATAATCTGTAAATCAATCACTGTCAATGTCACATCATTTAACCATTAAAATCTTGTCCAGGTTCAAAGTTTTGCTCCATGGCGGTGGTGATGCTGTGAATGCTGACTTGGTTGTGTGTATTTTGAAGCCTTTGTTTCTGTACGCTGTGCTGAACACCATAACAGAAGTAGATGATTAAACCTGTGTAGAGAAAAGTTACATCTCCTATGATCATGTTTGTTGTTTGTTTAAATGAAAATATATATATTTTATGGTGACATCCTTCACATACCTACTGCCATCCACACTGCATAACGGATCCACGTGTCTGATCCAAGTTGAACCATTAGATAGACATTGACAAATGTGCTGAAAATAGGAAGCAACGGCACAAAAGGAACCTGTACATACGTAAGAGCAGAAACATTATGACAGGCAATATCAAAGCAAAGACAAAGCTACTCAATTTCCCTGTTTAGAACTTTACAGTTGCAAGAAATTAAATTAAATGTTATTGGTTGGTTCATTTTTTCTGTTAGGAGTGAGTTCCTACACAGTGTTAAAGTTTATAATTTCAGTAATGATGCTTTACTGGCTGAAATAAATATGAATCTGTATCATTACATGTGCTCCCAGCACTTAAGATAGATGAGGCATACCATGAAAGCAGCTTTGGTTGTATTCTGTGGTTGTCTCCAGATGATCAGGCTAATGAGGACCAGCATCAGTGCGATCACAGAGACACAAAGTAAACTCCACCACTCAAGGGCCTGCAGGGAGTCTATAGCCCCAGATATGACGAGGCTTAGGATGATCGCCAAAAAGACTGAAGAGAACATAAGTTCCAATGAAAATCAACAATGGAAACCATCCATAATGCAGTATACTATTTAAGGATAATGTCAAGAAGATCACTTACTAATAAAAACTGTTAAAACAGACACATTCTTTGATGTCCGCGAGGCGGCTTGTGAAGGAGGACATAATACTCCAGAAACTGTAAAGGGCTCTGGTTTGCTGAAACTTGAATCCTCGCTGAGGTCTGCTTGGTACCTGTGAAAGTGAAGAATTATAAATAAATGCACCCAAGCATTGTGTTAACATAACCTTTATTTCTATATATTGATATACTGTAGCTGTGACTTAAACAGGGAGGTTCAGTGGGTTTTTTCTCGTTCACATCAATTTATTTGAATGCCTGTCTGAAATTCAGTTTATGTACTGTTTCCAACACACATCTAGCTAATGATCTTTTGTAATAACTGTCTTTTGACAGTTGATCAAAGTATACTATTAGCTCATTAACCAATACATTTTGACAACAGCACAGAGACAATTCCAGTTTTGTTAATCTCCCCACCTTTAAATCATGTTCTTAATGTTCTTGTAGGCATTTCTTGCTCGTATAAATGACTTTGAGACACGGTAACTATTAAGATTAGAGTAATAATACATGTTTTCATTATTGTAAGTACTTCTGATGAATCGTACCTTAATATGAGGATACATATGGCAACAAGTGTGTAGGCGAAGAGGGTTCCAATTGACATCATGTCAACCAGCGCCTTCAGGTCAAACAATAACGCCATGATAGCTGAAAAGACATGAATAACAACAAGAATTTACATAAACTTAAATCATTTCAGATTTACTCAGTTCTGTATTATACAGCTCAGAAAGGAAAACATGAACCTTTTGCCAAATATTGCCTCTCAAATAAATAAATAGACATTTAGAATCAGTGTAGTGCACGTGAACCATATTAGCAGTGAGCATGAGGATGAACACCTGAGGTCAAAACAGAAGGGCATTTACAAAACCAAAGTAGTAACTAACTAAAACTTGAACAAAAATACAGCGAGAAGACTTCAGATTATAATGACTTGAACTGGCCGTTTTACCTGCTACAACCCCTGAAACCAGGGTCGCTATGACAGGGCTTTGTCTGTCGCTCATTTTACTGAGAGGTCTGAAGAGAAGTCCGTCCCTGGCCATGGCAAAGAGAACACGAGGCATCGGGAACATTGATCCTAGTAGGCTGTGGGGAAAAGCTCATCAATAACCATGTAGTTCTTCGTGTTATTTGCTTCTGTTTTATTCTGTAATAGTGATACCAATGAGCTTCATTTACAGTAAGCCATTAATACAAATGAACTATCCTAGAAATTGAAAATGAAATTAAGGTAAATCCATGTCAAATAAATACATTTTGCTTTGACCTGCAGAGTAGAGTTGTGTTTGTACATGGCACACTGTGTTTCATACCTTGTTGACAGGGCACAGAGGGATCCCACAGCCACTACATACTTTGCAGGGCCCCAACCGATGTATGTAAAGGCCACAGGCAACGGGCTGTGAACGCTGAGCAAATAGTACGGCATCATAAGAGTCAGGGCAGCAGACACACCAAAATAAGCCAGGAAGCAGATGAGGAGGGACGCCACAATGCCGAGTGGGATCGACTTCTGAGGGTTTTGAACCTCCTCTCCTGAAGAAAAACACATTTTATTTTATAGTAACTTATTGTCTTTCATATTGTGCTATGCCCCTGCATCCTCTTCAAGTCTTGCAGTGTACTTACTGTGTGTGCGTACATTAATTTACCTGTTGTGGCAATGCAGTCAAATCCGACAAATGCATAAAAGCAAGTGGCTGCTCCTGCTAATGTTCCCTCAAAGCCAAAAGGGAAAAATCCTCCACTGCCATACCCGGTGGTTTCATTCAGTGATGTGTGGTTTCTGTAAAGAATAGACATGCTGATGCTTGGTCATTCAATAATAATCGACAAACTGATTCATAACTATGTATTTCAAACCTACAGTTAGCTAGAAAGATCTAAATCTATGTTACTAACAGTAGCAGCCTGAAAAACACTGTTATTTTTTATGGTACATTATTTAAAAAAATAAGAACCCATACTCATATCCATCTAGGAGAGACTCTTCACCAATGTACCAGTTGTTGATGTCCCCCTTAATGACTCCAGAGAGGATAACAAACAGCAACACCAGGATGTTAACTGCTGTAAAAACCTTATTTACAATAGCTGACTCTTTAACACCAAATGCAAGAATCCCTAGAAAGAAAAGACAGAAATTATAAAGTTGATCATGACTATGAATACAATGGAACCTTGTTTATAAGATATTCAACATGCATTAAAGATATATTATAAATATACAGTTTTTTACTTAATTTTTACAAATACATTACAATAATAAATTCTTACATTTGGTAAGAAGTCACAAGGGTTTAGATTATGAAACTTGCCTGCCAAGAGCATTATGAGGCAGGCCGCAAAGAAGTCTGGGTAGGGAGCTAGTCCAGGTAAATTCATCGCAGCCTGTTTGCCCAGAGAGTTGGCAATGACATTTCCAATGAGCTCATCGAAGGTGCCACTCCATGCTCTGGCAACACTTGACGTCCCTCAAAAACAAAAAAGAAACTCATAAAATACAGACATTTTTTAAAAACATATCGATTTATTTTAGATTTGAAGCTCATTTAAAACAATATCAGACAAAGTTTAAGAGGAAAGAAATATTTACTGAAGAGACTTTTCCAAAATGAAACAAACATTCATCACATGCAATAAATGTATTCAGAGTGGCACTATCTTTACCTATGACATAAGACAGCAACAAGTTCCAGCCAGTGATAAAAGCCCATATCTCTCCCACAGTCACATAGCTGTAGAGGTAGGCAGAGCCAGTCTTGGGAACACGAGCTCCAAATTCAGCATAGCAAAGTCCTGCAAAGATGGAGGCCACTGCTGCTATCAGGAAGGCGATTATGATACTGGGCCCCGCCACGGCTCTGGCCACTTCTCCCGACAGCACATACACACCGGCCCCTAGTGTGCTGCCGACCCCCAGAGCCACCAGGTCGAGGGTGGTCAGGCATCTGCGAAAGTTAGACTCCTCTCCTTCAGGCGCCAGAGGTTTCCTACGCGACAGGCTCTGCAGGAATAGCAGTATCTTTGCACCAGACATCCTATTAATCAGGACATTTTGTGTTCATTGATTGTTTAAGACAAAACAACACAAAAATGGCAGAGCCGAGGACTGACACAAGACTGAAGCATATATGTAAAACAGCTAATAGACAAAGCAGAACATGTCTCAGTGAACAGTGGTTTGAACATAGCACAGTTTGTGATTTTAAATAAACATTACGTATACAGTACGCTATTCCAAAATTAACACACAACATACTCAATAACATTTTCTGGTCAAATGAGGGAAACATTTTCTCTTGAAAATGTAAAATGTAAGTATATTTCCAAATCAAATGCTCCCATTCAAAATATGAGACACAAATAAACTCATTTTTTAAGTTAAATGTTACCCTAATCTGCAGCATTTGTCTCATTAGCTTGCAATGCATCAGAACAGCATTGCAGAAGTCTTGAGTCCAAGTTCAGCTTTGATATAAACAAATGCTGCAATAGTTTGAAACTGTAAAATGATCAAGGTGTGAGAGACACACAGGTAAAAGTAATTACATCACCATTCTACTGTTTGTGCTATAAAATTGATTTTGGCAGGCTGTCTTTCAGCCTAGCAAGCTTGTACATCACATTCAATAAGCTGTCATTGAACTGTTAGTGTGTGTGCGCCTCAGTAATGAAGTATTAATTTACTCACACTGGAAACATATAAATATTGTTGAATATACGTTTTACTCATCCATGTTTTTATTGATGGCAATCAGTTCATATGTCGTCTTTACTATAAAGGCTTGTGTTTATGAAACAGGAAGAAATGAAGGTAGGTAGTAGCTTCATTACCGTACATTTATTATTTTACTGTTTACATGATGTATCAATGATTCACTGACTGAATAAAGAGTCAGGTATAGACATTTAGAACTGAACAAACTTATTATCATTAACCAACTGAGATCATATCCAGTAGATTATATGCACATCATTATAAGATAAGAAAGACTTCCCTACCTTTTCAGCTGAAGTTGCAGCGTGTGTGACTGTTTTGATCTGTACCAGACCACACTATGTGTGAGGATAAATCCATTCACTGTGAACTCTTCACAGCTCAACATTTTTTGACACATTATGTTACATTTCAGACTTACGTGCCACTTCTGAAAAAGACAGGAACAGAATGATTTGTATGAGGACACTTCAGGCATGTCAAACAATAACATACATTTTATAGAGCTGTTTCTTCATGTGTGTGTGTAGATGATGTGGTGGAGGCCTTTTTGTGCCGTATTTT
Organism: Macquaria ambigua; assembly: GCA_008360985.2. Lineage (NCBI taxonomy): Eukaryota > Metazoa > Chordata > Actinopteri > Centrarchiformes > Percichthyidae > Macquaria > Macquaria ambigua. The sequence goes on along the minus strand of VMKM01000165.1, from coordinate 478,140 downwards.
GCTTTCATTCCTCATCATAAATTGTGTAAGCCCTCTTGAAATTGTCGGTTATCTCTGACAGATGACTCCTGTATGAATTTTCAGAATGAAACACACTCATGCATATTTCATATTTTTATAAGAAAACACAACAATGAGAAAAATAATACCACGATTGACATTTAAACTAAAAACAAAGATTCTATTTGACACAATTTGTGATTTTGAGTCTTGATTGTGAAATTAAAAAACAACAGTACAATAGACTATTCACTACCATTTCATTTAAATACACAGAAACCTGTTGAGAACTGTATAAAGTGAAGCTGTCATTTTACTTTTATCAATTATAGTATTTAAAATGCTACCCAAAGCAAAGACTGTGCAGGAGTGTCATAAAATGACACTTATTTATTGTGTGAGTTATCATTTAACCGTCTGCTAAATGCAAAAACACATTTCCTAACTCATTATAATTAATTTCAACTCAAAGGTAAAATTATTTGGACGTTTTCAGATAACTTTTATTTTATTTTATTCTATTCTGGGCTGAAAAAAAATCAATGCTGGGTGAAACAGCCCATCACAAAGTTTAACAAAGCTGACGATTTCTGATGTGATTACACGTTTGCCTTTTCACTTAGACTGTTAATTACATACAAAGATCCTGAAACCTGTCCAGTCTATAAATCCTCCGTTCCCTGTCGTCTTGTCCAACTACTCTGTTTATCCTTTTAAAATCCTTTTCTTTACTATATTTAGAGACTTCTTTTATTATCTTTACAAAGTGTTTTGTTTCAGTTAGAATTATAGTAACTTTACAAAGAATGGCGATATGGCAGGTAATTCTTCTCAGTAATATTTAATACATAAAACAAATCCTTCCCCTAAATCTTGATTATTTATGTTTGATCATTGGCCTCATCCTCCACAATGAGGGCGGTGTTTTCAGCTCTGTGAATGCAGGTTCTGGAAACATTTCAGGATTTCAAAAAGCTCAACATAATGAGGTCTGCATGTTGCATTTCAAATTTGCTTTTCTTTATTTAATTAAATTCTTCCACTGATGGAGGGGGAGACGACTTTCTTCCAGCTGTAAAGAAGATGATTGACACAAATAAGAAGCTATGAAGTTAATGTAAATGCAGGCTTTTAATCCTCAACCTTTTAGGATCTCCCACGTGCCTGATGCCTTATGGACATAGCATTGGGTTGAGTGACAGATGAGTCAACATGTTGTAAAGTGAAATTGTTTTCAGTGGAAACATCTGCCCAGCAACAAATTGAAGGCTTGTCCATCAGAGCATAAGGAGACAACTCATTGTTTGAGGAACATAACGTTGCGATCCATTGCTTCTAGGGGTTCCTGGTATCACTCTGCAGCTCTTCTGGCAAAATGCAATGAAAGATTAATCCTGCCTGGAACACTGATCACAGGATGTCAGGCGTCAAAAACAACAGCACATATCAGGATCAAATGTGTAGGTGGCGAGAGTGCTGAGAAACATGTATACATTTTAGTTTGTCCATTGGTAAAATGAACATGAACATGGCTTAATTGCACTTAATTTGAGACGTCTTTTTTGAAGTACTCCGTGTGCATGAAAAACAAATTACTATATTTGTAGTAATACAGACACAAACATCCAGTTACACAACCTGAAATACACATAGCTGTTGTCACTGAAAGTAGCTAGCTTGCATGATTGTATTCCTGCTGTGCTGTGGTAATAGTAGATAACTACAAATTAAAGTAGCCTTTCCAACTCCTTCCCTGCCTTTTAGGCTGTGATGACTTTGGTTCAGGAGGAGTGAACTGTGAGTAGACTTTATTAGCTGAAGGAAATGGACTACCCCTCTCTCTGTTAATGATTCATCTGCAGAAAGAGGTTCAGAAGCTAAAACCATTGTCCAGTGAATTCATTCAGCACCCTGGATATTTTGGGGAAAGGCCTTAAAATCTGTGTATACCTGCAGATTAACTGTTTCAAGTGTATTTAAATCTCGCTCAGGAGTTCAGGCGGTAAGTTTGATTCTGTTGTTTTCCATGTTTGATGTTTTAATTGTTTTACTTCGGGAGTTCAAAAGCACCAAAGAGCTCTTTTATAGAATTCAGCCATAGTCAGCTCACTTTTTGATTAAGGCTATCAGTAAACAGATGATAATATTAAGGCCAATTACTGAGCTGATTTACCTTTGCTAGAAAAGATCATGTGTTTTTAATCTATTTTTATCAATTTGGAGCAGGTAGGAATTGTGTGAATTGTAATTTTTATAAAAAGAAGACTTGGGGGACATTTGAAACTAATTGATTATATTCTACAATACCTTTTAAATTAATATTAAAAATTCATATTTTAAAGCAAAATACGCTTCCCATCCAAAATAATGGCAATAGGAAATTAAAATAGATTTTATACAGCTATGCGTAGATGTCTCAATATTGGTTAATACGGCAAACAGTGGCTCTTACAGCCGTTAGTTGCTTCATTATCACAGCTCTGCCCCAGCATTTTTCCAGCAGTATTAGCCAGATGCAGCAGGCTTCTCTCCATGGTGACTGGGTTCACTGGCCGCAGCATAAGGCCGAGCATTTGCAGAAAGGAGGGTCATTAGAGTGTGACTTCACTCTCAGCTCATGTAAATCCTGCGTCTATTTCGGTTCAGGTGGATATTTCAAGCAGCATGACTACGATGTTACTGAGGTGTGAAATGTTAAAATTCATCTCTTCTTAGAAACACTACTAGAGAAGTCAACCCTTTAAAAAAATACAAACTCTTAAAAACATGTATGTAACTGCGTAGCCCTGCTAGAGTAGGTAATGATAGCCTTAGGTCATGTTGGCTTCTAGCACTGTTCTTGCCCTCTGCCCTGTTTTTATGGTAAAGTGAGCTCAGAGATTGGAGTTTGTTGGATGGTATCACGCGCCGCTACGGTACAAGAACTCTGTTTACATCTTGTTGAATTATCAAGAAAATGATAACAACTCTCAAACAAAAGTGTAACATGTTTTTTTCCCCCTTTTTCCTACATTCAGACATTCTCATCAGTGCAAACATGAATAATACAAAACAACGCAGCAGGCAGATTGATGGGAGAAGATAATATTAGGAAGTTGTAGAAAATAATCCTACCCCTTAGAAAGAAAAGAAAGATGAGAGTGGTTCTGTGTTACCTGCTACTGTTGGGGTCCAGCTATGTCATTTCAACTTATGGGCCCCATCAAAGAGCACAGATGACTGGTGATATTTTGCTCGGAGGTCTTTTCCCCATACACTTTGGTGTTGCATCCAAAGACCAAGACCTCGCAGCCCGGCCCGAATCCACACAGTGCGTCAGGTAATATTTGAGACCGGTATATGTAGGCAAACATGCATCCATGAATGATTTGACTGATTGAATATGCTCAACTCCTCTAAATCCACGCCTTGTTTGCATTTACAGGTTCAATTTCCGTGGTTACCGTTGGCTCCAGGCCATGATTTTTGCGATTGATGAGATAAACAACAGCAGTACTCTCCTGCCCAACATCACCCTGGGCTACAGGATCTTTGACACATGCAACACAGTGTCAAAAGCGCTGGAAGCGACGCTTAGTTTTGTGGCCCAAAATAAGATTGACTCCCTGAATTTAGATGAATTTTGTAACTGCACCGATCACATCCCAGCAACCATTGCAGTAGTAGGAGCAGCTGGATCTGCAGTCTCCACAGCAGTCGCAAACCTGCTGGGTCTTTTTTATATTCCACAGGTGAGTAACTGAACAGTGGCTACATCAAGACTCCACCTCAGTCGTAGCCTTAAAACTGAGCTAACGTCATATGGCAACCCTGTATCCTGAAACCTATGTCCACATACAATTAACTTGCAGTGCATAATACCTTTTACAGGAAACAAAATGCCTCCTTGATGATATGTTTTATCAAGAAAATGACAAAACCCTTATATTGAATAAAGATAATTAACAGCAACAAGCAGGACACAATGAAACCTGAAATCTTTACTGTTTCAGATCAGCTATGCGTCCTCTAGTCGCTTACTGAGCAACAAGAATCAGTACAAGTCCTTCATGAGGACCATTCCTACAGACGAGTACCAGGCCACAGCCATGGCAGACATCATCGAGTACTTCGAGTGGAACTGGGTCATTGCTGTGGCCTCAGATGACGACTATGGACGCCCAGGGATTGAAAAGTTTGAGAAGGAGATGGAAGAGCGAGACATCTGCATTCACCTAAATGAACTTATTTCTCAGTACTTTGAGGATCATGAAATCCAGGCTCTGGCTGACAGGATTGAGAACTCCACAGCTAAAGTGATTGTAGTGTTTGCCAGCGGCCCAGATGTTGAGCCTTTAATCAAAGAGATGGTCAGGCGAAACATCACAGATCGGATCTGGTTAGCCAGTGAAGCTTGGGCAAGCTCCTCTCTCATTGCTAAACCAGAGTATCTCGATGTTGTGGCAGGGACTATTGGCTTCGCTCTAAAGGCAGGGCATATACCTGGCTTTAGAGAGTTCTTACAACAAGTCCAACCAAAGAAAGACAGTCACAATGAATTTGTCAGGGAGTTTTGGGAAGAAACCTTCAACTGTTATCTGGAAGACAGCCCGAGACTGCAAGAAAGTGAGAATGGCAGCACTAGTTTCAGGCCTTTGTGTACTGGTGAGGAAGACATCACCAGTGTTGAGACCCCGTACCTGGACTACACACATCTTCGTATCTCCTATAATGTGTATGTTGCAGTTTATTCCATTGCACAGGCCCTGCAGGACATACTCACCTGCACACCTGGACATGGACTTTTTGCCAACAATTCCTGTGCAGATATAAAGAAAATGGAAGCATGGCAGGTAAAACGTTGCACATTTACCCAAAACCAAAGCGATTAAATTATTTACTTATCCAGTTTAAATCATCCAAATGTGTGGTTGGTTCCGCTTCACAGGTCCTGAAGCAGCTCAGACATTTGAACTACACCAACAGTATGGGGGAAAAGATGCACTTTGATGAGAACGCAGACCTGGCAGCAAACTACACCCTTATAAACTGGCACAGGTCCAGTGAAGATGGCTCTGTGGTGTTTAAGGAGGTCGGATATTACAACGTGCATGTCAAGAAAGGAGCCAAACTGTTCATTGACAAGACAAAGATTCTGTGGAATGGGTTCAGTTCTGAGGTCAGTCAAACTGTTTTGTAGAGGATGTTCCCGTTAATGTATTTTGTTTTTTTACTGTCATGTGGTGTATTTTTGATTCTCCAGCAATGATCTGCCCTGCAGCAAATTATTTCAACTGCTGCAGGGCCCCATTTCCCAAAACAATCTTAAGGTTAAGACCCACATGATGAATGAAAGTTCAGTATTCACTCTCCTTTTAGCTCTGTTTTTGTCTCCACCAACTCCTGAGAAAGATATCTCGCTCTTTAGCTGCTAAAAGCTCCACTACGGTCATCAGCTAGTAACTAACTTTGTCTGTCTGGGCAGGTAGCATACAGCTGTTTTACAACAAGCTGATTAGAGTGGTAAGAATGAACCAAACAGTCAATTTGACGGCTGTAAAACCAAAATAATGAGATGAAAGAAACACTTTATAGAGCTGAGGGGAACGGCAGATCAAACTGTTGTGAATATTTAAACTATCCACTGCATTAATTCTTATAGATCTCCGTTGTATTTATAATTCAGCCTGTGACAACAAAAGACACCCGGTTCAAGAGAAGCCCTGGTAGTCTAGGGGTTAAGGTGCTGACAATGAACAACAAGCTTCCAGGTCTGAAACCAGCGGGGGTCCATTGTTTGAATGTAGTTCCCCATGTCTCTCACTCCTGACTTCCTGTTGTTTCTCTACTGTTGACTTGGTAGCAAAAGCATAAACTACTTGTGCTTTAAAAGCTGTTTAATGCATATATGTCAAAACAATATGTTGGACACAGCTATATTTTAACACACCCTGCGCCAATTCAATTTGAACACACATTTACATCCATTGCAAGTGTATTTCCTGTTCTTTCTCATGCACCTCTTCTGTCTGTTTATATCCTATAGGTGCCTTTCTCTAATTGCAGTGAGGATTGTGAACCTGGTACAAGAAAGGGGATCATAGACAGCATGCCAACATGCTGCTTTGAATGCACTGAGTGCTCCGATGGAGAGTACAGTAAAGGTACTGGAGATGCCAAACATTCAAACTGTCATGTCTACAAATGTTACACCTGGCTGTTGTGTTGCAGTTCTAACACAGATGATTATTTTATTTATACAGATGCCAGCGTTTGCACCAAATGTCCAAATAACTCTTGGTCTAATGGGAACCACACATTCTGCTTCCTGAAGGAAATCGAGTTTCTCTCCTGGACAGAACCGTTCGGGATAGCTTTGGCCATATGTGCAGTGCTGGGTGTTGTCCTGACAGCTTTTGTGATGGGAGTCTTTGTCAAATTTCGCAACACCCCTATAGTGAAGGCCACAAACCGAGAACTGTCCTACGTCCTCCTGTTCTCACTAATCTGCTGCTTCTCCAGCTCTCTCCTCTTCATCGGAGAGCCACTGGATTGGACATGCCGTTTACGCCAACCTGCCTTTGGGATCAGTTTTGTCCTCTGCATCTCCTGCATCCTCGTGAAAACTAACAGAGTACTTTTGGTATTTGAAGCCAAGATCCCCACAAGTCTCCATCGTAAATGGTGGGGATTGAACCTGCAGTTTCTTTTGGTGTTTCTGTGCACATTTGTCCAAGTCATGATATGTGTGGTCTGGCTTTACAACGCCCCTCCTTCCAGCTACAGGAATCATGACATTGATGAGATCATTTTCATCACCTGCAATGAGGGCTCTGTGATGGCTCTTGGGTTTCTTATTGGCTATACATGCCTACTGGCAGCTATATGTTTCTTCTTTGCATTTAAATCACGGAAACTTCCAGAAAACTTTACAGAGGCCAAGTTCATCACTTTTAGCATGCTTATATTCTTTATTGTTTGGATCTCTTTTATCCCTGCGTATTTTAGTACTTATGGCAAGTTTGTTTCAGCTGTGGAGGTCATTGCTATACTGGCATCCAGCTTTGGGATGCTGGCCTGCATCTTCTTCAACAAGGTCTACATCATCCTCTTCAAACCCTCCAGGAACACCATCGAGGAAGTCCGATGCAGCACCGCAGCCCATGCCTTCAAAGTGGCAGCCAAAGCTACACTAAAACATAATTCAGCTGCGAGAAAAAAGTCCAGCAGCATTGGCGGATCCTCGGCCTCGTCTCCGTCCTCGTCCATCAGCCTCAAGACCAACGGCAATGACTGCGACCCAACTTCAGGAAAGCATAAGCCAAGGGTGAGCTTTGGCAGTGGAACAGTTACTCTGTCCTTGAGCTTTGAGGAGTCGAGGAGGAGTTCTCTGATGTGATAGCGTACGTGTAGATGTGTCAAACTTCAGCTTCATCAATCCCATTAATAGGGTGTATTTTGGACTTTATTTTGAAATGCATTTACACATCTTCCCATTTTCTTAAGATTTTGTCAGAAAGATGACATTTCAATCAGTCCAATTAATATACTGTACTATACCTGAATCAGCATAACCCTGATGCACAATGCTAATAATAATAATAATAAAATATTTTGTACAATTAAAAACATTACATTATTAGATACTTAAGTTGTTGTTGTTTTTCTCTAAATATGCTATATCTTATCTATCTATCTATCTATCTATCTATCTATCTATCTATCTATCTATCTATCTATCTATCTATCTATCTATCTATCTATCTATCTATCTATCACTTTTTTCCTCTTTTTTATTTTTAGGTGTAACTGATATATTTACATAAACAAAAAATCAAAGCTAGGTTTGGACAGACAACTCAGGTTCACTGACAATTTGACCCTGTAGGTAACACACAATGTTGAGCACAAACACCTGACGGATAAACTTGAAACAACATTTGACCAGAGGACAACGCAGGCTCTTTAACTGGATAAGCGAAACCAGAGGATGTATGAGTCACACTGTAAATACACAATCAGAGGATGTTGAGGAAGCGTTCCATGCTTGGTGATTATGTTCTATTATGGTCAATCACAAGACAACAAAAGAAACGGAAGAATAGTCCCCTCAGTACGGCAGTGCCAAATCCATGGCACCTTATTTGGGGTGTCTTTGGACAGTTCATTTCAAGCAAAGTTTGAAACTGTAGAAAATGATGTAAACGATGAGATGAAAGGTAACTAGATGTAGACAGTAATAAAGGAGAAATAAATAAAAGAAGCATCACTGCTGTCATCACAGCCTCACAGACAACTACTAAACCACAACATCAAGAGTGTTCCCTGCCCAATTTAGATCCTCTCAGAAATATAGATCTGAGTAATAGAGAAAAACATGAACATGCTGATGGAGCTCTGCAGGGCATTTTGGTGCAGATCTTTCAGAGAACTTTCTCTGCTGGCAGCTTGCTTATCACAACTCTCTGACAACTGCAAACAGTGCAGGCCTATCTCACATGTTAATGTCATTCTCGCAATAGGCCTACACTACACAGTCATACCCTCATGCAGTATGAAGGAGGTATAGAGAGGAGGGAGGAGCAGCTTGGGGACGGCACTGTTTATTCTAATCTTCTCTGTCTGGTTGTCAGCTGTGAAGAAACTAATCTGTAACTATTTCCTGAGTAGAAAGTCTTGGCCTATGAAGTAATAATAGAACAATTAAATAATAGTCATATGTATTTTAACAGTATGAAAGTGGCCATTCTGCATATTTTAAGTATATTTTTCTGATAATATGTTTGTACTAAAATTAAATGCAAATTTTCAATACAGGACTTTTACTTGTTATGTATATTTTTACTTTTACTTACTGCAATAAAAGGATGTGTGCACTTCTTCTTTCACATAATTACCAAGTAAAAAGACTCCAGTAATGAGAGTTGAAACATAATAGGTTACAGTAAATGTATGAATGTGACTAAAGGCTGTAGCCAAGGCTTGAACATTTATAGCTCGACAACGCCACCTTAGGAATTGCATCAAAGGAAATATTCCTCTGGAAAAATCTGTAGAAAAATCCAAAAAGCCTCAGCGCTACAGTCAAAGCACAAAATACAATAGAATTACAGTAAACCAAAAGGAAACTAATCTTGAGTGATATGAAAAGCAGAGTTCATTATAATAGTAATTCAAGAAATGACACTAATAAACAAATGAACTCAATACAGAGTGATGTAATGTTGACAGGGCAAAACAACAGCAAGTAGGCCTAAGAGTATTTTACATTTATCCAACTGTTTCTGTTTAACAACTGTTAAACAATTTATAATTTTTAGACAGTGAAGCTTTCAGCAGTTGAAGGAAACTGTGAATAAAAAAAAGAAAAACTAGGTAAAAAGGCGTTTGAGGAGTGCAGGACCTCCCACATTGCTCAACAGGAGGAAGACATGCTGAGACGTCCAGTATCATGGCTGACCTGAAGCAGGCTGAGGAGCAGCTGGACAACCACCTCCTCTGTTAGCAGGAGGAAAAGACCTTTATCCTCAGATCCAGTGCAGCCCAGCAGCGAGACCAGCATGTTGTCTTGATGTCTGATCTGCAGCAGTGGGATGAGACAGATATTGGACAAAATGAACAGGAAACATTGCATGATGGGAATGTTTGTTACAGCCGTGTCCTGGCTAAGAAAGAGAGGAGGTCAATTTCTAACAAAGGCTGCAGTTATTCAAATGAACAACCTGAGCACACTGACACAAGTGCACACACAGAGATTTCAGATTCCTACAACCCCTTCACCCCTTTAACTGAATAATCATCATTATTTTCATACTTTCATAATTTATTTCTGCAGAACTGAGAACAAGAGAAAGCCAGATAAATAGAGACACAATTGAAGAAAGAGTATTAAAGGCTGCATTGTACCTGTATGTTATTGCTGAAGTCAGATACATGGCCTTATTAGTGCTACAAATAGCTCTGTTTAAATATTATACTGTAGCATTTCGACTCTTACACTATGCAGTATTTTGTTGCCCTACTCAGCCATATAGTAAATGTTTTTCAATAGCATGGAACAACAGTATTGTTGCTAACACTAATAATAAATTTAACTAAATAAAATTAAAAATAACCAAAACACAAAACTGGCATACCCTCTTAATCTAATTTGTTCTCCTCAGATAATGAAACAAAAATAGATAACATGCATCTCCTGAACTTTGCAAAATATCACCAGGAGCCACGACCTTTATTTTTTGAAAACCAGTCACCGGAAGTGTTCACCATGCTTTGAGCTTCATCAAGCCACCCAAAAAAACCCAATGACTTCCTGTTTGTTTATGCTGCCTTCAAAGTTAAAACGATTTAGGGGCTGATGTGCGTGAATCTCACGAATTCAGTAGAATAAAATAGGTACACAGTCTGTGTACCTGTTGCGACAAACATCCTAAAATATCTGCTGAATACAAAACACATTTTTGAAAATCGTTTGCAGAGTGTTTTGAGGACACGTTACTCATCATAGCTGTCACCTTAAATAATCTCTTGGCAAAATGCAAACTAGGCTGAGTACCTGACCTCTTTATATCACCAGATATCTTATAAACAGACGCTTGTGAGTTGATGGGAAGAAACAGTTTTTACTGAACTGTTTTCTCTTATATTTCTCTCTGTATATGCATTTTCCAAAATCTCTCCGCTCATTGCGAAAGCTTTTAATATGAAATACATCCAGCAGAAGTATTGTGTATTTATGTTGACTTGACACACTGTTGTCGTTTTGCGCCTGGGTTGACAACCTGGAATAACACGTTAGCTTGTGATAAAGGTAAGCTGCTCCAACCAAACCATTAACTGTTATCTTTATATCAGGAAAGGGCAGTATTTCGTTTCACTGAAATAAGGTCGTACTGTGCACACCGTGGAGCCCAACTCCACGGTGTGCGACTGTCAATGCTAATATTTAACTTTTACAGCACTTTAGGTCCGCATTCTTCAGCTAGCTAACAGCTAACTACGTTAACCCGACAAGTACAGTTTATCTGGGCACAGCTACAGCCAGTTTGCGGAATAAATTTGAGCTTTTACTGCCATAAACATGGACAGTAATCAGAAGAAGAAGGATCTGTTTGCGATGTAAAAGGTATCTAGTGTGCTGCTTAGAGTATTTACATGAATAGCAACGGTAGATATCACGGTGTTGCTCCGAGCTAGCCAACGTTAGCTTGTTGCTGTCAGTCCCCACAATTAACGTCGGTCAACACACAGGGTGACGGAGATGTTGTGAGAAACTAGCTAAAGTCTAAGCTTTACTCTTTCATACGTTTTCTTGCTAGAGACAAAAGCCGCTTAACGCTAAGTTATGTGTTTGCTTGTTGCTCGTAAACTTTAGCCAACGTTTTAAGACAGACATACAAAGGTTGTAACTGCCCACAGATTCTGCCTTTATTGTCCTTTGGTAATAAACGCTAAATAAGAGTAACCATTAACTTAAGTTTTATTATTTGAAAAATCATGGATCATAGGTCATGCTGTATTGTATTAGGCCTATATTTGGTGTTTTAGTTATAGTGTTGAAATGACTAGCCAGTTAGTTGATCAACAGAAAATTAATAGCCAACAATTTGTATTTTGTATTATCATTGTAAACTGAATATCGTGGTTTTGAACTGCTGGTCGGACAAAACCAGTTATTTGAAGAGGTCACAATTGTGCTGGACCTTTTTTCACTATTTAGACCAATGGTTAATCGATCAGTCAATGAAATAATCGACAGATTAATCAAGAATGAAAATAATTGCTGGATATTTAATAGATGAATAGTACAAGTGAGGAGAAAGGTGAGGCAAAACAGCTGTCCAACGTGATACTACACTTTGTCAAGGGGCACAGAAAAGGACAGGTGTATAGTTACTGGGTGTAAAATCACCATTCAGGATGCTCTTTCAGTACTGTAACAGAATAAATGGCTCTGAACACAAAAGTAAAGAAAAGAAACATGAGGAACTTGAAATAAAGACACTTAACCTGTATGTTGGTTTGTTTTCTAAGATAGCATCTTGTCTGGTGTTTTTTGTTGTCGTGTGAAAAGTAATGGAGATATTTCTTTAAAGCTAGAACATGCCCTGTCAGGGTGTTGTTTTACATGTCAAGATGTGGTAGTAGCAGAGTGATCATGATGCAAATATGTCCATTCTTTGCAGTAAAATCTTTTCTCTCTAAATCAATTTACAGTTGCTGGAGAACTCAAGATTTTGGCCTCACCTGCTGGAACTCGGCGATGGATTTTCACCAATAAGTTTTCCTACTTCACAGTGATCGTATAATTGATTTGCTATATAGTTCAGCAGTGTGTTTCTCTGTCATGGGATGAGTGGTTAGTGAAACTGCGGCTGACAGTATTTTTGCTGAAATGTCCTGTATGGAGGAAATATCTTAAACTCTAACTAACAGCATCAACAGTTGCCACTTTTACCGTTTCACATCAGCGCACACACAGCCATGGGCTTCTGTTCGCCTGTGTGCAAGATTTTGCGGAGGGGGAAGTATTTTGTACTGATCCTTCTCTCGCTCTCAGTGCTGGCGTGGCTGGCAACTTTTTCAGGCGAAACCGTGAAATCCATTCAGGTTTCCTCCGCCACAACACAAACTCCTGTCGCAGGAGACAGCCTGAGGGATAAACTCGACTCTTGGACAGCGGCACCCGTTCACTTAAATACTCCACCACCAAAAGTCGATTGCCCTCAGGAGTCACCATTGCTACGTAAGTTTACACCAAAGTGCGGGTTAAAGAGGTGACAAACTTACTGTGTATATCTTATTTTGATTTAACTGAGTTTAAGATTTTGGCAAATTAAAAATAAAATAGTCATATTCTCAGAAGTAAATCTATCTGCTGATAGTGCCCTCTTGCTAAATAAGAATGGTTTGTTTGTACTCTGTTTTATGTTTCTTTCTGTAAGTTCTCCAGCTTTACACTGATTACATGACAGCGTAGAAGAAAGAACTGTAGAGTAGATAAATTAACTGTATTATATAGACCTGACAAGGGTTTATGCCAATCATTAATCTGTGAGGTTACAACAGCAGAGTTGTCAGTTTATCAAAACTACAGTAATGGTTGATTGATTGATTTATAAATAATGAGAAACAACATTTAAAAGGTTATAAAGTATTAGGAAACTGGTTAACCTATTCTATAATTTTTTATTTTGTCTTTTAATCTTGGCCATTGTTTTTTGTGCTAAGGATTTTGACTTGCAAGTACAACATGTTTTTTTGAAATTGTCTTGTATGAACCTACAATTGAGAGCATTACAATCTCAAAATACTTTAAATTGCATTTGTATGTGCTACATGATGTCTGTCCTGTATAGGTTCAATAAGGGAGCAAAATAAATAGTTTAAAATGACACAATTGGAAAAATGTTTTAAATTGTTTATTCAGCAAAACCTCATTTAAATGGGATATTTTGCTTGTGACTTAATCTGCTTACTATGATATGAATTTGTTAACTTCGACAGATGGAGCTGTGAAGCTGTCCTTTGAATCCTCTCTGAAACTGAAGGATGTGGAGAGTGACAACAAAGGAGTGACTGAAGGCGAGTATGAGCCCTCGGACTGTACAGCGAGGCAGAGCGTAGCGATCCTCATCCCTCATCGCAACAGAGAGAGACACCTCCTCTACCTCTTGCACCACCTGCACCCCTTTCTGCAGAGGCAGCAGCTGCACTATGCCATTTATGTCATCCAGCAGGTATTGCTCCACACCGGGAACAGTTTTATGTCCCACAGTTTTCATATAAAATCAATTGATGTTTACTGAAGTTGTATAAATTGTCTTTTATATATATATATTTTATCTTTTTACACAGGTAGTAGTAGTAGTAGTAGTAGTAGTAGTAAATCATTTAGTTGAAGTAGTTGTAATTCAAGCTCACACTTGTAACCATTTTACTTATATACTAATGAGATATACTCATTAGTATAGAAATATCATGTAAAATAAATGTGTGACTTTGTTGCAATACTTTATAGTAATCTCTTCAAATTTTAAGCAGGTAAAACATACTGTAAATCTTGTAAGGAAAACCAAACAAGTGGCATGTTGCTCAATGTTTTTTTCTAATCAGTGTATCCCTACTGGAGATTTAAAACTTGTAACACATGTAGACTTCATGAAAGCAACAATGTTCAGTGATGCACAAAAAAACACAGAAATTGCTTCCGGAAACAAAGAAACTAGTGAGGCAAAACATTTTCACATGCCAAGGGCAAATCATCTGCAACCAAATTATGTTCTTAGAACTGATTATTGAAGAAGAAATGATTATTATCAGTAACTATAAGGCAGACCACAGAACAGGTAAATACCTGCAAAAAAGTACCTGCATTGTGTGTGTTATACAAATATAAGAGACGGAAAGAGACAGGCAAATCAACAGTATGTCAGCACTGGTTTAAATTATTTTGCCACTTGAATGAAGTGTTCACATGTGTAATTGTATGAAGTGCTTTACAATGTTTTGGTTTGTTTGTGGTCACCTGGTTCCATACAGAGGCAGTGTCTGGCTTTCATGGTGGTTAGTTCAATCAGAATAAAGCACATTAAACTCCGCTTTGTATTTTCCTATAATAACCTGAATATGATGACACCACTGCAACAATGAAAGTTATTCAATAACATGGCCCACACAGGTAGCATTAAATCATTTCTGGGAGCTGCACCTGCACTGTAGTTGGCCCTGTACTCCGACTCTCCTACCTATTAAAAATCCTTCTTTTTTTTTTTTCTTTTTTTCAATGGATGAAGCATAATGACACAGCAGATACAACAGAAAAACACATACATCTACACTGAGCTTTGAACTATACACAGCCCATAAAGGACAATTGCAGATTGTGAATTTTATTGTGTGTTTTTTTTTCCTTTTCAAAGGCTGGTGATGCAACTTTTAACCGTGCCAAGTTACTGAATGTCGGGTATTTGGAGGCACTGAAGGACTACAGTTGGGAGTGCTTCATCTTTCATGATGTGGACCTGGTTCCTGAAAATGATCACAATTTATATGTCTGTGACAAGCAGCCCAAACACTTGGTGGTTGGCCGGAATGCCACAGGATACAAGTAAGTATATGACTAAGAGTAAATTCCTGTATGTCATGAGTCAGCAGGTAAACTTTATTTTACCCCTGTGAAAAAACTGCAGTATTAACAGATGGCAGTCTCCTCAGGCCTGATATTATCTTGAAAGCCCTGATATAATCTTTAAACAAAGAGCTGTAATTTTTCTTCATATTCTTCCACTCTCAGGCTGCGTTACAAAGGCTACTTTGGAGGAGTCACAGCTATGTCGAAAGACCAGTTTCTTCAAGTGAATGGATTCTCAAACACTTACTGGGGTTGGGGTGGAGAGGATGATGACCTTCGCATCAGGTGAGACAGAAACAAGTGAAAACAGTATTTAAGATTATTAGTGTTTCTTTTTTATCACATCTGGAGCAGATGTGGTATATATTCTTTCATTCATTCACTGATACATGTGGGTCTGCTGTCTTGCGCAGAGTTGAGCTGCAGAAAATGAAGATTATGCGGCCGCCCGCCGATATAGCTCGCTATACCATGGTGTTTCACAAACGGGACAGTGGCAATGAAATAAACAAAGACCGGTCAGTACATGTAGAGATGAGGATAATGTGTTATGCTTGTTTCAGCATATTCAAGGTCAGTTAAATGTATGCATCCTGATTTGTGCTGCAAATGTAATCTCTTCAATTAACTTTTTTTTGTGCTTCCCAGAATGAGATTGTTGGGACGAACACCCCAGGTATGGAGAAAGGATGGACTCAACAGCTGCTCATATAAGACTTTGTCGGTAGAGAGGCTGCCTCTCTATGTGAATGTTACTGTGGACATTGGTAAGCCACAGAGTTGAGATTTCAAACAGGAAGCCCTGCTGTCCCCAAAAAATATTTTATGCTATATTTTATACAGTATGTTTAGACCACAGAGTGCAGAAAAGCTGCTTCATGTGTACAAGACATCATGTTAAGCACACAAAATGCACATTGTTTTGATTAGTTTACGTACATTAAAATTATGCTCAGCTGGCAACAACATCTTTGCACATTTTTGCATATCATGCTGCCTTCATTTCCTCATGTTGTTACCAGCTTGCAAAAAGAAAAGTTTTTCCTTCCTTTTCGAGTAATGATCGGCTTTGGTCAAATAAAGAAGTTGGCCTATAAATATTCCTGGTATTTAAAATATTTTGCTAAAACATACAGCTACCAGACTTCGATTTATTTATGCATATTCCTTATTATTTGCCTATATGATATAAGACGGCATAAAACATGCTGATATTTTATGTGTGTGTGTACAGTGTGTATTTTGTGTGCTTCATTCTGTAGATGCATTGACTTTTTCTAAAGCCCTTACAGACACAGGTGTTGTCACATATTTTGCCTGATTAGACCATGTCTCAGGACTGTCTAGTAATCACAGACTGTGATTGATTGATTGATTGATTGAAACCTCCCTCACGCTCATGTTAGATTTGTTGCTACTGTCAGGGCAGGACAATTTGCACCTTTAAATACTAGTACATAGCATGTCGTGACCTCACATGTTTCCCAGCATAGCTCTGCTCAACTTTAACCTGAGCAGAAGTCTAATCAGCCAGATAACTGAGATTACCGTTGTAGGTGTTCAGAGCATATAAGATTAAGATAATGTTTAGGTTTGATTCAAGGCTGCTTGGATTCGTCAGTGCAAAGAGATGATTGATCGGTAGTTTAGTAGACTTGTTTTATTGACACTGACATGTTAATCACTGTAGATGATGTGTAATCTGATGTAAAGTGGATCAACATTGGATCAGTTCACAAGAGTAGTGTGCATTAAAGCTGCATTAATTGATATTTGACAGCTAGATGGCAGAAAGACAAAACATACTAACAACAACAGAGCCTTGATATACTATTTATCTTATCAGTTTTTAGCAAATGAATGCCTACAATAGCCTATTACAGTACCTATGAAAAAGTAATCATCCCCCTTAGACTTATCACATTTTGTTTTACAGTGTTGAAGCACAGTAATGACACACTGAAATTGTCACTTTTGTAGCTGTTTTTAGGATAAATGCATCTACATGTATATCAGTTTTCTGGTAAGAACAGGATGGCCACAGACATAAAGCTGACAACACAAAGGAATGGCTGTTTGTGGTGTTTGTTGATGGAGGACAATGAGAACATATTAATGAAATCTTAGTAATCTTAATAATGCTAGGTATCTGAGGTCTTCCTCATCTAAAACTTGCTGGTAATATTACTGCTGTGTATCATAAAGTGAGGGATTTAAAAAATATAAGTATTCGTACTTTGGGTATAGAATGACGTTATAGTTTTGCATCAGTCCTACAGCAGACAACAGATTGTGTGCAGAAGAGGAACAATTCAAGGACTACTGAAAAGCAATAATATATGGAGGGCTGATCATATCAAATATGAAATATGATATTTTGAAAATGGTGGTAATGTATATTAATATTGATCAAGATCAAGTGTCACAGGAACCTGAAACTGGCTCTCTTGCATGAAATGCAGCCTTGTTAATGTTATTAATTACACTTTTCCTGCCATAACATGTCAAAATGTCTGCTGTGAAAAAGGCCTATTAGAAGGTTCAAATGAGTTCTTATTTCTCTGGCTGCTCTAGAATCAACCTAAATTATTATTACCTTTGGCTGCCTTGGGCCCACTGGCTTTATTTACAGAACTTGAACCTTGACCATCTTTGGATGAACAATGTTTTTGTCTTGTAAAGTAGTTTTGTGAGCCATAATGATCAGATATGATTTCTTATACAGTATGTTTTTTTTTTTTTTGTTTGTTTTTTTATAAGGGTTTACATGCTTGTTTTTTAAGCAGGAATTAATAGGTGGTGGATTCTTATTTATTACTTTTAACATTTTTGAAATGATAATTGTATTTTTTTGAGACCAATCAATATAACCTTTTCTTACTATTACTGTATGTGAAGAAATTTCAGTCTAGAAAAGTCTGCATACTTATGCTTTGATCATAGCATGCTGCTTAGAAATGTGTGTCTGATACACTAATATCAAATTAGTTTAGCTGCTGATATGTTACGACTACAATATGTTTTGTCTTTATTTATCTGACCAGCAAATCCTACTTCTTTCAAGACTGAGCACTATTACTAACTATGATGACAAACATAGTTACAGTTTACCTGAGCCACTCCTCATCATGTATTCATATCCACAACTGTTCAACTAGAACTTCATAATAACTACAGGCTGTTGATGAACTGAGCAACTGTTCATAAATCTGCAGTGCGCTGTAGCCATTATGCAGCTCTGGAATCAGAGTTTATGTTTTAAAACTGGAGTACATGTTTTCTAGGTTGTTGGTGGCCTGACCGTCCGTTCAATTCATCTCCACTCCTGAATGAATGTTTTGGGGGGTTTTCTATCGTGGGTTGAAAACTTTAACATGTGAAAAATATTTTAAGTTAAACTTCAACTTGTCAATAAGACTTAGTAAAATAATCACAACCCATCACAACATTTGTGGTAATAGTGTAGCATCAAACACTTAACCAATACCTGCTTTTTTTATATGAATCATTGTATGAAATTTGAAGTGATGCCATATTAACTCTTTGAATCATTTGGTAGATTTGTTGTATGTTTGTATGTTGATTTGGACTGATTTGTCATGTTTTGCTTGTGTTGATGGGAGAACCCAGATGATGACAGAAGAACATTTCACTTGTAATAGGATTATTTTCTCTTTAGAACACATGCAAAATATATAGTATTTTGTCTTATGAATTGTCTCATGGTTTTATGTGTTTGAGGGCACAGTTTTGGCACCACAGTTTTTGGTTTATCCGATAAGATGTGCACCTGAGTATAACTTTTTTATTTATGTCAATCATGATTGCAAAAGCAACTGACAAGTAGCTCAAAATATCGGTTAGGGCTACTTTGAACTAAAATGCAATCCTTATGATCTTAGAAGGAATTAATCTTGCTTTTGTTGTGTCAATTGGTACTATATCTGTAATGTTTGGGAAATACTGGTACAACTCGGTGCAATAAAATATTGTTTTTTAATTCTATGATATTCCCAGGTGCTTGTAGCTTGTTGTCACGTTCACATCCTCATATTTGATTATGCAAATTCAAACCACAAGTGACGCACCTTGTCAGCAGCCTTACATGCATTGTGTTCTCGCATTACACTCTCCTGGTCAGCTCTTGATCCGGAAACTTCAGTCATGACCAGATCCTGACCCACCGCTCCCTGCCCCACTTGCCCGATCCCTTCCTATGGATGGTTTCAGGATAAAACGAACCCCCTCTAAAAAGCTTCTCCCTGCTTATTTAGAAAGCTGTAAATAACTCACTGCATTACTAATATTTTATGGAACCGATGTTACTGTATGATGGTAGTAAGTTGCATATAACAGGCACAGTCCCACTAAAATGGCAACAGCCTGCAGTGCATGAATCTGACCAGAGGGGGTCTTTGAGAGCACAGTATCCACTATTGGAAAAACCTCTTGAGTGAGGTCTTTTGTCACTGTTAATTACCAAAAGATTGCTTTTATTGCCAGGCAATTTGAACAGCAGTATCCTTAATGCATCATGATAACAACCTGATTTTGGTTGAAATGTGGGAAGATGTCACACACAGCACAAGTGTGGACCATATACAGGAAAAACAACAAATGGGAGCTAAAGAAAGCAGATTTTGAAAAAATACATAAATGATGAATCAGACAAGTTTTTATGGAACTGTTTTTTGGCCTCGGGAAAACAAGAACAAAAATGTGTGAGATGTGTAAATGTTGAGTTACTATGATGTTTTATTCTCCAGGATTTTAATGTGAATGTGCAGTTATGTATGCTGCCAGTTTCAGAGGTGGTGCAATTGTTAGAGAGCTTGGATTACGTTGAACACTGAACATTACTTGGTCAATCAAATCAGCTCCTCGCATTCCCTATAAAAGCAGTTTAGTCCCTCCATGACACATTGCTGGTGAGAGGAGAGATACTGGGTGTGAATACAGACTATGGCATCCCAAACATGAATTGCCCAGTACCGTACCCCAAATATCCCGCTGAGTGGAATCCTTAATACAACTGGATTTTCACCAGGTTTTTCTGCCTTAATGGTTCAGTTTTATTTATTTGGAGTCACACTAACCACATTATGTGTGTCACAATGCCAACCCACAAATTTCTCTCAAGATTTAGGCCAGCTGTTTGAGGCTTGAACATACGCACAAGTTATTTGTCGAGGTATTTTGTGAAATAGAAAGTCATGACACGTCTTTGTGCACGCATTGACAGTTAAAGACAGGAAAATCCTGTAACACCAGAACACCAAGGAGTATTTTGTCCATTTCCCTCATTGCATCATTTCCACTCTGGCCTTTAGCAGAAACTAACTTATGCTGCATATCTACTAAGACATTGCATCACTCTGAGGACATGAAGGACATGTACTAAAACTAAGGACAAGAATAACCCCTTATTATTCAGATACAATGAAATGTCTTCTCAGCATAGACATTTTTTTTTTTTTTTACCAGTGCAAAGAAAGAGCGGGATGTCTGAGGCTTTGTATGGACAGGATGATGTCATGTCCTCTTCCTATGGTGCAGAAAGAAAGCTTTGTCTTGTGGAGGCCAGGCCCGGTCATCTAGCTCACATGTGACATTCACAAAACACTTTTAGCACAAAAATATCAACTCTGCAAGTCAGAACACTATGAACTACTCTACAAACTAGTCCATTCAGATATGTTAAAAGAATGCGAGTGGTGCCTACGATGTGTACTGTATTGTTCCTGCTTGTAAATATAGTAATCGTATGAGTGTAGAGTGTAAGAATTCACCGTGGGAGCAATCATTTATGGAAAAGCAATGCCTCAGTGCTTTAGATTGAATAGAAAATCCAGACTTAATCTCCAAGTCCAAACTTCTTGGTTGAGTCCACACACGTTCTTAAAACTTTAATCCATTTGGATGGAAGGTCCGCTGTTTTTTTAATTGATTGCAAATCATGTGTGACAATGTCAAATTATTTCAGAGTAGCCCAGCAGCTCAGTGGTACCTCTGCACAGCAAGAAGAAGGTCCAGGGTCCTTTCTGTGTGGAGTTTGTGCAAGTTTCCTTTGGGTGCTCCAGTTTTCTCCCACAGTTCAAAGTCATGCAGGTCAGGTCAACTGAAAACTCTTTTACTCTTTTATCAGTCGTGTTTCCTTTCAGCCATTGCATTCTGGGATAGGCTCCCCCATTATCTTGAATATGAATAAGCAGGTAGAGCAGGTGGATGGATGCAGTGGGTAATCTGCTCATCTGCGTTGCTTTTGGCCGCAG
Source organism: Macquaria ambigua (assembly GCA_008360985.2). NCBI lineage: Eukaryota > Metazoa > Chordata > Actinopteri > Centrarchiformes > Percichthyidae > Macquaria > Macquaria ambigua. The sequence goes on along the minus strand of VMKM01000165.1, from coordinate 456,756 downwards.
CAGGCAGCTGTTTTTAGCAAACAATCTCTGATGAACCCACTGTACACTACCTGCCATGCATTAAACGTCAGACAGAAAATGTTAGCGACTAGTTGGTGAACATAGTGGAGCATTTAGCAGCTACAGAGCCAGATATTTCCCTCAGGAGTTGGTGGAGACCAAAAACAGAGCTAAAAGGAGAGTGAAATACATTCATCATATCTGCTGGATGTGTAAATGGGCAACTGTTAGCAAACTTTACTACTACATCTTTACTTTACTACTATAGTAAACTTACTACAAAGTTTACTATATAAACTTAAAAGGTGAAGAAAAATCAGTTAATGTAGTTTTAAGTATGCTAAGCTTTCATATGCTCTTAAGGCCAAAATGTGACTTGGAAACCATAATTGTTGCACATCATTCAAGTCTGCCAGTTTGACATTTTTTATTGGTGGTGAGATCAAAAGCATCAAAACCACTGGCACCGGCTGTTCACATTCTCAGTGGTGACAAAATATTTTGGCCTGCGGAGAACAGTTATGAGGCTAGTAAGACTAGACAGTGTTTTGGTAAAGTATAACAAGTGTATGCCAGTAGCTGAATAACCAACCTAGTTTAGTATTATGTTGCCTTTGTAAGCCGGAATCTGTTAGCGGTTTCTGTGGTTCCAGGTACTTTATGTCTAAGGTTGGCAAAAGTTTCCCGCAGACATGAAGCTTTTCTGCCTTCTGTTCTTGTGTCAAATTTTAATTTGAAAAATGTCTCCAATGCAGTAAATCACTGTGGTCAGTGTTGGTTTGACAGTGGCCCAACAACATAGATACTGTATACTGTAAGTAGTGATTAGGTGTTAAAATATCCCCTCAGGGAAAGTTCAGTATTTTACAGCTGTAGAAGTTCAAACCTCAATTTATGGAATTTGGGTTTTAAGATCTGTAATTTTCAATGTGAAACTGTTCAAAGGCTACATATATGAGGAATGTATCATCACTACCCAGTGAGTTTTCCATGATCTTTCTCTGGGGAATGCGGGAATGTAATTGGATTACATTTACTCAAGACAGGAAGTAGCAGAGATACTCGGAGCACTGGATGAAAACATAATTTGCTTTACAAGATTAATATCAATGCTATACATTTAATGCATTTATTATGTCTTTACGATAAAGTTGCAGTCCAGTTTGAAAAAGGAAAACATGAAATGCATAGCAGTTAGTAACGAGAACCATGTGTGTCGTCCATCTCTTCACCCCAATCTCCCCCCATTTCCCATCTGTGTCCTTCAGGCCCTCACTTCAGTCACCTCCCACTTCCCTCTTCCTTCAGAACCCGTCTGTTTTTGTTTTCGAGCCCGGGCTCTTTGCACAGGAAATTGTATACATTGGGAGCATTCAGGAAGGCAGAGAGCAGCTTTCCCGTTAGCTCCGAGTTTGGGCACATGAAAAAAAAATGGATAAAAGAGGTCAGTAATTCCTGCACCAGGAGAGAAACAGAAGTCAGCTGTTCTCCTCCCCTCCCCTCACTTCACTTCCCTCCCCTTTACACAGTCTTAACATTTCAAAAATCCCTGCCACACCACTGCCACGAGTCCATCTCTAAACATAGAATATCTGAAAAATCTCAAATTGGAAATCAGATTAAAAATAAAAACGAATGTTCCCAAGGGGGATTTGGCTCTCTTGGTACATGTATGCTTCCTTAGCTACAGAGAAGCGAGTGAAAAGGGGAGACTGTGTGGAATGAAGGAAAAGAGGAGGAGATAAAAAGGAGCAGAGAGAGAGAGACTGGCTGGGGGTAAAAAAACAACAGGAAACCAACCAATTCTAATGCTGTTTCTGCAAAGCCTTCAGAGATAACGCAGTGCTCTGCCACATCCCAGCGAAGCGACGGTCACACCATGTCTTTTCTTTGATCATCACTTGAAGTAATGACAATCTAAAGGACTTAAAAGTTCAAAATGTGACGTCACTTCTGCTCCCAGCCTCCAACAGTGTGGTTAGCCAGAATGTGAGCGGATGCAGACTTTTGGGAGCTGATTGCTGGGATTTCTATGTGGCTGCTTTTTGACCTACAAACTCAACCTTTCTCGGGGTCATATGGATCGATCGCTGTGCTTCCAAGGATCTGTTTGTTTTAATCATCGGGACTACTAACTGGAGCCACATGAAGAATAAAGGGACTAAGCAGAAGTCCAAAAAGAAAGGAAGTGAAAATGCGTTCGGCTGTGACCTGATAGAACATCTCCAGAATTCAGGACAAGATGGTAAACTCTTTATTTTGCTCTCTTTGAAATGTAACACTCTTTTACAAGCAGCTATCATCAAACTACAAACTATTTCTTTCACCTATTACTTGAGTCATACATAGAGGAGACATTTATACTAGACAAATGTAGCTTTATTAGTAATTTCCTAGATTATTATAGCTATTATAACCTTTTACATTCACATTATGTGGTGAAACTAAGACAGAACAGATGAAAAGGTGTCTTTATGTAACAAATACAGGCTTTGTTCAGTTTGTTTCATATATGAAGTGTAGGTATACATGTGTTTTACATTTAGTAAGGCCATTCATTCACCCATTGGCTGTATTAAATGGTCATTTGTGACTCTGGGTGTGGCTCTTACATTTTTTATGCCAATTTCCAACGGTGACTATAGTTCCTGTGACTAGTTTTGTGTCTGACTAAAGACTGGGCGGCGCTGCTGCCTATGGATGAGAGAAAATAATGAGCCAAGAAAGAAAAGAACAGACACAAAATGTATCATCAAATATTCAAATATGTAGTCAGGTTTGTTTGAGAGGATTTTATTCTTTTATCTCTTTTCTTTCTCCTGATCGTATAACTTGTTCTTTTCTTACCACCATCATCTGTGATTTTTTTGGTTGGTGGCACCATGATATATCAAAAAAAAATAAAGAGTGAACAGAAATCTCCCACGTGCAGAGGCATATGAATAGCTGTGTTGAGGATAACTTTAAGGAAGACCTGTTAGAGTGGACCCTCTGTAAGGCGGGGCTTTCAGGGCAGGAAGTGAGGGAGGAGGTTTGGGTCGAACCCCTCCGTCATGGATGTTCAGCAGACATTGTGTTTTTAAGATTGTTAGTGCATTACGTTGTTGAATGAAAATAACTGACTGCCACTGAAAGCTACTGACAAACTACACAGACAACCTTTGACAACTACAAAAGACACAAAGTAGATGTTAAGTTTAGATATAGTGACCATCAAAAACCTCTTTATTTTGAAATGTATCTGTGAGCAGGGTATTAAAGTGCTCCTGATGCCCACGTGTTCCCTGCATAGCTGGAATAGATCCACTTTTAGCATCACAACTGCACAGAAAATCCAGCATCATGTTATGTTGAATTTCTTTGTTGTTTTTTTTACCCCACTTGCACAAATGACAACAATGCAAAGTTGCACGCTTACACACTCACACTCTCTTGGTATTCGTGAGCAAACTCTTTAAAGAGAGACAATACCTTTTAACCTCCATGTCTGTAAGATTAAACATTGAAATATCTCAAATCATAATTAGCAATTGAGAGTTATCAATACAAATTCTGCTCACACCTCCTGTCTCACACAGATGTAAGTAATAATGATTATGTAGTTCTGTAAGTTGTTTGTAACATTTCTGCCCCTGAACCTTTAAAGTCAACATACAACAATGTTACCATAAAATAACTTTATAAAACCTGACAAAAAGAGAAAGACTGCAGGGCTGTTATGGGTTTTTGTTAAGGCCAACCACTGAGCAGCAGCTGCAGTCTCAGCGTTTAATGGAACATTTAACGTTATTGTAGAAACAAATCACTTGCATCTGTTGACTCTGTGTCGAGACTGAGTCAAATTGTAACTTTTAACTAGATTTTCCTCGCCACACATCATGCACTGATTTAATTTCATGTGTTATCATAAAGTGTCTTTAAAAATTAGTCCAAGATCAAACTGTATTGTGTTGCCACTAGTCTACAAGAAGCAGAAATCTTCCTTCAGTGTAGACGCTGAGAGGCACTAAGTGAAGGCTCCAGAGTTGTTCAGCATCCAGCATTTGACCACAGGCACGTCACTTTTTGATTGTAATTGGCAGATTTTTTGTTACTGAGAAATTAACCAATTTTGTTTGCAAGATGATCAGTTTTGTATTTAACATCAAGAGAAATGTAAATATGAGTGTAGTTCAAATAGAAAAGTCTACAAAAGTAACTACCAATAGAATAACTAATTATTTGGACATCATGGAATAAAATCATTTCGTTTGTCATACAGCCAAAAGGTTTGAACATGTAAGACAGCAAATGGAACTGAAACTCTCAAAAGATGTTAAAAATTCAGTTTTTATTATACATTTTTTTTTATCTTTGACATACAATTGTGTCTTATTAAATGTTGATTATTACATGTGATTATCAAGTATCTTTTTTAAACCTGCTCCGACACATGATTACTTATTACTACTTAATCTCACGCACTGCTTAGAGGTTAAAAGTCAGTTTGTTGGTCCATGTGAGACGCTATAAAGCTATTGGATCCAACTGAAAGTTATTCTTTATATCTGAAAAGAGCTGCACTTAATCAACATTTATACTGAGTCAGGATGAATCACCATTTAATTTTCCCTCATCCATACCACTCTGTTCCTTCATGCACACTCTACAGAGAACTCGAGTTAAAATACATCTTAATTGTCTGTGTTTAATAGAAATCCCAGTGCAATCAAAAAGACATCACACTCAGCTTCAGAATCAACTCTTTCCAAGTCGACTGCTTTGCAATAAATTATTTTCAGTATTAGCTAAAGGGAAGTTGTGGTGAGACTGAATCAGAGCATGTGATCTAGCACAGCTAACACAGTTAAATCTGTTGTTTTTTTTAAAGTGCAGCCAAACACGGTTGTGTACAGAAGGTGATGTGCTGTAGCTCAGAAAGAAGCTGTGTACTGTAGGTCAGTGGTAACATTTTCAAAAGCCGATTTCTATTAGAGGAAATGTCGTAAGTAATACCAGCTACAAGGACTGGGTGTGTCAACCTTCCTCTGAAACAAACAAACCATTTTTAACTTCCTGTCAAAGTCCACCTACAATCAGCGGCCTTAAGGAATAGAAAGCAGACCTAGTGGAACAAACCCTATACCATGAAGTCAACCTTATGTGCATTGTTACTGCTGAAACATTACCTTTACAGTTGTTTCCTTCTCCTGCGTTTAAGATTTAATGTGACCATCAAGTCCAGCGTGCACATGTGTAGAAGAGCTGAAACAGGAGAAAATAAATGTTCAGGTTTCTCTCACACAATTTCTTAACTAACTAACACGATTTCTTAACTTCAGTTCCTCAGGTTCTGAAGAAATGCGCAGAGTTTATTGAGAAGCATGGGATTGTGGACGGGATCTACAGGCTGTCGGGGGTCACCTCAAATATCCAGCGTCTCAGGTACTCGTGCAACATGTTTCATGTACAGTAATGCTTTTAAGGCATCAAAAACCTCAAGCCATGGAACATAGTAGACATCAGGTTTTAAAAATGATGATTTCAGTACAAAGCATGAGTGTTTAAAATGTATCCACATTCTCTGTCATTACTGGTGTATACTTCCTGTTTTGGTAAAACTTGATGCTATGCTAAATCAAATGTTATTATCTCAAATCATGCCCATAAAATGAGGCGAGAGTTAGTCCAGCTCATTTTCTAACCATGCGTGCTGAATAAATAGACATGGTATATTTAATTTAGATAATTTTGTTTTCTCAGATTGAGCTTGTTTAGCAACTTTGGTGCTGTTTATTTGGCCATAACAACAAAACAACAACTGGATAGACTTCAATCTAACAAGCCACACCGTGCAACAGTAGTTAGCATGGGTGTTAAACAATCAAAGCATTCAGCTAACTGTGTGTTTGTGTGTGTGTGTGTGTGTGTGTGTGTGCGTGCAGGCAGGAATTCAGCTCCGAGGCGTGCCCTGACCTTACAAAGGAAGTGTACCTCCAGGACATCCACTGTGTGGGTTCCTTATGTAAGCTGTACTTCAGGGAGCTACCCAATCCTCTGCTCACATACGAGCTATACAGCAAATTCACTGTGAGTACATTCAAATCACATTTACAGTTACGAAAAAGATCCTGTGTGGCCTCAACAGCAGATGGTTTGACAGCAGATTTATTCTATATTCATGCTTTACAGACAGTAATTAATAACAGACAGTAATTAGTAACAGACAGAATGGCAACAGCAGACGTCAATAAGCAGTATTTATTCCACATGGCCCCTCCGTTTATTTGTGTCAGCACTAAATAGACCTTATTTATCATCATCTTTTATGAGTGTTACCTCATCTCTGTGGCTCACTATTGATCAGCTGTGTTCATCTCTTTCCTGGAGAATACAGTACAATAAAAGAAGATACTGTATTACATAATTACACAAAAACATTCATTTCACCTCAGTATGATTCTTTATCATCATCTTCATTACTAAAAGTAGTAGTGTTGCTGCCTTATAATCATAAAGAGATGTCCCTACATATACTGTAGGACAAAATGGATTGTAAGAGACTGAATGTTTATGATGTGACTTTTATGTCCGTATTTATGTTTGTGTTTTTGCCAGGCCGTTCTGGCAAATAACAATTTGTTCTGATACTGAGCTTGATTCAAAGGTGAAAACATTTTGTTTCTGGCCCTTTTGGATCACAGTGGGAGTTTAAGGTTTGTAATGAAGCAAGAGCAAAAACATGTATAATGAGTATAACGATCCTGCAATCAATTCAAATTTTAACTGGCAACCTGTGTGGTCAAAACTGGGGTGGCACAGTCTCTACATTTAGTACCAGAGAGAAACTTTGTGGCTGCATTTTCTGGATGTGAAAGAGACTTTAGAGAGAAGTGGGAGAGAAGGGAACAGGAATACCTAACTGCAAGACCTGGTTCATGCTTTCTGTGTACCTTTGACGGGCCATTTGCATACCTTGGCATTCATAAATCTTGTGCTGCTCGTGCCTGAAAACTCCAGCACTCCAGAAAATCAGTTCCTCACTTGGTGTAATATGAAAGAAATGAACTCAATCTCAACAACAAGAGCACTGAGCAGGATCCGTACATATTTAGAATAAGTTATTATTGATTCAAACATTTTTAGTTTTTACACCTGTTGTAATGTAACATGTCATTTTAAAGGAAATCTTTCTGCCTCCTCGGCCATTAGACATAATGGCACAAGACTGCGCAAGAGCAAGTTTTAACAACTGCTTGCGTTGACAGCCTCACACATGACTAACAAATGCAGCTAATATGCTCAGCTGTTTGGGCCTCAATCACATGAGTTTGACTGCACGCACTCCCGCATGTCTGTTTACATTTGTTCAGCAGGAATAACTGGGTTAGGAGGCTAGGAAGCCTGCAGGGCCATGCAGTGGGATCACAGCTTTACCCTACAGTTCTTCAACACATTCATCCTGTTTACTATTTACTGGAAAAGCCAGATCTTAGAAGCTATGCTAGTTTAAGGGTATGTCTGGAGGCTTTGCAGATAAATTAAAGATCATTATCAGACAGAATTTCAAGAGAGCTGCAGAAACCACAAGCATGACAATTCATCCTGACAATTCAGCATGACAATTCAGTTCATATTTGGGGTTAAGTAGGCATTGGAAGTAAAGTCCAATTCAGAAATCAGACAGTTTTCTAAATCGTAATCATAAGCTGAAAAGCAATAATGAACGCAATGCTGGTGAGGCACGGGGATCAAGCATCCAAATCTTTTGTTGTTACCGACCCTAGATGTGAATTGCTTTGACATGGACATCTTTCTGTTTGACATGCAGGAAGTGGTCTCGGTCCAGGGGGATCATGAGAGACTTTTATACATTCAGAAGGTCATCAAAGAACTGCCGACCCCTCACTTCAGGTGACCTTCAGCCCTTTTCACTCTCAGCTATAAAGACAAGTGTACACCTGACAGTCCGGTTTGCCAGCTTTTATGAATAATGTCGTAATAAATGTGACAAGAAGTATTTGTCGACTCTCCTCAGGACTCTGGAGTACCTTGCTAAGCACTTGGCCCACCTTGCCACCTTAAGCACAGAGACAAACATGCATACACGAAACCTGGCCCTGGTTTGGGCTCCAAATCTATTAAGGTGAGTTTAGCTTCACAGATGTGCTTGAAACCCTTCATTTCTTTTAGGCAGAAGGAAACAAAGATGAACTTTGTTACTTTTCTGCTCCTTTAGATTCAAAGTATCCATACTGAAAGCTCTCGTGGATTTCTGTAGATGTTTCTGGAAAATATGCATGAATAAAACATTTTTCTGAACATTTTCTGAAATTCAAAGGGTTTCAACATTTCTTATTTCCATCTCTTATTTTCTCAGATCTAAAGACATTGAGGCGTCATGTGGTAATGGAGACATGGCTTTCCAGGAGGTGCGGATACAACAGTCAGTGGTTGAGTTTATTCTAAACCACGCAGAGCAGATCTTCAGCAGTGACTCTGTGCAAATCAAACCCAAAGAAGGTATGATATTAAAAAAATACAAACTGATTCTTTTATGGGAGATTTGTTGGGCTAAAGGATTTGCTAATTTTAAAAAAACTGACTTATTATACTTCTCCAGGACCGAGTTTGATGTGTGGGGAGAAGTATGCCACACTCCCGATCAGTGGCCAGTGTGGGCCGATGAAGCTGATGAGCCTGGAAGAAGCCCAGGCCCGCTCCTTAAGTCCAAACCATCCTGTGCATAAAGAACGTCAGCGAGAGAACAGTCTGCCTGATACCAGCACTGCCACGCTCTACCACACCGTCATAGACATATCAGACAGCAAGTATGACAGATTTGGGTTCAGTCCATTGAGCCATTATGATTGTAATTTACAAGCAGCGTGCTTCAGAGAGTTTGATGCATGTATTTATTACTGTCAGAACCAGCTTTGGGGTCACTCTGGGCTTAATAGTCTCTGTTTATCTCGTAGGAGAAAGTTTTCTGGGAAGTCGAAGAAGTGGAAGTCCATCTTCAACCTGGGACGGTCTGTGGACTCGAAGGGGAAACTGAGCCGGAACGGCAGCGTGTTCATAAGAGCACCGGGGATAACAGGTAGAGTGTCCAGCCGGAAAGTTAACAATGATCAACCACACGTATTTAAAGGAAAGGTCACTTCATGTATATGTTGTTGCTGCAGTCTAAGATAGTCCAATGTGAACACGAACAGCTCACTTCCCAAGTCAAACAACAGAGAGACAGACTTGCAAACATTATCACATATAAAGAGAAAGATTATCGTTAAAGGACAACTAGGAATAGAAACTAATATAGCGTTGCAAGACAAATCTAAGGGGTGATGAGATGATTCCTGGAGTAGTAAACAAGAAAAAACTAAATTCAGCCTCACAAAGTTATACTTATTTATTGTGAAATACTAAATAGTGTCACCTCTTCAGGCCTATAAAAATGATTCAAATGAAACAATCTGTAAGGAAAGAAATCACTTTTTGGTTGAAAAAATATATATTTTTGTGTGTTTTAAAATTTTTTACAGCCTCCGGACACTAAGTGTGATGTTATTGTTTTTTTCTACAGAAAAGGCAGCTCTTCGTCCATCCAGGAGCATGGAGTCCTTGTGCTCCTTACCAACAGGTGGGGCTAAAACCTAGATATAGTAATTCAAACACAGAGCAAAATTAAGGTGGTAGTGTAATTTTACCAATGACAAACGTCGTCTTTGCCCCATTATGAAATGGTGTTGTTGCATCTATTACAGTGAACTGATATTTTTTTTACATTTTTGATTTATCACTTGTGTTATTTTTGCTGCACAGATGATGACAGAACAGGAAACAACAGTCCAGCTGGTGGACCCGGCAGCCTTTTTGTTCCAGATGTAAAATCCAGAACGCTGGGATCCGACTCGCTCTATGACCTGAGTGAACACGACCAAAACTGGGAGTTTAAAGGGAACAATGCTGGCGGGGCAACAGGTGGCTGGAGCTCTAGCTTGAACCAAAAGGGGTCAGCAGGTGCCTCTGCACCCCCTCAAAAAACACTGCCAGAGCAGCTGAAGGTGTTCAAAGGTGATGACCTCAGCGGCTACAAGCCCACCTCTCCGAAAAACAGGAGGATGTTGTACTCAGGCTCCTCCCACAACAGCTCCTCTCGGCCCTCCTTCCCAGGAAGCTTCTTCCCGCTAGAGTCCTCGCCGAGGCATCAGCGCAGAGCCGTCAACATATCTGAGCCCTTTGCTGTGTCTGTACCCCTGCGCGTGTCAGCCGTTATCAGCTCTAACAGCACGCCATGCCGGGGGCACGCCAAGGACAAAGCAGCTACTCTGAAACCCTGCAAAGAGAGCTCAGAACAGAGCAGCAGCAGTGGAAAGAGCAACACTTTCCCCCAACTGGAACCCAAGAAGCAGGAAGGAACCGAGAAGAAAAACACAGAGGAGCCGACCTCTAGAGTCCCGCCAGAGGGTGAGGACATCTTCCTTTAAACTGCTTGTTACGTTATATATTAAAGTCATACATGTGTAGTAGGATGTAATGAAACTATTTTTACTTTTTTTATTCAGATACAAGCAAAGAAGTGGTGCAAGACAGTCAAGGAGGGATGAATATTTCTAAACTGGAACCACCGTCCCTTGCAAATGCAAGAGAAGGCAAAGATGCAGCGCCATCTCCTGGGAAAGAACTGCACAACCAGCCCACAGCTATGCAACTGGTAAATCAGGTACTGTAGTGAGTTGTGCTTCCTCTAGAGCAGAATTACATTATCTTTCATCTGGGCTTAAGTTTTCTGGACTTTTGATTTTATCATCAAATTAAATTTGTCAAGACAAAAAGTAAAAATACTTACTAAAGTAAAAGTCAGCACATGGAAGAGCACGTGGCATCAGTATTTGGTTACTTGTTAGTGCCCTCCGATGTGTCGCTGGTCTCAGGAGTAACCAAGTCACGTCAAATTTAGTCAGATTACTGGGATTTACAGGTGAAACTAGTAGCATTGTATTCTGAATCCTAATATTCCTGCAACTAAGAGAGGAAGCATTTGTTTGCACTTTTTGAGTTGTAATTCTGCAGTTACATAGTTTTCTTTTTCCCAACTCTCCTATTATTCAACTTCCTAGAAAGGTAATGTGAGCGGTGACTACTGCTCTAACCCATATATCTTTGGCTCGGACCAGTGCATAGGGATGATTATGTTTGTTTGTTTTAGAGATGAATGGTCTATTTAATCCTTTCTGTTTTTGTTTGTCATGTATACTTCCTCAGGACAAGAGATCTTCTACTGGGAAACAGCTGTGGACTGACCTCCACCAAGAACTAAAGATAACTGAACCTGAAATGGTCCTGCTGGATGAGACTTTTAAACCTGTTTTCGGCTCCAGGAGCAATTCTGAGGTCGTGAAGTTAACGATGGACGTCAAGTCAAAACGAAGCCGCAGCTCTCCGTCTCTGTCTCTGTTATTCCGGGAGCAGTATCCGAATACCTCTCTGAGTGATCATGTAATCGCCACTGGATCAGACTCTGCAAAGAAACAGCCCTCAGAGTCAGACATCTTATTTTCTCCTCACAAAAACTTTGATGTGATTGTTGGTGGAAGCACAGAAAATCCCCACCCCACTGACACGGGAGATGAAAAAGAGAAGAAGCTGCATCAAAAAATCACACCCTTAAACAAAGACGACGCAGCTTCCACCAAACAGTGCCAACTTCCTTTAAAGGAAACCTGTTTAGATAAAGTTATGAATCCTCTGACGATAGAGGATACTCCAATGGCTGAAGGCTCCTCAGGAGCAGATGATACTGAGAGAAAGTCAGAGAAACATAAAATTCCTCAAGGAGACAAAAACGTCTCCTGTGATGGAGCAAAGAAGAGTGTGATTCCTGAGCTGGAAGTTATTCAGAGGCTCTCTGTGTGTTTGGAGGAGAGACGTAAAACCTTGGAGCTGCCACACCTTGACGAAGGATGTGGAGGAAACTCAGAGGAGCTGGACTTGGTGGAGCCCTGGGAGGACCTTAGCTCCACCAAGCAGTGGGTTACCAGTCCTCTCCACTCCCCTGACGTGGAGGAGTTGTTTAACCAGCTGTCACCCTTCAGATCTCATGGGGAAACTGTGAGCTTAGAGGAGGGAGAGATTTCATCTCCTTCAGTTGATGATAATAAACAGTCTCTCATTAAGAGCACTGAACGCTTCTCAGGAAACATTCCTCAGACTGCCAGCAGCAAAGCAGAAACTAAATGGACGCATTTACCGTCAGCACCTACACGGGTCAGTGTGAACAGCAATAACGCAACGCAACCTCACACAGGAAAAAGCAGCACAACAAAACAGAAGAATACAGCGTCATCTCAGAGGTTTTACAGACAGATGTCTCATGAGGCAGCTGCTTTGGAGAAAAGAGAGGAAAGTTGCTTTTTTAAACACAGGCCATATTCTCTTAATTTAGACCTGGGGCATCGATGCATCAGGGACATTTCTAATCAGCAAAACCATAAATCATCAGAGTTTTCCTCTTCTCAGAGAGGATTAATGACCTCGTCTGGAACTGTAAACAACGGGCTGCCCCCGGAGTTGGAGTTGTTTCTGAGTGACGGGCCGGCGCCTCTACGCCGAAATTCAGCCCCAGTCAGCGTGTCATCGGTGCGAACAGCCTTCATGATAAAAACGTGCCAGGCCAAAGCTGTGCCCGTCGTCCCTCCGAAGGTGCAGTACAGTCAGATACCTCACTCCAGACATGAGAATGATTTTGACGCAGTGAAGGAACAAGAGAAGGAATATCCTAAAATGAGCACAGAGAAAAGCAACGCTGCACCTCCTCCGATGATGTCAGATCTAAAGGAGGAGCTGGAGAATAAAGAGCCTGTCCCCAAACACCAAAAACACCCAAATGTTGAGAAATGTGCTGAGTCTGTGAAGACCACATCTACTCCAGAGCTGCCAGTCATAACAAGGAGACACGCGCCCAGTCTGGAAGTGTTTGTAGACTGTCCCAGACCTAACAGAGGGAACCTCTTACAAAGACCGTCCTTCAGGAACAGGCAGAGACCTCAAAGTCTCATCCTGCTCAGCCCTCCTTTTCCCATCATGGACTACCCGCCGTCAGGAGACGACGCCAAGCTCCTTTCATCCATCAAGAGCCTGAACGACACGTCAGCAGTGAACGTCTTTTCTAAAGAGATGGCGGAGAATTTCAGGACGCCGGAGGGGATCCCTCTTCAAAACAAAATGACTATTCCAAAAAGTGGACAGAGACTGGAAACATCAACCAGCTGCTTCTACCAACCACAGAGGAGGTCGATGATATTTGACAGCAGGAGCCACAGGCAGATTGAGTGACAGGAGTCTCTGACTCTGAGACTGGGTGTGTGTAAATAGATACAGTAAGGAAACTTATAGTGGAAACTGAAAGGAGGACGACATGATAACCTAATGTAAATATCAGCATTTTGTTTGCTATGATTCAAGCATTTCTTGAGGGATGAAGGATTGAGGACGCCATGAAAGCTTGACTGAGAGCTAGGGCTGCAAATAATGATTTGTTTCATTATCCATTAATCTGCTGATTATTTTCTCAATTAGCTGATTTGGTCTATAAAGATCAGAAAATATCAGAAAATTATTTTTAAAAAAACAAAAAAAAAAACCGCCCAGCTGTCTTCAAATGGCTGGTTTATGTTAAAACAACAGTTCAAAATCCAAAGATTAAAGTTAAAAAACAGCAAATATTCACATTTGAGAACTGTGACTTAAGAATGACAGACATTTTGTTTCATGCTCATGTCAAGTTACATACAATATGTGTGGTGCTACACAGTCACTGTCACTGCCACAAAGGATTTAGAGCACACTCTCTGACAAACACTGTGTGTAGCAGAAAAATAACATCCGTTAACTAAAAAATTAGCTTAAAGTTTTTTGTCTCATTCATTGGGATTAGTTGTTTAAATATGTTCCTTTTTCATTCTCCCTTCCTAACGACAAACAAAAAATTAAATGGTAAACTGAAGAACGGACAATTAAACTGTTAAACAGTTTAACAGCCATGAATTTGATCGTGTAGATGAAGATGTGTTTATTTATTCCTTTATTAACATACACATGACATGATGTAAACTTGATACTTATTAAATATACTGTATGTTGCTATTGGCTCTGTGATAAGCTGATGTCAATGTGATTTTTTTTTTTTACTAATATTTAAAGGGAAATTCCTTTTTTCTGATTTAAATATATCACAAACTTAATTAATAGTATTTACCCACAGAGGGCTTTAATTCATGTGTATCTTTATTTTCTGTAATTGCTTTATATTTTATGGCCTTTGTTTTATATGTTGTTTGGTTTTAAAGAGTAAAGAGTATCTGATGTTATGAAAAATAAACTGGAGGATGAGTGTGTGCACGCTGACTGTATTCCATGTGTTTGGGCTTTGATGGTGCTTTGAGTCCAGGTCAGATGATGGTGTCTCCAGGTTTATCTCTCTTTTCTTTGCATTTCACAAACACAGGATCTGATGTATTTACCCTTTGTGCTATTTGTGGGTGAGCGCCCATGAACACTTCAAATGTTAAAGGAGGTTACAGGTTGTTTTTTTTTTTTAAAGATGCAGAACATTATTGAGGTCGCAGTGATTTTTACACTGTAGTTTGGATGGACTGGATGAATGATTACAGTGTTTTATTCAAATGAGATTTAAGTGTTTTTTACTTGTTTTGTATCTTTTGTATACTTGTTGATACTGAAAATGATTGACTGAACCGTCTGTATTCATAGGAAAAACAACTGAACGGAGAATTTTGAGATGAGAGTTTTGCCTCATATACACTTGATGAGTTTTGTTACAACAGAAAGTCATGAGAATAAAAAGTTCTGAGCTTTTTAAATATGAGCTTTGTTATTGACTGCAGTGTTTTTGCTGAGTGAAACAGGCTTTATACTGTACAATATAAATAACTCAGGTTATTAATATTCCTCTGGACATTTGTCTTTTCTTCCTCTTACATCTCCTTCTATTCAAATATTTGCTTTGCAGGTCTTTTAGGTAATGAGCTTTGCTTCACTCTGCCTTTGAAGTATTTTAGCAAACGCATATGGAAACATTGTCACACAAGTTATTCAAAGATGTTGTCGAAATAGTGCCTAAGTGACTGTCCGGTTTGTTACTCCAACTGTTAATGACTGTCAAACAACTCTTGATATCATATGCTAAACTTCACGACATCATTTTAGATGGAAATGCTTCTATTTTTCCTCAAACTCACGTTCATAGGTTCCTTCAGAAAGCAGCTCACTGAGAAGGGGCCATATAAAAGAGGCTGTGGTGCTGCTGCGTGAATGAGGAGCATTCAAGGGGCCCCTGAGACTGATGGAGGCCCTTTGGAGATCAGATGTGATTCTGCACCCAGATACATGTGGTGTGGTTGAGATCTATAACAACAGCAAGCCTGCTTTTTTGTTCCTATGTTTTACTATACAAATAAAATTGTAGGCTACAAGAAAAATGTGATTTTAACTATTAATAAAACTGGATTTGTTTTGGTCAGAATTCTCCAAAGCATGGTCGTGTAGTTCCATGTTCATCAACTAGCTCTGGTCTTTGCCACCAGATGACGCTCCTGCTCCACACTGCACCGATGAGCGAGCCACTAAACTGCGGGACAGACTGCAGACTTCAGGTACATAAAGTGCTCCAAACTACTCCTCATACACTGTGGCCGAGAAGGGACACTCGTCCTGTCTTTATCTGCAGACAAAAACACCGCCGCTCTGTGCACCATGCTCCAACATGTTTTGCGTTTACGTGTGTGCGTATGCGTGCGCGCGCGGAGTCCGTGCGTGCGTGTAGTTTCCCTTCACCAAAGATCTTGCACTTGCCTCTCTGTCGTCCTTTTCAAAACAAATCCTCACTTTAAACTGCGTGATTCCACACTGCAAAACCACAATCAAGTCCAGTCACGGCCACACTACAGAGTAATGCAATACAAACAGTTAGGACTCACAAGTCGAGATGCACAACAAGTGTTTGTTTAAAAAAAATAGACCATTAATACAGAGTGGAAGGCATGGTGTAAGACCTTTAATTTTCATTACATATCCTTATTTTTACTTTATTATTACTTGCTACAAGAAATTGAGGTTGCTTTTGTTGTTGTTGTTGTTACCTCAGTGACCAGGTAGGCCTCTTACTCCCAGTTTTCTAGCCTCGGCTGAGTCCATGTTCATGGACTGACTGAAGGTGATAGTCAAACGATTGTAGAAAAGGTCCACTGTAATTTTATCCAAATCCCACGTCTAATATTTTGACCAAAATCCCATTCAGAAGCATTCATTTTGGAGCCGCGGTGGCGCTTGCAGAGGTCACTTCCATGTCTGCGCAGTTCATTATTTCTCGACCTTTGCCACTGCTTGTGTATGGGCCGAGAATTAAAAAGGCGTATTCCCAGCACACTGAAAAAGGCAAGCAGAGCACGGTGCGCGCGTTGAATATTCAATTAGAAGAGGGGGGGAACTGAGGAAAAGTGGAGCTGCGTGCCAGTCCTTCATCTTACATTACTGATTAGCTGTTAAACACATTATATACAGCTGAATGGGTTCAAATGTTGCAGCAGAAAACAGCCGGAGTTCAAGGCAACTCCGCCACTTCAGCAGGCTGAACACACTTTGTCATCACTAACAGCTCCGTAATGAAACATGTCGCTGTTCCACTTTTCCCACTTTAACCACAGTCATTTAAAACAAACAAACAAAAAACATCGAGAGCAACTCAAACTGTTTTCAGTCCCGCGATGCAGGTCGAGTTGTTTGGATGAAGCTGTGCCAAAATATAGCAGTAAATACCTGTTATACAGACTATAACACACTATAGCTGCCTTCCCGATGTTAATGCAAAAGCAACACCTTTGCCTTTTTTAATTCACACAAACGTGCTCCCATTTCTATATGTATATCAGTAATGCATTGCCTTCCAATAGTCTGTTTATTGGCCAAAAACAGCTGCACGCAAAATAAAACAAACGCCACCGCACACCACAAAGTAATGAACTGTAAAGATAAAAGTGCATTAAAGCATTAAATGCTTGTTTAAAAAAAATATACTCTTGAAAATAGTCTCCCCTCTTCCAACAGTAACTCAGTACTCTACATTCACAAGCGAGGTTGGAAGCGTGGAGCAGCAGGCATTTGTCCTGTAAAAACGAGTAAACAAACACGTTACAAATGTACCAAAGTGTTTAAAAGTTTACAAACTACTTTGTTAAAGTTAGCAGATTGACGTGTTAGGTTTACTACACACATTTACTAAGCTGGATAAGTTTAAAGTAGTTGAATGTGCAGTGCCTCAGCAAGCCACGCGGGTCCAAAAGAGCTCTCATTGAGAAGCCACGTGTCCGTTTCCAAAGCCTCTCCAACTTAACCACCTCCTTTGTACGACTAACCCACATCGGCAGCGTCCCTCCACATAAAGGGATTTGCAATTTCAAGATATTTCAGCTTAAATGTTTTTGACAGTTCCCTCGCTTTTACCTCGGCTTGGTTATTTTAACTGTGCCAAATGGGTCACCTTGGGTTGCTGTCTGCGCGCAAAGGGCTTTTGCGCGCATTCAGTCTGAATTTTTTCCAACTTTCCTTGACGGGGAAACCAGCTGCTGGTCGTGAAAAGACGGCTTATTAATTGTCCTTTGTCATGCAGAATTGCTTGATTTCTAAAGAAACGTACAAAGGCTCTTTTTCAGGATTCAAGTATTTTGTTTCGTGCGTATTTTCAAACCATCGAATCAGCTGCAGCGCCGCGCCGTCTACCAGACTCTCAGGTACTGACTGCCTGCTCCCTTTGTCCCCTTTTAATGCTGTTGTAAATCGTGCAGACTGATTTGTTACAAGCTGTTCTTTTAATCTGATAGATAAGAGACATGTCAAAGAAAAGCCGTAAATAAAAAATTAGCCAGAATAAAGACAAGGGCGAGTCTGCTAGATGGGCGCCTGTTGACTCAAGCGGCTCTCCAGCGTCAGGGGAGCCCTCTCCTCAGCTCCGTCAAGGTTACGTCCACAATTCCCTTTTCTTCTTTTTAAAAAGACACCGTAGTCCTTTTTGCTTCAATGAATTGATCGGCACAAAATTAAGAATAAATAAATTGAGCATTTGGAGCACCGAGCGTATAAGCTCCCCCAGGGCGCATACCCCCGGGCTATTGAATGGATAAAGGGCGCTTTGCAGAGGACGTTGTGAGCAAAATGGGGCTCTTTGGTGCAATTAACAAAATAGTCTAATCCCATATCTTAACAAATGCAAATATTAGAGTTTTGTTAAAATGGTTAAGTGAACAATTAAATGAAAGTTTACAAGTGAAACTTCACGTCCAAAAAAGGCACACTGATGCAGATAATGTGCAGTACGCAATTTAAGAACAGCTTTTACTCCTACTTAAAAAAAAGTCTGGAGATACGTTTCTAAGGAAGCAAATATAATTTAAAGCCTATTCCACATAATAAATATAATTTTGAGAACCAAAGCTTCAGTCAGAGAGCAGCTGCAGCGGTGCGTAAAATAGGCGAACAAAACTGGAACTATACGCTAAAATCCTGGTTTGGTCTTTTTGGAAATGTTTTAGTAATCAGATGACATATTTTTTTAACTTTAGTAAAACAATATACATATACACTCTACACTTATATTAATTTGAACCAGAAAAGCCTGCAGAAGTCTTTTGCCTAAAAGACTGAATTTATATTTGAGGGTGCTGCGTATTATTTGACTTGACATATTATTTCATTTTGTGGATTTAATGATTTGCCATAAAAATCACATTATATGCTAATTAATAATTATGTTGTTTTATTTAAGAATAATACTGGCTGAGTTGAAGAGGCTTGTATTAGGTCAAAAACACACCTGGAGCTCATAAAACCGACAATAAACTTGAGCACACTGGTGCGTCAACAATAAGAACAATATGGGTCATGGACAGCAAACTGTGTCTTTTCCTCATTTATTTTCATGTTAGATCGATATCTTAAGATATGCACACTCCTGATGCACCATTATACACCCACAGTGATTATTAACTCAGTCACACGAGACCGATCATTTCAGCTGGGATGAAACTTGAAAAGAGCTCCAAAGGGCCAGGCAGTGATATCTGGGTTGAGTGTCCCCGGGGGAAAGCACATAAAAGGACCCCCATAATGTCTTTATCACCTCTGAGTGATAAATATTATTGAGCATTTGATTTACTCGTCCAGGATCGAGTTCAGCTCATATGGCCTAATGTGCTCCTTCTAGATACACAAGCACATTTTGTTTGTCTGTAATGTGTTACTTTTGTCCTTCCCAATTTCTTTTTGAGCCTAGTCAATCACTTTTTTTTTAGTCTTCTTCTCATAACCTGAGCACCAAACACCTCTTGCGCACAGTAGCTTCACTTTCATGTAAGAGAATATTAAAATATATATTTTAAATTGCAAAGAATCTTATGTCTGAAATAATGCACTACACACGTTGCCACGTAATCCGCAGCCAGGGAGATGTAATTCATGTTACCATTTTTACCAAATACTATCACACAGCATTTGGCATTATCTGACTGTCTTCTCAGAGCATCTTTATATATATATAATTTAATGTCCAAACTGCTCAGTTTACGCGCGCAGTGGTGCGCAAAGACCAAAATATTTAACTCACACAACAACGTAGTCTGCCGCTCAGAAATATTTTTATTTAAGTATCAACATTTTTAAATAAATAAATATTTTTCAATTACACTGAAGATATAATTTCAGAGTGATCTCAGCGATGTGACATTGAAGGAATGTCTCTCCAGCTTTCCATATCTGAAGTCACAGTTCCATCCACATAGAATGAATCTAACCAGTAGTATACAAAATACTGTATCCCCAAAATACTAATAAACAATGTTGCTATTGTTTTTTTTGTTTGTTTTTTGTCATTTGGGTTTGTCTTTACAAATATGCCTACCATACTCATCGGAATGGCAACAACAAATGGACCGTTTTCAGAAAAAAACTACATACAAAACGTACAACATGTATACAGCTATACAATAATTCAGGGCAATTCCCTGATTAAATATTCTCTTTCTATGTACAGACGACTGAACACAAGTGGATCAGTCTTTTTTTTTGGCTGTATTCAAAATCATGAGGACCAGAGGGAGAGGCAGGGGAGAGTTCAGGGGGACACGGACAGGTCCACATCCTCCTTTTCGGACGAGGAGGGAGATATGGGAATGTCATCCTCCTCTTCCTCCGAGCATCTCGCGGTTGACAGGGACGAGCATTTGCAGTTATGTGATCCAGTCCTTTGGCCGCTGCTCTTGCCCTCCTTTTTGTGCTTCACTCTGCGGTTCTGGAACCAGATTTTCACCTGTTTCTCGGACAAGTTCAGGTATGTGGCGATCTCGATGCGCCTCAGTCTGGAGAGGTACATGTTGGAGGTGAACTCTCGCTCCAGCTCCAAAAGTTGTGTGCTGGTGAAGGCTGTGCGCATGCGCTTGCTGCTCTGAAGTTTGCTGTTGCTGTTTTCTGTGAAAATAAGAGAAAATAAGATTGTCAGCCACGGTGCTATTATGAAAAAAGGTGAAATGTGTCTTTTCCCACTCGATCAAACGTTAAAAAAGCCTCTACTCACCGATGGAGATGCAGTGGAACTGTCGCGGGTCTGGGACTGAGTACGCAGCTTGGTATATCCCCGGTCCGTGGCTGAGGTTGACGCTGTTGGATGAAGAGTGTTGCCTCGACAGAGCTGAGTGACAGTACTGTGAGCTGAAGGGAGAGAAAGACGCCTTGAGAAGCGGCAGTGTCGGCGGTGACGGATGGAGCTGGGACGCGGTCATGCACAGCGGACAGAAGCACAGCAGCCCGGCTTTCCTGGAGTGGCAGGAGCCCGGCAGCCCGTGCGGGTGGTGCGGCGAGTGCACGGCGTACGGGAATAAAGGTGGGTGGTTTTCGTTCCCTTTGTCGTTGGCCTCCCTTAAAATCAAGGAATCCACGAGAAAAGACCTCGGCATGTTTGCAGACTTGTTGCTCAGCGTGGTTGAAGTTGAAGCCGGCGCGTCGTCGTGTCAGCCTGCTCTCCTCGGGACGGTGGACAGCGAAGTGGTGCTGAAGGCGCACTGACGCCCCTTAAATAGCCGCCCTGGACTCGGTTCGGCCATGTGACGGTTACGCTGTAAGCGGCCAAGAGCTCTCAATAGGGTTTTGTGCCTTTCTCTCGGCATTCCCACTGCACGCTTCCCCATTATTTCACTTGTTAACTAAATGAACTGCATAATGTAGTCTATTCTTGTCAGCCCCACCCACGCCGCAAGAGGCGGCACTGCCCATTCTCCCTTTTATCATCACTCTCATTTTATCATAGAGCAGAGCTTAAATTTGCGAGAGAAAACGTTTCTGTCACTTTCGGAAAGCCGGTATACGTATTCAAGTTTTGTCTTAGACATTAAGCAGCCTATTAGGTATGTGTATGCATAAGTTATAGTCTTAATGGTGTCTGTATAACCGAGGCGAGGAGGAGAAACGGTCGTGAAAACTGGGAACTGTTAATGTAGCTATAGCCTAATTATCACATTTGAATAACAGCAGGTAAATTACAGAATCATTTCCCGTCGTTTCTTTTAAAATTAAAGGACCATTATGCCTGTGTCTGGTGAGATTATGACAAGGTAAAGCCAGTCAAATTTATTATCAGCTGCATGTGTAGGCCTATTTCATTTTTGCCACGTTATTTTTCTGCATAAACGCCAACCATTCTTGTATTCATTTGTGTATGTATTTAGCTGTGGTTGATTATTTGCGTGACAGGTCTTCTTCTTCTGCACTTGTGTGGCTACTTTACTGACAGTGTTGGGCGCAAACAGAAACGCAACAGCTGAATGTAAAGTTTATGCATATCCATTTTAAGGTTAATGTGTCATTTCTGGGCACAAAAAAGGGACAAGTCATTGCCTGAAGGCAGTGCTGTTAAAGAGCAGTGATTAATTCCTTTGCTCGGGCCCCTGCCGAGTCGGGGGAAAGAATATGTAAAAATAACCAGGTTTTCACTCTGCGGCCCTTATTGAATGTCATTGTGGAGGGTTTTCAATGAGAGAGAAAGAGAGTCGAATTAAAGTGTGTGACAGCGGCGGATAGACGCAACAAAGGCGACTCTGTCATAGAGGAGCCCAGTGCGCGGCGCGTGAAGCCCCCGCCTCGCGCTCTGATTGAATTAAGTAATAGGAAAACATTTTCTTTCACTTTAAGGCTCCCTGAACAAGACCTTCAAAGGGACGGGACCCGTAATGTGTGAGTAAATAGTGGAATGTGATTTCTCTTCCTCTGAGTTTTTAGTTTTCTTCTTTCTTGAGCACGCGAGCACAAAACAGTCTGTTGATATGTTAAAATTAAGGATACATATGACATCATACACATAGGTTGCCTCGCGACGTTGTGTCAATGATAGGTCAATGATGATGCTAAGCTAGTTAGTCTAAAGTTACTGCACATCCTAGAGTTTAACCTGTGTTTTGTTTTATTATTCTTACGTCCTGTGTAGGCTGTATTTGGGGTTAGCCCATTATCAAGAAAAAAAACGTACCCTGCTCTCTTGTCGTCTGTTGAGGTTTATTGTTTACATGTCATCTGCTTCAGGCATTATTTCCCACAAATTGTCACGTCCAGCGATTTAGCTCTTCAGCTCCCAAAACATACCCACATGCCGGTGTGATGTTATCTGTTTTCCCCTCATAAAAGAGGCCTAATGTGCTCAGCTTCACACCACTAATCTTCAATAAAGGATAGACCTGTAATTAGGCGGCGCCATTAAAGTAGGTACAAATTAGGAGCAGTTAAACCCTTTAACGAGACAAAATATCTGCCCGAATGACCGTTGTATCTGCGAGAGCCATTTTCATTTTTTTATTAGTCTATCCTTTCATTTCCTGCCAGGAATTCGCCATTAACTAGTCTGTCAATCTTGTCTGAAACCTGTAAATACAAATCTATCGCTTTTATTCCGATTCTTAATTAGGTAATACGTTAATGACATGTTTTCATCATGCGTTAAAAGCGCTATTATTCTCATAGAGTTTGCCTGATCATGTGCTTAAACTCAAAATTAAATGGGCAAAATGTATCCTTTTTTTCAGCCCTGGCTCTAAACACTGCAGATTTTAAAAAATAATTCTCAAATCCACCTTTTTTTACAGCGGCAGATAGCCTGGACGGTGGTGGCAGTTTGATGTATTGCTCAACATAAAGATGTTATCAAAGGCCCTAATTTTCAAATTATGTACAGCAGTCACCCCGTGGATAGGAATAGAGGTTTCATGGGTCGTCACGCAGGGAGGCTCATCCTAATTTGCAATCCCAACTGGAGACTGACAAATAGTTTTGACCTCCCTCTGGAGGCGCGGGCCAGAAGTGCAAAGAATCTCATTCTCCATAATCACTTGTTACTGAGATAAATAATGGAGGGAAATAGCCCACTCACATTACAACAACTCTATTACATGTTTTGCTCCAGTCCCAAGCTAAAAAAAAAATACATTTATAGCCACTTATGATAAGGTTCATGTATCATCACATCCATATCTGTGTTTTCCCTCACAAACCAATGAACCAGACTAATTCAGCCCAGCTTCATGTGTTCAATAACTAGCATACAGCTGTGGCTTGGTAAAGCTTCTTAACGTTAATGTTTGATAGGGGGGAAAGCAATGCCCCTGAAATAGTAAATTATTTATAAGATATTAAGTTGGAACAATTGCCATCATTCAAGTTCATCCCTGATGATAACACTGACCAGTGCCTGCTGTGCCGTTGGAGAAGCACATTTTCAGGGGCTTTTATGCAATTATACTCAAAGATCTCGTGCCTGATGACATAAAGAGAGCAGTCTGTTTATGGAGATGTAGTCAATATCTCCTTTTCTTTTTGGTATGAATAATTCATAGTTTAAGACACTATCCCCCCTCACTTAATACGTACACACACTTAAACACCCACACATCTCTAATACAAATGATGGTTTTAGCTGACAGTGTAACAGGATTTAAGGTCCCAGTGGGGTTTGGCCCAGCCGCGGATGGGCGCTGTGACTGTCGACGTGACACAGAGGGCCGGCTGCCCCTCCTAATCTCCCCCTGAGGCAACATCACAGACTGCAGATCCTGCTGCACCTCTATGGACACACAAAGGCCTGATTATCATTCATATGCTCACCAGAAACACCAGTCCAATAG
Source organism: Macquaria ambigua (assembly GCA_008360985.2). Taxonomy (NCBI): domain Eukaryota; kingdom Metazoa; phylum Chordata; class Actinopteri; order Centrarchiformes; family Percichthyidae; genus Macquaria; species Macquaria ambigua. The sequence goes on along the minus strand of VMKM01000165.1, from coordinate 432,547 downwards.
ATAACAGATGACACATAAGTACCAGATGAATGGTGCAATATGTTTAGGCTGCTGGAGTCTATAGGGACTAATGAATCCTTAAGAGAGAGCGAGACTGACAAAGAGATTCAGCCAGTTGAGGTACCATAATGTGACAGATATAAGGCTCTACAGGTGAACTTGAGTGAACCAGAGGAATCTAAATGCTAAATGTTTTTCGTTGTAAATATAAGCAATTAAAGAACTTTTATGGCTTTTATGATGCTGAACAGTGACTGATGATATCTAGAAAGTGGGGGTGTTTCAGTGATTATTTTTGGAAAGAGGAGGACATTTAAGTGACCATTTCAAGATGATAATTATGTGAAAGTGCTGCTTAACTCAGCATGGCCCTCGCAATTAAACAGATCAAATAGCATTTTTACTTTAAAGTTACAAGAAACATGTGGCATCCAGCAAACCAAAATTAAACTGACATTTTTAAACACACAATAAGTTGTTAACATTATTTTATGTATTGTGTTTGGAAAAAAAGGTTTTTATTGGCTCAAAAATTAATCTTGTCAGAAACGTTTCTATTCCTCAGTGCTAAATCGCTATACTTAACATGCAGCAGCCCAAATACAGGCTTGTTACTATGTTGGTTGACATCTTCACCTTGACAAACTGTACATCATTTGAAAGCACAAAGCCTCACGATTCTAGCTCTATGGATCCCAATCTCACTTCAACAACAGCTACTTATTTTGTAACAGGAGTGCATACAAAACAGAACAGTAAAATTGAAAAAGTAGGTGTGAAAAAGCCTCAGATTTTTACTTTGTTTGTGCTGTAAATTTGGTTCACTATTACTTAGATGAATTCTGACATTTTTGACAGTTACTCCAAAGAGTTCCCATTCAGAAGAGACCAGGATCAGAACTGAATTCAAAAGGGCTCAAGAACAGAAACCATTTTATTTTGGACATTTCAGTTTCCGGTTTGTGCACAAATAAAGGTATGTCTGTTACGGGACAGGAGGGACTCTCTTTCTCTCTTTTAAAACTACAAAACACAGGATGAGTTTTCTGCACATCACAGAGATGTAAAGCCTGGGGCTGACTACTGGAGCCACTCTTATTATTAGTTATTTTGACACCCAAACATGTTTTGTTGTGACCAAGTTTAGCTGAAATGTTTTTGCTTTTTTTCCCCAGGAATTGCAGGGATTGAGACACCCCCCACCAGAGTGATGGCTGCAGAAAGTCACAGGAAATATAGCTTGTAAATTCTTAATAACAGCACAGAACTTTGTTCATCAGCGTTAAAGTGTAGCTGCAAACGTCCTGAGTGCTGGTTTCTCCCTCTAAATCATAATGCAGGCAGCAGTAGTTTCAGATCCCTCTGAAGAGGAGGTCACAAGTGCAAAAGACTGTTTTTAGATGCTTTTGGGATTATTATTTTTTTCTTTGACTCAATGTGTTGATCTCAGTCAAGTCCAGGACTGGTGATGATTAAGCTGAGACCAGCAAAACAGAGAGGAAAAAAAGCAGAGCAAACTAGAATGATAACATCAGCTAATGAAAGTGGTAAATTAAGTGTGTAGGAGGTTGTCTAATCTGTGGTGGACAAAGTAAACTCATTATGGTTGATGGGGGTCAGAAAATGCTTCATCATAATATGAAGAACTTGTTTTTTTTCCTTCTTTTTAAATTTCAGACAACACAACTAAGGCACTGATTCTCCACAAGTGTCAGCCACTTTCAAAGCAGTGATATGGGAGCCAAGAAAGTGTTAATAATTTTGATAATTTTGATTTAACATAACTGTTTGTCCCTTCCCTTCATGATGTTTTTGTCTGTGGTTATTTATGTGCTTTCTGATGATTTGAACTGTGGCCATTTAGCTGCAAAGGGAACCCCATTAATAATACAAAGCAAAGCCACCCAATAATACACCCTCTAATCATCAGTGACCTCAGCAATATCACTATCATCTTTACTAGTTTGATATTACAATCACTATCTTACAAGACAAGATTAGATTTCTGGCATTACCCAAAAGTCACTCTCTCGCCTCCAACTTGTTGAGAATGCAGCAGCTCGGCTTCTTACTGGCTCCCTGTTCGATTTAGAATTGATTTCAAGATTTTACCAATCACTTTTAAAATACGTCTGGGTCTGGCCCCAAGCCATATAGCAGAAATGTTCATATGTGCCAGTTCGCAGCCTTAGATCCTCAGGTGGGGCCCCTTTTGGCCGTTCCAAAGTTGAGGCTTCAATCTAAAGGTGACCATGCTTTTGCCATCAGGGCCCCTCGGCTTTAGAACGACCTGCCTGAGGAGATAAGGCTCGCAGAATCAGTAACTTCTTTTAATTCACTTCTTAAAACCCATTTTCATAGAGCTGCTTTTATGTGATGTCGACTTTTCATCGTCTTTTTATTGCTTTTACTGTTTTTATTCTTTTTATTTATTTATCTATCATTCATTTTTATCTTGCTTTTGTTTTGCCTTGCTATTTGGCTTTCTGTTGTTCTGTCAAAGCACTTTCTAAACTCTGTTTTTAAAGGTGCTATATAAATAAAGTTATTACTATTATTATTATTGTAAGATAGAGGCACAAGATTAAATCACAAACACTAAGCCAGGGACTTTCTCTTTACTGACTCAGTTTTGTAGTGTTTATATTTTCACAAATAGGCTTTGGTACGTTTAATGTGTACAACAGTACTGCTAAGTTACATTTGACACACACTCAGCATGCACACTTCAACTTAAAAATGCTTCCACTGAAAAGCAAGAGGCCACGCTGCACACTGAAACATCTCTGCATGCGTGAATATGACAAATGACAGATCATACGTCATGCTGACACAAATCTGAGCTGCAGTTCACTGAGGTGCTTCATAAAAATCTCCTAGCAACCTCCATCATGGAGGTCCATCAGAGAGAATGAGTCAAAGTCCTGCAGTGTAGAAGGGTTATATACGAAAAAGTCACTTCTGCAGTCAGTAATGTTGGAAAATTCACCTTTTCACAAAATTAAAACAAAACTAATTATTGTACTTAAATTAAGTGTTTCAAATGATTAGGAAAACACACTTTCATGCTAACAGAATAAAACTCACAAGCAGCATGGGACTGCATGAGTTCAGACAATACGTTTAGAAATCTGCACATTATACTACTATTCCTAATTAGGAGAAATGACTCAGAAGAAAACAACAAAAGTGCTAAAAAGTTTGGTTCATTCAGAGGTTTTTCCTTTTCAATTAGCATTTTACTTTGTCGTCCTCATGATTTCTCCCCTGATGGTGAATCTGGTTGCTAAATTTATGCCTCAGGCTGCCGTGATCAGAGCCTCTCTGATGTGGTTGAGTCCAGGTCAAGTGCTGTTGCTAGGTGCGTCCTCACAGCTATGGAGGCTGTCCGGTCTGAAAACCACCACTGAACATAGTTAATGAATAACTAATAATCAGAAGAAAAAAAAAACAGATATCTGAGCTACACTCTGAGTTGTAGTTTGAGCAGTTTCTTTTTTATCACCAGTGGTCACAAGTTGACCAGCAAGCAAATGTAGCAAAGTAATAAATGTTGGGAGCTACTGTGCAGATCTGCTGCATCATTCAGTTCAGTGATTAGGCTTCTTACACCGGATGCTTAGAGTTTTCTGGTCTGTGCTCTCACTCCCAGTCTTCTCGCCGCACCTCCAGACCGAGTTTGAACTGCTCAACAATGGAAAAGCAAATGAAACATGTTTATGTTGTGATATATATGGCGGCGCGTGAACAACGCGAGGCTCAGCGTCTCTCCAGACTTTGCAAATTAGCGGTGTTTTATCTGCTCCTTACTGGACCGTTCATTCAGTACAGTACTGCTTTAACATCTTACAGCAGGCAGGAGCTCTTGGACATTGGATTACGCAACCCTGACAGTTTTTTCACCAATCTTCGACTCATCCCGGAGATCTCCAGAACATCGGAGGCTGCTCACTCTTCCCGGCCGGGCGGAAGTGCTCGCAGACGGCGTCGAGACCGTAAACAAAGGCGGGGTAAGCGCGGAGGACTACGAGCTAAGCTAAAGCTAACACCGCATCGGCTCCCTTTACCCAGCATTTTCCTCGCTAATGTCCGGTCTCTGGCGAATAAAATGGACGAACTACGACTCTGCATCACCAACAATAAACGGATTATGGACTCCAACGTCATGATTTTCACAGAGACATGGCTAAACAGCAGTTTTCCGGACGGTGCTATTGAGTTAGCAGGACGCCACACTCACCGTGCAGATAGGACTGCAGATGACTCCGGTAAAACCAGAGGCGGAGGATTGTGCATTTATATAAACAAAGCTTGGTGCACAGACTCTGTTATCACCGAGAGACACTGTTCACCTAATGTGGAGTTTCTCATGGTTAAATGTAGACCTTATTATCTCCCAAGAGAACTCACGTCAGTTATAGTTACTGCTGTATACACACCACCAGATGCTAATGCTAAGCTTGCAATGAAAGAACTACATGCAGCCACTAGCAAACAGCAGATAACACACCCAGAGGCTGCTTTTATTTTTGCGGGTGACTTTAATCACTCCAACCTGAAGACAGTACTCCCCAGATTTCATCAACATGTTTCCTGCCACACTAGAGGAAACAAGACCCTGGACCATGTTTACTCCAACATAGCTGGAGCTTACAAAGCTACACCCCTCCCCCACATAGGACAGTCAGACCACCTATCTCTGTGTCTCTCCCCTAAGTACTCACCACTTATCCAACGTGTGAAACCCACAATGAGGACAATAAAAGTGTGGCCAGAGGGGACTGACTCTGCGCTGCAGGAGCGGTTCAAACACACAGACTGGAACATGTTTGCCACTCAGGCAACCTGTCACTCCCACACAGACATTGAGAGCTACGCTTCCTCTGTACTGGACTACATCTACATCACCATAGACAGTGTCACCACCCAGAAGCAGATCACCATGTACCCAAATCAGAAACCCTGGATGAACAGGGATGTCCGTCTACTGCTGAAGGCCCGCAACATCGCCTTCAGATCAGGAGATGTACAAGCCTACAGTACAGCCAGGGCTGACCTGAAACGGGGCATCAAGAAGGCCAAGCACTGCTACAAACGGAAGGTTGAGGCGCACTTCTCCAACTCCAACCCCCGACGTATGTGGCAAGGCATTCAGGTCATCAGTGACTACAAGCCCAACCACCCCTCCCTCCCATCCTCTGATATCTCCTTTCTCAACGAGCTCAACAATTTTTACGCTCGTTTTGACAAGGACACCCAGGAGCCTGCATCCAAGACAGAGCTGACTGCAGATCACCAACCCCTAACACTCTCCCCCACTGATGTCAGAGCAGTGCTGAGCAGGATCAACGCACGCAAAGCTGCTGGCCCCGATGGCATCCCTGGACGTGTGCTCAGAGCATGTGCTGGGGAGCTGGCGGGGGTCCTGACGGACTTATTCAACATGTCCTTGGCCTATGCAGTTGTGCCGACCTGTTTCAAGACCACCTCCATCATACCAGTACCAAAACACTCCACTCCAACATGTCTCAACGACTACCGCCCAGTAGCACTCACCCCCATCATCACAAAGTGTTTGGAGCAGCTGGTTCTGGCACATCTCAAATCTTGTCTTCCCCCCACCCTGGACCCCCACCAATTTGCCTACCGCGTGAATAGGAGCACAGAAGATGCAGTCTCCATAGCGCTGCACTCTGTCCTCTCACACCTTGACAATGTCAACACATATGCCAGAATGCTTTTCATAGACTTCAGTTCAGCATTTAACACTGTCATCCCCTCTAAGCTAATCACAAAACTGACAGATCTGGGCATCAGCGCTCCTATTTGCAACTGGTTGTTGGACTTTCTGACCAACAGGCCTCAACATGTTCTGTCAGACCACCACTACTCCTCCACCCTCACCCTAAACACTGGTGTACCACAAGGCTGTGTGATGAGTCCGTTCCTCTACTCCCTCTTCACTCACGACTGCAGACCTGTACATGGCTCTAACACCATCATCAAGTTTGCGGATGACACCACAGTGATTGGCCTCATCAAGGACAACGATGAATCAGCCTACAGAGAGGAGGTGGACCGCCTGGCTGTGTGGTGCGTTGATAACAACCTGTTGCTCAACACCAATAAGACCAAGGAACTCATCGTGGACTTCAGAAGGAATGCTGACACACACCCACCCATCCATATCAACGGTGCGGCAGTGGAGCGTGTGACCAGCTTCAAATTCTTGGGGATCCACATCTCGCAGGACCTCACCTGGTTGACTAACTGCTCCTACCTGGTTAAGAAGGCTCACCAGCGCCTCTTTTTTCTGAGGACTCTTAAGAAAAACCACCTCTTCAGACATCCTGGTGAACTTCTACCGTTGCACCATCGAGAGCATCCTAACCCACTGCATTACAGTTTGGTATGGGAACTGCTCTGTCTCGGACCGGAAGGCGCTGCAGAGGGTGGTGAAAACTGCCCAGCGCATCTCTGGAGCCTCACTTCCTGCTATTGAGGACATCTACAGGAAGCGTGGTCTCAGGAGAGCAAAGAACATCAGAAAAGACTCCTGCCACCCAGCACACAAACTGTTTGCCCTCCTGCCCTCTGGGAGGCGCTATAGGAGTCTCCGGACCAAAACCACTAGGTTCAGGAACAGCTTTTTCCCATCAGCTGTCTCCCTGCTGAACTCTGCCCCCTGACGTCTCCCCCCAACACACACACACACACACACACACACACACACACACACACACACACACACACACACACCAACCCCCTTGGACCAACTTGAATGACATCACTGCACTATTAAGTACTCTTTTTTTAATCTGCTTGCACTAAATAATACCATTGCACAACTGTACATTCAAACCGCACCTTCTGCACTTTATGTATACTTTCTGTATATACTGTAAATATTCATGTACCCTGTATATTTATATTCATTATGTTATTCTACTGCTTATGCACTTCTGGTTAGATACTATCTGCATTTCGTTGCCTTGTACCTGTGACATGTGCAATGACAATAAAGTTGAATCTAATCTAATCTAATATATATTACCTGTCCCCAAGATTCTGCTGGTAGTTGGCAAAACTGAGCAGCAAATTTCAGAAATCTTCTTGTTTAATCCTACAGGTTGACTCTAACTGGGAGTTTTTGTTTTTTGCCTGAATATAAACACCAGTATATAGTAATTTCATTATTTAAAGGGCACTTTTCAAAAACCAAGTTACAAAGTGCTCGGGTTCATCTATACATTAGACAGATTCATCATTTTGTGTCCTCCCTATGGGTGCGGTCTTTGGCGTAGCATCTACTTTCTATCAAGGAAATCTCACAAGATCATGGAGCGGGCTGGAGGAACGGCCAAAATGGAAAAAGAAAAAAAACCCAAACTGAACTCTGTCTACAGTTTAAAAACATACAGTACTGTAGATGGGCAAAACAAAGGGCCAAGTACGAGATAAATTAAATTACTAAAAAAAAAAAAAACATATACAGGCTAAGACAGTAATATCTTGACCTTTTTGCGAGTATGTGTTACTGCATTTTCAAATAGTGAATGTATTTTGATGCACAAAACATTTTTAACAGTAAATGAAAAGAAAACTATTTATGACATTACCTTTACATGTATTTACCTCTAACCTCTCAGACCTGTGGTTGAACATTTTGTGATGATACAAGACTGACTCTAGAAATCACTGGTCTGCTAATATTAGCATCCTCTTTTTAGCATTTGTGATTCATAGTTAATTGGAAGTTGCTCTGTTTAAGGCAAACAGAGAGCAGTTTAAAAATCATTTTACATTCATAGTTCAGCAGAAAGACGCATGCTGTGGGCCAGGCCTGACAAGAATAAATGGGAAATAGATGCAAACCTGACAGTCTGGCCTCTCTAATGAGCCCATTTACATCTAAATGTGATGATGTTATGGGAACTAAAATGGTCAAGTATGTCTTCCATGAACTTTTTCAACTTCAGAGTAAGACAAACAGCACAAAGCAATACCACTTGCAGTCCAGTGTCCGTCATACTGATACAAAAAATTTGCATTTGTTAACTGATGAATTTTCCAACTGTGTCTTCTGACATGAAAAGTTTCATCAATCCTCATACTTTCCTCATGAATGAATAATAATTAGAAATTGGGGTTTTGCTCAAAAATATTGTTAGAGAAACTCCAGAGAGCCATTAGAGGTCTAAATATCTTTGGATGATTTCAAATTCCCTTTTGATGTAAATCCATTGGTTCTGCTATAGATATGTCTCAAACTTCTCCTTTGACCCTATTCATATAAAAGCCTTGAAATGCTCTTCAAAAGGGTTTGTTACCCTGTGGAGGTCAGTAGGCTATTACGTATGGCTGACTCACATTTTTTCCAAATCAGCAGACTTTTGGCCTAGAAATAACAGGTCAAACCAATGAATTTAATGAACTCTCTCAGACACAATGAATGCCTCTTGCCATTTGAACCCCAATAAAGGGATATGGGCAGGTCAGCAAGCCCTTTCAAGGAGTTTGGACACAAATGTGACAGAATGCAGTCACTTCAGTGTCTGCGCTGACAAGTTGTTCAAAGTGCTGGGGATGTCAGTGATAGTGCCTTCATCCACACTGCCCCCTTTGTTCCCTATTTTGTGTCTGTTGCTCTTTCATGAACAGTCCCACAAGTACAAAAGCGAAAGAATGCAAAGCGTCTTTGGCGATGTTCTGTTTGCCTCATTTCTCTCCGCCGAATGTTATGCTGCAGGCCAACAAGTAGGAGACTTTATTGTGGAGAAAACAAAGCAGAATTACGGTGCTGAACAACTTCTGATGGTGACTCGCTACTCCTCCCTCCTTTTCACTTCTTAACTTTTCTGATCCTCCCCTCCTTCACTTTCCCCTTCGTTTGCTGTCACCTTTTTCTCTCTTGAGTTTTCGTTTTTCGATGATCTGATGTCTCCAGTTGGTTTTCTCTGACGGCTAATTTGAAAATGAAAGGATAAGGGGACAGAGGAATCGAAGGATCTTGAACTTTATATCAAGTATGTTTCCTCGATGCAGCTGCCAAGATGTTTTGTGCTTGGTTGAGAAAAAAACATCTTTAAGCATATGGTATTTGTGTGTTCACTTAATTGAATCAATTGGAGGTCCATGGGAAACCACCAAGGGGGGTAAGGGTTAGGGAGGAGGGAGGTCAGAGAGTTAGAGCAGGCGGGAGGGGGGATAAACACTCCAAAAACTATTCATGTAACCCTTACTTACTAATTTTCAACTCAGCAGTTCATTATTACCTCATTCTCAGTGTGTCTAAACAACAGGGTGAGGATGAGCTTGAGGTAAAAGTCTTAAAGGAAGCAGACTGTAAAACCCCTGTGATTCCTTTAAGTTTATGGTTTTCTCATTAATGACCTCCTGCGGTTTGGCCCATTTCCTCCCCATTCATGTCACATTAGCCTCCTTTCAGAAGTCACTATTGTTTTGGGATTGTTTTCATTTTCTCAGGGACACAACTGTTTGAATGTCGACACAAACGTCTTAACACTTTTGACATTTTAAAACTAAACCGATGCGGTGTCATTCTGTCCACTTCTCAGCCACATGATGTAGAGAAACATGAGGATACATTTTGATGAAAGAAACTAATAAAATAATTTCTTAAGTTTTTAATTTAAATGTTAAGGTGGGCTACATTTTCCAAATATTAGACTGTACCCACTTTTTAAAGGATGGAGTTGAGTCTGTTTCCTGGGTGAGAGCAACACTTTCAGGGCAATGAATGAGAAATTTAGAGACATTTGCATAAGTATAAGCAGACCCTCTGTATGATTTTCATAACCCAATATCCCCTTTTCTTCTCAAATTTCTATTGCAGGCATTGTGATTTGGAGTCAGCTTTTGTTTGATTTTGTTCCCCCCACTTAGTGGTTGTTGCATTTTACTTCTCTCCCCCCCTCGTCCAAATGACCTCTGCAGCGGCTTTTTACTCCGTCTCACACTCTGCTTTTGACTAAACTGGGAATATATGGCTCAGTCTCAACTTTCTCTCAAGAGTTATGACGTAAGCAGTGTGAAAAAGAGGTTTAGGCTAATTCAATGTCTATATATGACCATATATGTGAGAGTCGGTGTGATGACGGGTCACTGCCCATCTCACAGGGTCCCTCAGTTTTCTGCAGATGCGCTCTATTCAGGAGGCGACACGCGGCGGGACGCTGCTGGGAGGTAGTTACTATTTCTCCATTACCATAGAAACTAACACACTGGCTTTCAGCTGGTCTAGGCCAGGGGTCCACTGACACCAACTTTCACACCACTCTAAGTCCTGACAAAACCCCAAATGGATCTCAGCACTCTGAATAATACCCATTTGTATGGTATGACACCAAAAAATAAAGAGGCCTCCTTTTTGGGACACTTTTTATAATGAACACAAGATGGGAAAAACACTCAGGCACTGATGAGGAGTGAAGCAGTCAAGTAAAAACTACAGCAGTTTAAATGCTATGATGGGAAATGCAAGCAACAGCTTATCAGTATCTAGATTCATGTTTATCATGAATCAATGCAAAGTGTTTATGCAATGCCATAAAAATTTATAATTCTTTCCAACCTTAAAGAAATATGGTAGTTTGACATTTTGGGAAATTCGCTTATTTGCTTTCTTGCTGAGGGTTAATACCTCTCTCATATCTGTATGGTAAATATGAAGCTACAGCCAGCAGCCAGTTAGCTTAGCTTAGCTTAGCTTAGCTTAGCATAAAGACTGAAACAGTGGGAAACAGCTAGCCCTGCTCTCTCCAAAGGTAATAAATTGCATTTACCAGCAGCTGTAAATCTCATAAATTTCCAGGCTTTATCTTGTTTGTTTAATCTGTGTAAAAACTGAAGTGTAAAAACAACACGTTATGGTTTTACGGACGGTTATGCCTCACCACTGCTTACTACTTAGCAGAGCTGCGCTAGCCATTTCCCGCTGTTTCCAGTGTTGGTGCTAAGCTGAGCTGAGCGACTGCTGGCGATAGCTTCGTATTTACTGTACAGACAATATCTAGATTAATGTTTATCTTGTCAATGGGGAAAAAAGTGTAGTTGTAGTCAGTTTCATTTCTTTCACTGCTAGTACGTGTCCTTGTTTACATCCTTGCTCCCTTCTTGTGCAAAGAGTTTCTGCAGCTGCACAACTATGTGAGTTTAATGCCAGAAAAAAAAAATTCTGTTTATGTATTTTGTATATGTGGTATGGGTAATAATTGGGGATTTGTACAACTTCCACTGAAGAAACTCACACTCTGATACCAAATACCAGCAACAGGTTAGCAATATCTAAATCAATGTTTATCTTGTCCAAAGGAGAAAACAGTGTAGGTTGTAGTCAGTTTAATATCTGTCCTTGTTTACATCCTATTTGCTCTCCACTTGTGAAAATTGTGTCTGCAGCTGCACAACTATGTGGTTTTAATGCCAGAAGTGTAATTTCCTTAATATATGATGTATATATTACATGGTATGGGTAATAATTGGGCATTGTGGAAGGTACAAGGTCAGAGTTCACAATTGATCCTCTCACCCCTGGCAGGTGCAGCTCACAGGAGTGAGAGGAGGCGGCCCCTCATCTCTCCCACCTCTTCACGCTGCTCAGCGAGAGAAAGGGAGGAGTGTAAATGAGTGCACTCCAGAAAGCCATCACCTGCTCCCTCCACCCTAAAATCCCCACTAACTCTGCCAGACAGAGATATCCTGCAACCCCAGCTCAAATTTCTCCAACTCCGATTAATGAGAGGGACAGAGAGAGAGACGCACAGAGAGAGGGAGAGAGGAAGAGAAGGGGAATTAAGAATTTTAACTATTAGCATCCATGCCGTGATTTTGTTTTTTCGTCTGTTTTGTTGTTTTTAGTATGAACGCATTCATCGGCAGCAAAATGTACATTTGTCATGCTTATAGAGGGAACTGAATTGGACTGGAAGGGGCATTGAGTTTGTGCGCACACAGAGCCCATGGGTGAGGTTGTGTATTGATGGGTGCCCCTCCCAGCTTCTCCCAGATTCCCCCTCTATTGTGACTTTGAGTGAATGTATCCTCTTGCTAAGGGCACTGGAATGTGTCTTCTCAACTCGTGTGATGGATGGGGCCTTGTTTTGCACTCCTCCGCCCCTCCCTCTGAATCCCTCTTTCTCTCCCTCAGCCTTTGACTCTTTCATCACATCTTTTTATTCGGCACCAATAAAAGTCAGTGATTCTTCATCAGCCGTTGTGCAGATCTGAGGGCCGCTGTTATTTTTCATCAGGAGTGTGTCACACATCACCATTCAGCCCCTCCGTCACACAGATTCAGACACTGGCACAGAGGCAGAAGCAGGTGGAGATACACCATCAATGAATTAGTCAAATGAGACACTGGGCATATCCTTTACATTTAATTTAAATACTTGGTTAATGTTGTTTAGTGGGTCTTTATTGCCATTTATGCACATGGGTGATATACTGTTTTAGCCTGAACGAGTTATAATAGTAGTAATAAAAACAAACCACCACTAAAACTACAAATACTTCTACTGCTAATAATAATAATAACCATTAAAATCAAACCTTTCTGGTATCATCAGAGTAGTAAAGTAAAATATAAAACATCCTAAATACTTACAATGAATGCAAACTACATGTATAGTGAACATGCAGATCACATCACTTTCTGAAAGATGGCCCACAGTGAAATCTCACCCAACACGAGCTACCAGCGCAGGATACTCAATTGTTTCCATCATTTGGGGTTTTGCGAGTCCATCCTGAAGTCTTGACTCTCATGTAGGGCTGACTGACGATATGCCTGAAGTCATTATCACAATATCAATAAGCATATTTTGCTGATGTTGATCACACAATGGCAAATGTCCCCAAATATATCACATATAAAATAAACTGTAAGGCAATTAATTGTATTCCACTGTTATGTATTAAAAGACACCAAACTCTTGTGTAAAACTAAAAATACTGTAATAGGGTAACCAGGTGGCTGACGATGAATCACAACATCACCTGGTTCGATTCTGGCCAGGGATCTTTGTCGTTCCCCATCTCTCTCTCCCCTCATTACCTGTCTATTGTCGACTCTCAAATAAAGCCCCAAGAAGAAATAGCAATAATCTTTACAATCAGAAATATTGACTGCTGAATATATTTTCTGCTGAAAATAAATAAATGATAATATTGAATTATCTCCAGCCTATCCCTCTCCAGTACTTTCCACAGGTGTAAATGGACTGGTTTAATAGCCTGGTGACTGAGACGGCCAGGACACAGGATTTATTTTGTTTTTTCGGTATGTTTCTCTGTGAGCAGAAGATAAACAGAAACCATCCAAGAACTGTCTAACAACTTTCTTTTTGTTCAGCTCCATCAGTAAAGCTCATTACATTTAAAAAAAAAAAACCTGTATTACAGCTTGGTAAAGTGCAGTAAAACCATCCCTTTGCCTCGCAGACAGAGCCTTTATTTGGGGTATATTATCAGTGCATACATCTTTTTTAAACCTCCCCAAGTCATCTGAATGGATCGCATGACCAGGACTGCAATGTCACAAAACACATCAGAATAATTACCTGAAGAAAATACCAGCAATCAAAGTTACTTTAGTTATCGAAGGATTTTTTTTAAAACCTTCTGCTTAACATTGCACATCCTGAAAAACACCTGACAGCGTCACAGTATTTAAATATTCTGCATGTAGCTTTATGCATGCTGTTTCATCATGGCATATTTATTCACTGCCATTCACCTTAAAAGTTGAAGGGACCAAATCTTTGCAAGAAACCTGTATTCAATATACTTATATGCCATAATGTATCGTGTTAACTATGTGGTTTGCATCCCTCATTCCCATTATTTTCCTCTTTTTCTCCTGTCTGCAGTGTAACAACCCAAGATACCTCACACTCAGACATCATATCCCGCCGGTGGCCTCGTGGAAAGCAAGAGTGTCTCTATTTAAAAAGTATTATTCAACAGAGTGTTACATAAGAAGCTCCAAACAGGAGTCAGGCCTTGCAAAAATGAGTCATCGGCTCAGTCATCATGTCAAACAACGATCCTCTGGCACTCACAGCACTTCATGACATTTTACACAATCTAAAAAGACTCATACACACCTAAATACAGGCACAAGTATCACTCAGATGAATATTAACACATTTTACTTTCAGCCTTATGTATGGACACACAGAAATGTCAATACTAATAGCAGTAATTGTAAGCAACCCATTGCGGTTATTGTTTTAGATTCAGTTATGGTGCGCTGATCGTGATTACGCATTTAACTACTTCAAAAACATCTGAGTGTGGAAAAAATAATCAAGAGTGAAAAATGTAGATCATTATATGTCCTGTTACAGAACTTAAAATAATGTATTGCAAGATAATATTATGATTTTGGAATCCCTTATCGTTAGTTGGAATAACATATTGGCATTATTGGATTTATCATTTAGCTAATTAATTACGTTTGTTAATTACAGAAAAAAAGCTTGTTTTTTTTTAAAGTTTCTACAATAAACTAAAAGTACAGATTATTAAAATGAAATAATAATCTGCCTTTGAAGACAGTGTTTGACTGCTCTGATTTCTGTTTTCAGCTGGTGCTTCCAGCCAGCTGATTGGCTCTGAGAGGTAAGTCAGTCACTACAAAAAATGCTGCCATCTACTTTCATCTAAATAGGCCGGTGAGAACAGCCAGCAGCACTCCAGCAGATGCAATGAAAAGTATTAGTACACTGATTTACCAGTATATTAGGCACACCTGAATCAACTTCATACTAAAATATGTTTTTAATGTTCTGTCCACTCATTGTCATACACCAGATACAATCTAATGAAGACATCAAATGGAGTCCAGCTGAGCTTAGAGAAAAAGAAGGATTCAATCTCAATCTGTCATATGAACCTGAAGGAAACAAAAGTGAATGTGATTGGATGATTGGTTACAAGGATTAGAGCTGAAAATAACGTCTGTCTTGACTCTGAAAGATGTCTCATCATGACACACAATTCAGTGATAAAATAGAACCTTTAAAGTCTTAAAGTCTTTGGTGAGAATCAGTAGATCATTTAAAGTATGATATTATTTTAAATAAACGTTTATAAAAGCTACAGTCGTGCCGTCATTGCTGATGAAATTGCAGCCTTAAATATCATCAATGCGTCTCCCTGCTTCTGCGACAAGTTTGGAAACTGTTTTTGTTGGGATGAAATGGAGCAGCCACACGTCCAGGTGAAGTCAAAGTGGGCCTGGTGATGGAGCTGGCTTAAAAACAGGTGAGGTAATGTGGCTAACTGGCCATCATTTCAGCCCTTTGATACAAAAGCTTAAATATGTTTTTGCATGTAAAAAAAAAGCCACAGGAGTCAGTGCAGGTGCAAACACACCGAGCAAGAAAGCCAGACAGAATGAGAAAATACCATTTGGTGTCCAGGGTGATGGGCTCAATTTTTACAGTCAGGAGTAAAGTGTATATTAATGGATAATCATCCATCAGCTCATATTGCCCTATATGTCCATAAACCACACCCATCCGTGTCCCAGAGAAGTGGCTGATGCTGCAGGTCAAACACAGAATTATTAATTATTAAGACATGCAATAAAATCCACACAAATAAAAACCTAAAAGGACCAAAGATGAAACATCACTGGTTTAGCGGTAATGTTATGAGGTGAGCAGAGTTCAAAGTTGTTGTGCAGCGAGAGAGTGGAGAACAACAGCTGGATCATCTCTTACGTAATAAGAGAAGGAAGCATGTAGGCACGCTCACAAAAACAACTCATTAAAAAACACATTTTCATAATGTGGAACATTTCCAGATAAATCAATTATTAAAAGCCCAGGCCAATTGTCAATTTTTGACAATATAACTTATATGTACTGTATGTTCACATAAGAGTTTGCCTTATAGATGAAAACCAGCCTTTTGAGTTACATGCCAAGTACTTAATTATATATAATTATTCATGAAAGGTTATGAGGAAATGAAAGAATTCCATTTGAAGCAATTACTTTATTTTAATTTGAACAATGAATAGTGAAATCTACTTTATCAGATTACTTTTACTTTATTTGATTATTTTGCACCTGAGAAGCACTGTATATACTGATCTTCAGGCTTGCAAAAAAGAAAGAGTTCAAATACTTTTGAATGGAAGAAAATGTTAACAACCATAACTACAACATCAAAGAAATCTTATTACCATTTTTCACTGGAGAATTATATTATTGTTAAACTTTTTTTATATATTTCTTGCCCCAGATAACATGACATACTTACTGTACACTGAACTCATCATAGACCAAAACTTTAAATATGAACTTTTATTAGTATGTTTTTTACCAGCGCCCCCTGCGGGCTGTTAAAATCACAGCTTCCCAACCACCAACACTCCACACCGAGCAGTGTCACCTATACATCTGAGAACAATAAAATGTAAGTTGCTCAATATTTACCAGGCATTTATTAAAGATTTTCTAAGAGATAACATTTGGAGAACGATTTTTAATGCTGTCCAGAAATGTAAACGCACGTAAGATCAGTGGAGGGAGCGATAGTTAATCTGACAATCGGGATAAGCTTTTATTAGAGGATTGTGGCTACAAAAAATGTATTTAAATCCTCAGTTTAAGAGTTTGAATTCTGAGGGGGAAAAAAAGATATCTTAACTCTTTAATACCAAAATTCTCATTCTCAGTTTTGATTAAATTACCAGACTCAAGAGATTAATCCCAGAATTTAAATTGAAAATAAAATGCGGCCAACAATCCCTTTCTGTGCATTATTTAATTTCCTCAAATAACATCTCTAAGAATTAAGCTGCATTATGTCCTGGTATCAACAGCATTTTAACTGGTAACTGCTTCGTTGAGTCCATGTCTTTTCTTTGATGGGCGCTGAAAGCACCCTGCAGCAGTAAATTACATCTGCACAATGGACTCATATTAGTTTTGTTTTTATTGTGCTGTCATCCTCCCATTGCTCCCACTTCACAACACTTTGCTGACTGTTGGCAGCACGATGGAGGACAGGGATGAGAAATGGCTCATCTTGCCGTCTCCACTTCAGGCACAGAAGACATTAACTGTGTGCACAAGTTCAGGATATTTGGTGTTGTTTTGTCACAGTGATGTTGGAGGCTCACATGGAGGCAGGGAGCCATCAGCAGAGGCAGATTTAGTATCGCCTCCCAGCAGCTGCCTCTGTTGCCTCCAGCTATAACCGTCTCTCTCCTCTAAGTTTCAATACTTTTCTTTTCTGTTTTATTGACATGTTTGGGATAGCCTGAAAAAAAATTATCCACGTTCTATTTTTCATCTTTCTTTTAATGTCTAATTTTAGAAATAAAACAGGACATTCACATTTGACTTAGTCCACTTGAATTTTGATTTGTTTCTTTTTTCTTTTTTTTTCTTACATGTTTACCTGTTCTTAAATTTGTTTTACAATCTTCACTGGAATTATTGTGACAACCATGAATTTTATAAATGTGCATTGTACATTTTTAAAAAAATAAAAATCTTAAAATAGACTGCTGTTAGTATGTTTTTACCTGTTTTAAATACAGATAAATAAGAAGTGGACATTATTGTGGATGATTAATACTTTGCTAATATTTTCAGTGAAAAACCTGAATAGTCACAAACATACATTTTTATAAATTGATTTTAATAGTTGGCAATTTTTATTCAGAGTTAATTTATAAGAAATATTTAACTAGTTGTTTTATCTTAAAAGATTATCTTCCATTACATCTCTGCAAGGTTAGGGGTTGTGAACATTGAAATCTATAGTGTTAAATATTTATTTGAAAAAATTAAAACATTAAACAGTTAAATAAACAGCATTAAAATGATCAGAATATTATTTGGATGCAATCAGCTGTAGTTATAGAGGAATATTAATATGTGAGTATAAGTGATTTCTCAGGTTTACACAGGAGGTATACTGTCACATTAAACGCAAATTCAAATTTGTGAATTAAAACAAATCAATCATGATGTCAAACGAAAGTGAGAAGCTGATTTTCAGATTATTTACACTGTTGTCATTTGAAGCTGATTTACTGTTTGACTGCAACCTTTTTCTAACAAACTGAAATGATATTTTTCGGGTTTAACAGACACTTCAGTTGTTTAGGAGGAGGATTGATGGCAGGCATGTCTTACAGATGTTTTAAATGATGTGTTTATGTACGTGTGCATGCGTGCATGTATAAGGCAAAAGTCCGAATGTGCATGTTTTTAATCAGTCCTGGTATAACCTCTTGAAGCACAGAAAAATGGCAGAGGCATTAAAAACATAAAAGGGAAAAAGGGCAGTAATGAATTTAGAGGAAAATGGACATTAATGGTATTAGCATTACTCATGTTCCATATAACAAATTATTGGAAATTTGACAAGCACACCAAATTATCTCCTCATGCCTGACGGGAGTGTGGTGAAGTCCTCTCTACCTGCTGAGGAAAGACAATTTCTGCTCATTTTACTATTTTTAACAATAGAACCAACCCATTAAGACAAATTAATGTCATTATCAAGTCTCTATGAAAATGACAAATACCACCGTTTCGAGCAGCTTTAGAGGCTATTGACAATAATGAAATTCGCTGTACAGGTACTGAAAAGAAACACTCCAAGTAATTATTTTCTAGTAGCTTGTTTGTCTGCCATCCGTTCATTTGCTTTCAGCTCAATTATCTGACTCTGTGAGCATGTGGAGGCGCATAGTGCTCTGCGGCCCACAGAGCGAGGGCCCTAATTGGGCAATTACCGTTCTGTTTCGGGGCTTTTAGCTCCAGTGGAGAGTGGAGGGAGACCGCGGTGTGTAAAACCATGAGGACCTTACATGTACAAAACCACACATATACACTGTTTAAACAAAAACAAAACCCCTCATCCTCCATACACATAACACAGAGCTATACGGTGCAGCTTTAGTGCGGTTCGTGCAACAAACACTAAAAACATAAAAAGTGACGGGAGCTGCAGGCCAAAACACAGTCCTTTCAGTGACACATAATGCAGGTGCAGCACTGAATTATGTGTGTGTTAACTTTTCAAACATGTGATTATGTCACTGCATGGTAAGCTATCTCATGTACATATGCATTCATCCAGGTTTCCCTTTAAACAACATCTCATCTGAGTAACCAACCACCAGCTATAAATAGCTGAGAGTACTTACTGTATAACCCTGCTGAGTTTTGGGGGAGGGGTGGGCTGAGGTAGGGGGTTGCAGTTGATGTGTAGAAGAGACTTCAGGGTCAACAGTAGGTACCACTTAAAAGTGTTGTGCATCATCAGAAAGCTGGAAACTACAAGACTCATTTCAGGGCTTAACAATCAGGCTGCAGCAATGCTTTTGCTATTTGCAGTCATTTCAGCTGTAGGTAAAAAGTCATGATGGATTCCTCTGTCACCACGTCAATTTTACGGAAAGAAAACACAGACGGGGGACAAATTAAAGGAAAAACCTGAATAAATGAGGGTAGACATAACAAATGCAGGCGCTTCCATACAGGGTACAAGGGGTCAGCACATCGTTTGATATGTATGGAAACCACCACCATCATCAAAACACCAAATGAGGGAAGATCTTTTGGAGGAATAGAGTTCATCCCTGCAGTTGTGATCCACATACACCAAGTATGCAGTTCATGGCTGAACGCTTTAATAAGACACGTTTCCTTTAACCTGTCACCCATCAGTTTATAGATCTTTGACCTATTCATTGAAAGTGAGATATTTTGGACACTCTAGTGTAAAAACATTCACAGGAAGGAAGAGGGATTCTCGCTTTTTTCAGTGATTCCAGTAGGCTTGTTGTGTTTGTTTCTTCGATCGCAAAAACAGCCGAGCCAATCAGAGCATTGTAGGCAGAAGGGGTATCTTCCTGTGCCAGAGCCAGAAAAACTGCGACAGAAAAATGGCCACAAATGGTCGACACAACCGTACAAGTTGCAGTTAGTTGACTTACAGAAGTAACAACTCTTAAATATGCATATTTCTTTTGTTAGCTTCTCCTACAGCAACCGCTACCATGCCGACTGGAAATGACGTGTGCGGGATTGATACGGCTAACACAATGGTAACACAAAGTCTTACTGAATGATTAAGTGAAACACAATGTTAATCCAGTCTGATTATCAGAGTAGAGATGCTGTGGTTTTGTTTCTCAAAGTTCTAAAATAATCAGCTGGAAATGTCATCATTTGATTTAACTTTATTAAAAAAAATCAAATATTATGTAGTATGACCATGCAGTGTGATATTACCAAATCAAACTACATTCTGGTTCTGGCTGGCCTCATGCTCTGGACTTGTGTTTATACAGATGTTGATGATGTTTGTCACAAGGACGCTCCTGCATCTCTAGTAATGTGCAAAAAAAAAAAAAAATTCAAATTCTAGACTTCTAAACCTGCGAGATAAAAGTTGGCATCCCGACCCCCCTCCCCATCTCACCCTCCTCCTCACTAATTTTCATATTATCCCTGTGCTGTGTGCTCTCCCCCTCACTTTAACATTCTGTCACGCGCTCCCTGGATCATGTAGCTTGTGTTAATTAAACCCTCTTTCAGATCATTTTCTTGCTCAAGTGGCCTCAGTGCAGCACCCATTAGGCAGAAAGCTCTGTTATCTGAATTTCCAAATGTAGCTCAACATTTATTAAAGTGAAATTCATCCAGTAATTGCCCGCCTCGGTATGCCCCATGTCTCCCTCTTACCTCCAGGGCCACCTGCTCAGAGACACCTCCAACTATTTACCAGCATGACGCAGGGTAATTAGACCTCTCTGACCCCGTCCACTAAGAGCCCGGTAATTGCGTTAATAAAAAAATTAACAGCAGCAGCATGAGGATCATTATGTAAAAATACCTGGTAATGAAACATTAGCCTTGATTTTATTTGGATTAAAAACAGCTATAGGTATTTAAAGGTTACAGTGTCTGCTAAAACAATATCTTTTCATTAAATCCCTGTGTAACTAAGGAGCAGAGGAGGTGAGATTTTAGCACAAATATTTAAGATTTCCACACAACTCTACCATGATGGTGTGAAAGCCTTGTTTACTGACACATGGATGACATATAGTTATTTTACTGCACCCTGCAATGCTTCATCTTCCATAGCGGCAGAAAGCAGGCAGCATATACGACAATGACACATGCAGACACACAACAAATCTTATCCCTGAAATACCTGAACTACTAAAGGGATAGTTCAGATATTCACAAGGTGTTATGGGTTACTTAGTGATAGTGATGCATGGATAACAAGACCACAAACGCCTGGTGAACCAGCCTGCCGGTGGCTTATCAGACAAAAATAAAAAGCAGCAAACAAGGGCAAGCTAACCGTAACTTAACGTATTGTGAGTAAGCATTTCTCAGAAGTGCAGCAGCATCAGGTGGAATCAGGGGAGGAAGACATTAATTCATAGGGTGCATTGATCACCACAGTTTGGTTATCAAAAGCCTGCACTTTATTTTTTTGAAGAAATGTGACCTAACCTGCACCACATTATCCAGTCTTTTACAAATTCTCATACAGTGTCATCATCCCACTTTTTAGGATGACCGAATAAAATCACTTCCTATTGTGAAAGCATCCTTTATCTACCTTCAGTGTCAAACTGTGGAACCGGCTTCATGTCCACTCACTCTAGTGAAAGCCATTAAACAAACGGTTCAGTGTCCCTTAGTTTAGGCTTAGACTCAGGACTAAATCCACAAGGGGGTCTTGGATGGTAATAAGCAGTGCAATTATGGCTGTTCTCATTGTGTACTTTATTTTGACAGCAAAGTGTATCATCATGGACTGATGTAACTACCACCATTAGTGGTGCTGGGTGTAACTACTTGGTATGTATTCAACTTAATATCAGAGAACTTTGATGGATGATGATCTGCTGTGTGGAAACATTTCTGAGGAATATAACTTCATTATTTTATTAGCACCACTAAGACAATATGGTGCATTTACCATGCTTAGTGATACAAGTTATTTTCATTATTTAACTTTAGTGCAATTTATTTCTAAATTTAATCTGAGTTAAGACAAGATGGTGTCATAAAACAAATATTTTATGCCATCCTGGAAATACAGTAATAATCCATGCATCCTTATACTTACAGACTTTCATTTCCTCCTAATACATATTGTCACAGAAACACAACTTTCTCATTTATTGTTAAAGGCTTAAGTGTGTATGAATAACTTGAATAACTTGAGAAATTATCAAGTTTGATCAGCACTACATTAACTTGCCAGCGACTGTATGCCATGAGATGTTTTAAGATAATCATCTATATAGTGACATCCTATGGGCAAATAGTGCAACTGCAGTTACTCAGTGACAAACCTGATTATTAAGATAATGTGCCTTTCAAACTATAACTATAACCTAATCACTGATATACTTTTTTGATCTGTAAAGACTTCTGCCTATAATGTTACACTTTTGACTGCACTTCAAATGTGTTATTGTAATCTTGGAGTAACAAAAAGCTTTGCAGAGTTCTGTTCTTGCCAACTTTCTCAGAATAAGCTGTTGGTCATTTACAAGCCTGGTTTTATTAACACACTGGTAGAAATCTCCTCTTTGAATGAGTACTCGCTACGTTAAGCTCAGTCTTGGCAAGACTAAGCTGCATGTCCTCCTGGTTAAATCCTGTTGTCTGCATGACCATCTAAAAAGGTCCCTGAGAGGTTCAGCTGGAACCCGACCAACTTTTAAGTGAAATTTTCTTTAAATACCTGGTAATGAAGCATACCTGTAGCTAAATACCTATAGCTGTTTTTTTAATCCAGATAAAATCCAGACTAATGCTTCATTAGCATATGAAGGTATTTGTACATAATGATCCTCACACTTCATTTAACATCAGTCCTGCAGATCTCCACAGGCTGCCTGTGGTCTCTCACATCAAACTGAAAACCCCAGTGCTCCATCATCAGCGCTCCACCCAGGACTGTTTCTTCTAGCCTCTGGTTCCCACAACACAGTCATTCACTATCTTCTGTCATATCCCGGAAAGTCATCTTATATTAAATTTTTGTTTTGTTTTGTCTTCATGGATAGTTTACAGCTAAGAGAGACGAGAGAGGTAGAGAGAAAAAACATGACTGAGGGTTGACACAAGATAAAGGTCCCAGTCAGACAAAGGTGCTGAATTCAGATATTTTCCTCATCATGATTCTCTAATACGCTGTTGTTGTGAAATTACGAACAATCTTGTTGTTGCCCTTTTTGCTCTCACTCATACTCAGTGATCATGGTTGGGTAACTGCTGACTAGGAACAGAAGGAGAGAACACAAACACCCATTTTGAAGGCTTTACATTGGTCGCCTGTCTTCATTAAGTTTTCATATTGATTTTAAAATAGTTTATAAAGCACTTCACCAGCCTATTTGCCCCTCTGGTCCTCTAGCACGAGTCTTTTAGGTGTTCCAAAGAGCAGAACAAAAACTGTTGGTGAGGCAGCTTTTAGTTTTTATGCTCCAAGCTGGAGAATCTTAAATTAGCTTAAAGTGTTATCTGTAAACGTAAAATTAAAATCTACCCCTTTAGTTTGTCTTTTGATTAGAATTTAATGATTTATGGCCATTGTTAAAATTATTTTTAATTATGTTTTATTGTAGTTTTGCTTTAAATGTTTTTATTGCCATTTACCTGTTTTTTATTTCACTTTTTATCGTTTATTTTTTTCTTGTGCATTAGTCTCAAATTGATTTACTGTTCATATATGTACTGCCTTATCATCAGCTTTCATTCGCCTGTAAAGAACTCTGAATTGCACTAACCTTTATGAAAGCTTCCATACAAATAATGATTGATGCTTTTGTTGAGTCCATTGCCAAGACACAGTGACTCTGACCATGTAAGTTTTTTGTTGGTGTTGTTGTAGGTGGCTCTGGAAAATATATCAGGCAACTTAACTTATCTGCAACTTGATGACTTAACATATAATAAATGTTGTCAACATCAGACTTTATCTTGCTACAGAAGCCATACATTGAAGTTAAAGGGCACAAATAATCATCACCAAGTCCACAACCCCACTGAAATAGCTATAAAGATGCATTATCCAGTATCCTTATAGAAATACTGAATCATTAATTTGCATTAAAAATATAAAACAAGTGTTGTCAGTTACCATTTGCAACTGGCCTGCTACCCTCGATAACCCTTTTTGTTTGTTTTTTTACTTTCAATGGCTTTCAATGCCTAATTATTGAACAAAAGT
The DNA here is from genome assembly GCA_008360985.2 of Macquaria ambigua. Taxonomy (NCBI): domain Eukaryota; kingdom Metazoa; phylum Chordata; class Actinopteri; order Centrarchiformes; family Percichthyidae; genus Macquaria; species Macquaria ambigua. The sequence goes on along the minus strand of VMKM01000165.1, from coordinate 408,277 downwards.
TCAGTTTCAACCACCACGTTTTGTTATTGAAAATGTAATGTATTCTTACCAGCTATGAACAATTTAAATATTCATCTCGATGGGGTCATCTGCATGTCATGGCCACTTTATCATTAAACCCCTTATAACAACCCACAAAATGTCAGCAGCTGACATTACAGACAAGATTAATGTGAGATCAATGACAAATAGTCTCTCATTTTGTCAGTTGTAAATGTATCTCTTTTTATGTGCATCTTTGTTCAGGAAATGCACTGTTCCCTGTTCAGTTTCTTTGGTTAAATGGCTGAATAGAGAGCTGGGCCGTGGCCTCGCTCATTACCAACTGGCCCTGTTAGTATTTACAGCAACACGGCGGGTTGACCTCACAGTATTCACAGCTTCACACCTCACACCCATTCACTGTTAGAAAATAAACACAGGCTGCATTGGCCCCCCAAAAAGAACCGTTTCCTCTGAAAAGACACCGAAGGTTTTTGTTGCTTGACTCAACTTTTTTGTTGGTTTGTTGCAACAATGTGGGATGCTGCACAAGGAAGCAGAATCCAAATGCTAATTAGGAAATGAGGAACATCGCCTTTCCCATCTTGAATGCTCTTTCGGGCATCTTTTCTATTTCTGATCGGTCAACCATGCACAACCATCCACCTGCTACCTCTAAATGATGGACGTTTCTTTTTTCAGATTCTTCCTAAAAGAATTAAAATGGGTTTTCAAAATGTGCACTGCCAGGCCACTGGGGTGCTGGATTGTTGTGTAAGGCAGCCTTGATGACCAAATTAAAAGCTTACAGACAATTACACAATCTAAATAAGTCTAGACATTTTGGAATTGATACAGAACATGGAACAAATGCATAATTATGCTTTCAGTCTAACATTTGAAAAAATACTCAGAAGTAATCCATGTATGCTATGATGAAGTATCTGAGACCCTGTTAATAAAGAAACAAAAATATTTGGAGGTACAAAAAAAGATAATCTGAAATTGAAGAGTCTGATGCTATCTGAGCCTCAAACCAAACTTCTCTACAAGCTCCAACCTGCTTTTTATACAAACTATGGAGCAAAAATATGAGGAGAAACTAAGTGAGAAGACACCTGTGTGACGAGCAGGTGATGGTGCTTTATTTGAAGCAGTCGTTTAAGACACTCCACTCCACTGCTTGACGCTGAGGTTAAAGCCACAGAAGAAAACAAAGATTAGACTACCTTTGTGCCAAGCAGCATTAAACATATTAATCTTTAGCTGTTCATTTGACTGTGAAATCTTTGGAATCACTGTTTCTAAAGACCACGAGTGAAGCTTGTCTTTTAACCCGCCTCATAGAAAGTTTACTGACATTTGGAGTTCGGTAAAAGTGGTACAATTGCAGCCCAATGTTTTACAATCATAATTTAATTATTAGATAAAATACAGTTTTTAAATGTTTGCATTTCAAAACATCTAAGTTAAGCTAACAACAATGGCCTCTTCATTCAAGCCTCTAAAGGGGATTTTCCTTTGAAGGAGAAACAACACCCCCAGCCTCAGCAAAGGCCTACAAAGGGCCATTTCTGAAAGGACGAGGAGTTCTGAGAAATAATAGAAAAGCAAATGTTGAGAAATGAGAGCTTAGAAGACTAGAACATTTTATAGAATCTGTAAGGATAGTATTAAATGCAATTCCCAGGAGAGAACATGACAACAAAGGCCAGCAGAGAGGGGTATCAGCTGAGGTCAAATTGTGTCAACCTGAGTTACGTTCAGATGAGCGCACTGAAGTTGACCTGTGTACCAAGTGTAAGCCTGCACCAGCCTGTTTAAAAAGCCCGCTTTCATTCCGGTTCCTTGATGTCATTATATCTCCAGTCGGCCATGTGCCTATAGTTGACAGCCTCCTGGTTTGACAACATTATTTTTTCGCAGCCACCCATTGGTGAAAGCATCCCGAAATCGGCTGCGCTTGTGAAATGGCACGTTTGTGATATGGCAACAAATTAGGCCATTCATAAAGTCGGAACAATGACAAGAATTCCAATGTTTGGTCTATAACTTTCAAAGGCCTGTTTCAGTGAAAGAGCACAGGCATAAATGACTGACATCTGCGTATAGGTAGGCTTTGAAATAGTTTAGCTTATTATTACAATTTGTTTATGCGATCCAAAAATGAACCTTGCATTTAGATGTCTTATAATATTGGAATGAATTAAGATAAAAATAAACGAAAGAGCAGGTGACACATTTTTAATGGATTTACGAAATATAATTCAACTGCAGATGCAGTTTTACCATCAAGTTAATACATTAAGTATATACAAACACACAGTATTTTAAAATGAACACTACTACTGACTGTACTATTATAGTGCAGCAGTGGATCAACTTTTACAGAAACGTTCATTAAAGCTTGATTTTTTTTAATTTTAAGATATTTCCTTAATAGCAGCATTTTAATGTGTGGGCAGGTAAGTAAGCTGTTTAACTGAGAGTTGTTCTCTACATAACGTCATTTTAAAAAGATCCCGCTAGACATGTTTTAAGACATACAAATAAAATCTCTGCTTGGAATAATAATTTGTGTCTGATATGGTTTTTTAATTACCTCATTAAAAAAACTATCTTAAAATTACATTTGCTCCTTTCCCCGTCATTGAAAAATCTAGAATCTATGAATATGCAAATATGTTTTCACTTCAAAAGTTTAACCACTGGACACAAGATGTCTCCTGCTTCACTGAAAAGTTCATTCTCAGTGTCTCAGTGTGCACTGGAGGATTTAAATTTCCACATCACACTTGTTTAAGTTGCATATTGGACCATGATTGGCTTCCACAGTTGTGATGTCACAAAATCCTGTTTGTATGTACACGTCTTAAAGATTTAAGGGGGTCACAGAGAAAAGAACTCCCTCTTCATCAGATGAAAACAGCCTTCTAGTGTCGAACTCTGTACATGAATCATTCTGCACAGTGAAGCTCAAACATCCAAAGCATCTGCCACAATGGGACTGCATGCTACTGTAATGATGAGGACGTGACCAAAGATGTGACATTAAGGACATACAGTCCCATCAGCTGCCGTTTCAAAATGTTCATGACATTTTCATTTAGTCTTCTTCAAGGGAGGAGAGGCTCATGAATTTAGCTCCGATATAGACACAGCTAAGCACGCTCTGTGAAAAGGAAAGGCCTTGAACCATGGCCTATATGTATTTCACACTTATACCACATATTCATATTTGTCCTCATGGTAAACAGATTGTGGTGCCACTGTAACTCACTCAGACATAAACAGTAAATGTCACAGCACACAATGGAGACCTTGTTAAGAGCCTGTGTCAGGAGAGAGTTGAGTGGCAGGCAATGCTCATGTTCCTTCCATGAGATGTACGGACATTTTGTTCCACCTGCAACTTTCACTGAAACCCCAAACTGCTGTGGTGTAGCTGTTTAGTGCAGGCGATGTAATGTATCATGGTTTACATATTGGCCGAGGCCTCATTGCCAGGTGCTTCAAGTTTTAACAAATGAGCCAGAGAACAACTGCAGTCAATTTCTATTCATAGCAGAGGTTTACATTAAGTGACAGATTATCTTCAATGCCAAAGATTCAAGAAAGAGCTTTGATTGCATGAAGGCACGTTCAGTAGTCCTCAGTGTGTGACACTTAAATATATTTACTGTATATTTTTTAAGTAGAATAAAACACTATTAACAAATCATCACAACTAAGTCTAAAAAAATGTGATCATTTAAGAGACTTATTCTAAAGAGCGTAAATAAAATTATATAGATGTCTTATAAAAATAAAAAGAGGAACTGCACTGACATGTTTCTGAACAATAACAGAACATTAAAGTCGAATCAACAGCTATTGCAAAAAGCCATGAAGTGATTATATAATGACACATTTCTACATGATAATGATGCCCAATTCATTTAGTTAGATATCCACCTTGTGGTTAGAAAGTAGTACTACACCTTTTACTGTTTCAGTGAGGCTGCATGTGTCAGTATGTTGATTCTTTTTGCATGACTTGCATCACTCCAACAAACTGAATTATTGGTAAATATTGCCAACAAAACATAATATAATATTTTTTTATGAGCTGCTTTCAGCTTGTCATATTTTGTAGTCTATGGATCTAAATACCCAATTCAACGAGGGCTATTTAAAATGACACGAACATGACGTTGCCTCTGGGCATAACAGATCAGCATCACGTCTTCAATCACACTTATTTTGCAACATAGATCCATTCTGCTGGTCCACTACGGGATCTGACTTTATCTAAAGTCTGTGGTGTCCTATCAGTAAGACACACACAAAAAAAAAAAAAAAAAAAACAAGAAGGCATCAAGTGCTAATGAAGCACATACATAAAGATGGTGGCTCCTGCTTTCTGGTTTAATGTTATTTTCTGTCCCACATGTAATTTGGTTAATAAATGTTACACGTCAGAGAGCGGCACTCAAACCAAGGCTAACACAGGATAAACTGAAAGGAAACAGTCCCTTAGTTTCATGCATACCAGTGAATTATGAGTTTGCTTTGGTTTGGTGCTGCTTTTAATGGTACCATTTAGAATCATTGAGGTAAAACACACCTGTGAATGTTGTGTTAGTCTCTGGGTGCTGCTTCTTGGGGTGAAAGCATTTCATTTTTAAATAATCCTTAGACAGGAGAATACAGCAAACTTTTGGCTCTGGGGCTCAGGAAACCCGGGATATCACACTTTCATCTCACATGAAAATGGGGCGGCTGTTCTACATTCCTTACGTCGACATTTTGATCAGACGAAAGCAGAGTCTTGTTTGTTTTATGATTGTGTGAATACAGCTAAAGTTTACCTGCCTAAACTAATCTGGATTGGGCATCACATAAAGCTGGCTACTCGTTCTCTCCTCTTTATATCTCTATTAGAATTGAAGTGCTTGAAACTCCCAGAGGCCTCGCGTGCCTCTGCTGAGATCTGCAGCGATGGTGGTGGATTTTTTTTTTAGGCTGCACTTTATGGCCTCGTCTACTTTGCGCCACCCAACACACACGATGAGATTCCTCGGCGCACACAGTCACACAGGCTTTTAGACACTCATTAGCCCCTACTAATACAATAAGTGTCACCTTCCATTACATGGTGCTGGGCTCGATATCAGGATTGGAAACTCACCAAATCTCCACACAAGGGGCGCAACCCCCTCATGCACGGTATTGTCTTTCAGTCACAATGTGGAATTGTTTTCTCTTTGCTCTTTCATGCCTAATATATGAATATGTACGCTAAATATACATGCGCAAGTTTTCACTGACATATAAAAAATCTTATATAGACTATCTCTGAAGGTAAACGTAAAGTGATACACATTCCTTCATCATGTGGATCTTCATGTTAACTTTGGTTTTTGTTTCAGAGCCGGCAGCTGTTTAAGGATCCACCACACCCCGCCCCATTCAGGCCCATTGTCTTGCGTATGAACAGCACATGCAGACTTGTAAAAAATCTTAATTAAGACCCCTAATTCTCCGTGCCGTCGCCTGACCGACGCTGTGCGCTCACGTGAAGCTCAGCTAAACACAGCATGAGGGTAGATGTTGTTGGACAGGGACGGTCGTTTTCCTGGCTTTCACACGACAGGTTGCGAGGAACATCCATCTGTAATCTTCAAAAACAAAACAGGGTTTGAATTAGTTTAGCTAATATTCTATTGGCTGTACAGCTATTTGGCTTTATATGCTGTCATTATGTGCAACCAAGATTGATTGATTCTGTGTAAAATCGTGTTGGTTTCTGCAAACTTTACATGCAAAGAGCTGTTTCTGTGCAGCTTTTTCTTTTCAAAATAACATGTAATTTGAGCAAACATGATTATTGTAATAGATTAGTTTCAAATTTTTAATTGGTGGCGTTAAATTTCTCTAACATGACCTTTCACTTCTAGAGTCGAGGAGAGTCTAGGAGTCTGGTTTGTTAACAGATTAATAGTTTACATGTACATGGTAATGAATTTTCCTCATCACCACACATATAAAAATATGAAGTGACAAGTGTTTGCCACTGTAAAGGTGATTTCAGCTCTGGGTTTTGTATGCAGCCCTTTGGTTCTGAGGCTTTTCCCTCTGAGCGGTGCCAAAGGGCATGTGGTCCTCTGCGTGCAGCAGATGCCCCGAAGAACACTTGCGACAGATGAGTCGAAAATGAGCGTGACATGTGTTAAACAGGCGAAGCCCCACCACACTGACATTTGACAAGATGATGGGCGTAGGCAATCATTATTGTCTCCACTTAAGCAAGCAGTAAATATTCAGGGCCGATGTCTGTGAAGGCAAAAGCCATAATACAAATCAGCCTGAACAGATTTTCATTAATGAGTGAGGTGTTTCAATGGATCCTGATCAGACTCAAACACAGCGAGCTGGTAAATCGAGATCTAGTGTTTAAATGCGCGAATAGTCTACTGAATCCATATTAAAGATTTTCCTATTAATCTAATATAAAATGGTTTTAATAATAGCTTTATAATTTAAACTGTAAGTGTCTGAGTCTTTGAATTCTTTCCTCAGCCACTTGTACTCGTCTCCACACCCTAACGGACCTTCGACCTCCGTCCTTCCTGCCTGACAAAGGTGCCAATGATGGTGAGTTAGGCATGGGGAGGAACATGCCAAGGAGGTGCCCCCCTCCTCCTCTCCCACCCCCTCCAGAACCATTTGGACCACAGGGAATGGGTTAATCACATTAGAGGCCCAGAAGAGAGATGGGAAGTAGACAGTACCGTGACAGCCGGGGTAGCACTGGCACGACTAATCCCGTTAGGCCGAGGAAAAAGGGGGACGCCATCGCGCCTACAAGGCTGAGAAAGAAAAAAACATTTTCCCAGGAATGAGTTCACCTGTATGGTAACACAGAGAAGTTGGCCTGTTGATGCCTATTAGAAGAAACAATCGCACTTGGCACATACAAATGTTTTTTTCATGCTGGGCACCACTTTATTGTCAGCGCGTGAAAAAAAATCAGCAGCAGACAGTGGCATGAGATCCTCTTTCATGCCATGGTGAAGCAGCCCCTTTCAACCCACTGCTATCAGTCTCCCAAACAGTGAGAAGATGGGGAGGGGTGCTGTAAGAAGGATAGAGCTTACTTCATCTGCCATTGTAAGTGCACCCGAGTTCAACCTTAATGTAAACCTTTGCAGGCAGGATATGAATAGGATGCTCTCTATAAAAATATATCCTGCTGGGTAATCCGGCAGATGGCCACAGCAGCGGACACTACAAGCGCGGCTGGCCACTGCAGGGGTAACAGGGGACGTCCGATCAGCAGCCACTCTTCAGCCTGGGAGATGTGGAATCAAGATTCTTAGCTCCCCTTAGCAACGCTGGGAAACAGAGCCGTCAGTTTAGATCCATCAAGTTTCTACTTAATCTCGCCCACCACTTTTTTCTCTCCATTTACTCTTTTTTTGTATCTTCCCCTTTTGTTGTGGGGATTAAGCCAAGTGGTAAAACAGTGATTTAATGATCTTTCCATGGCTATGTGCACCACTTAAACCATGAGACAAACAAGCTGAGGCATTCTAAGAGTCACCCCCTCTAAAGGCGGCTGCTCAGGAACTGTGAGGCTTTTGATACGGCATTAAGCTCTGGCTGATTATTTTTCCCACTGTCGTGTGGTGTGCTGCGCTCTGCTATGGGAAAATTTAAGGTTTTGTGTTTTGTAAAGGCCCATTGTAAACAAGATGAGAAAAAAACAGTTGGATAATTACTTGATGATAGATTTATAATGATGAAGTATGGTGAATTTTAATGATTTGTTAATGCAGAAGAGAAGCAGGACTGTTAAATTAACTATCATCATATAAAATAATTTTAAATTAGATACATATAACTATTTTTACAGCAATAGGTGTGGTTAATTATTTTAATCAATTGACTAAGCTTCAGTTATAAACACACAACTAAACAAACCCCCAAATGATACATGTGATACGGTTCAAAGCTCCCAAAAAAAGCCAGTAAGTGGACCTCGAGATGGGTTAGAATTGTTCTGTCAAACTACTATCTTTACAAGTTCAAGAATGAACTTGGAAGCTTAACTTTAAGGCCACATGGATGAGAAGTCCTAAAAGTGCTATGGGTGAAATTATAACAGCTGTTGAGTTCGACTTTTCAACACTTTTCTCCATGACAACTGAGCAAACTCCTTCTGCTGATGAAGACCATGTGACATGGTTGAAAGCTCTGACCTTGATTAGGAATTGTTTTGTCATATCCCCAAATACTAATGGAAAATGTGTTTTTAATGGCATTATATTGACGTAGTTTTATAAAAGTGTTTATAAAAGGATTATCCAGTTCTTTTGAAAGCTGATCTCTTACCAGGGATTTCCGGTTGCCTCAGCTCAGGGGAAGAGTAGGACTCAACAGTTAACTCAGATTGCTGCTCCTTAACTTCCTCTTCATAGCTCACAAAGCTGATCAGCAGCAGGATCTGTTCAGTGAAGAAATATATACATTTATACATATGTGTCTTTGTGCAAGCCTCATATCACTATACTGTATATACACAAGTTAATGAAATACACATATTACATAGACAGATAGAGCAGCTTCTGTCAAAATGTTATATATATTCATGGAAATATGAACCCTATTGCGCTGCAGTTGAAGACTGCTTTCAACTATCTTGAATTGTACATTTAGAAATTCTTAAAGTTATCTAAAAGGACAGATAACCTACAGATTAACTGCTCATTTACTTGTGCTACCCACAGTAACCAACAGATGGCACCAAGTGAAAAGTGAAGGTGGGGAATATCATCATCAGGACTATACTCTCTTTTTATTTAATTATTTTCATAACAAAATGCAATTCATCTTATTTCTTAAACATGTTGCCATTGTGAAATTAAAACAAATTAAATCAATTAAGTTTGGCAACTAATGAGAGATGAATAGACATGTTAAATACCAGAGCCCTATGTAATTTTTGACTTAGATTAAAGAAGTACTCCTGCAATTTAGTATTTCACTTCCATAAAGTTGGGGGACTCACAAAAGACAGAAAAAAAAATCTAAATCAAAGCAGATTTCCTTACTTTTAGTCCCTAGTATGGATCAAGCTCCAATAATGCTCAAGCCTACAGTTCCCATAATGCAACTTATTGCTGTCAACTTTCATTAGATTAGATGACATCATCATGGTTGTTTTTTCAAACTTTGAAGAGCTTCCTCCAGAGCCACAGAAGATATGCAACTAGTAGTCCTCATGATGTGTAAACTATATCTTCATGTGTAAAATGAGTGGAGTTCCCGTTTAGTAAAGTGCTGGTACATGTGCAGGACTGTTATGGAGACCTAACTCTCAAGACTAAAGTTTCCAACACACTGAATGAAGCATTTAAATGTTTCATGACTCCGACAGACATGGATACCACGAGTAAAGGGATCCTGAATCACTTCTTCACCAGTGGCAAAGTCGTACTGACAACTATGTGGACAATAAGCACTGAACCTTGAATTAAAACAATGGAATAAGATTATTATTCTAACCTTAAAACTAAACATGACCATGAAACAGCTAAACATGAAAGAGGAAAACTGAATGTTAAGGATTCATATACTGACGCTCATGACACGGCTCAGTGTGTGTGTAAGTGTGTGTGTGGGGCACTCACTCTCACTGGGTAATAACTGGCAAGGCATTGCCAGTGATCAATATAGAGTAGGACTAGAAAGCCATAATAGGAGGACAAATATCAGAGGAGAGGCAGTCTAGGTGTCTGTGCGTAATGGATGATAGAGGTGTTAGTGTTTGGGCCGGTGTGCAGTAAGTGGGTAAGCTGGTGGCTGGCTACATTGTGTGAAACCAGCAGGGTCAATGATGGCGATAATGGGGAGGGTAAGTACTGTATTGGGGTTAATACTTCTGAGCTGGCCAAGAGATTATGGCATTGTCTAAAATATGGAAGACCCCCCTCAGCGAAATGCTTTGCTCACTGACGTCATCAAGAGTACATCTACCAAAAGACAGAAACAGGAAATAGCTTTCAAATTACGCATTAAAAGGCCTGATTGAAAAAAGGGTGGATCCTAATTGAAAAATGAGGTGGAATAACGATTTCTTCAACGTGAAACCTTCTGCATTTATTTTGTAAAAAATAATCAATGGTCTCAATGAGGATTTTGATCTCAACCTTTCCTTTCTCTGACAGTTTCATTATTTACTAGATTCAGGATGTTTAGATTTGTTGAAATATTGTCTAGTGTTGTGATGTGGTTGGTCATCCTGTATTTTTCCTTCCTTTGCCATTGTTTTCTGGTCAGTGGGCTCTACTGAATCTTGTGCACTGTTGTCATGTTATGCTCCAACAATCTCTTAAATAAAAAAAATATATATATATATTCAAATATTTTGTGTGTGTACTTGTTATTAATTTTTAACTGCAACTATTTGTGTTTTGACAATGTGTCTTGAGTGTCTCTAAAAGTGTTTATCTGTTTTTTTTGTTTAATGGGTTGACCATGACCATGACCACTGGCATTTTGTAATCAGTTTTGAGCCAACACGTATACCGTACGTTGTTCTGTCATGTTAGCCATTTGTCTGTTTCAGACAAATAAAGCTTAGGAACTATAATCTATGTGAGGCTACTCTGCTGTGTTAAGCAAACGAGATATAGCGTATTAACATGGTATATCTCGTTTGTTTAACACAGATAAAAGAAAAACAAAAGTTACAACAACATGTTGTGGTTTTACCTCAGGGTTATATGCTGGACTATTTCTTGGCCCGGCGCAGTGACTTCCTGGAGTCTGCACTTATGTTGACAGCAAGACTCCAGCTGTTTCCCCCTGATTCCAGTCTTTATGCTAAGCTAAGTTAGGCTAATAGCCTCCTAGAGTTGTATCAATTTACTGCTCTGCAGGATAGCAAATAAGCATATTTTCCCAAATGTCAAACTATTCCTTTAAAGGAGATGTTGTGCCCCCTAATCACTGGGAGGAGCCTCAGGTCTTTTCAACTGGGACTTCTGTCTCTTCCATCCCTCTTTCTCACTTTTCCTCTTCCTGTAACACACTGTGTAACTTCTGTTTTGAAAAGCACTATGTAAATAAAGTTTGCACTTTAAACCCATCACCAAGGCAGATTACATCGAGATAGTTTGATTTAACAATGTCACTTTGAAACAAGCAATACTCTCTCTAAAATCTATGAGTTATAGTATCATGGCGTGCTACTTATAAAGATTTAAGCCCCCATATCTGGGTTACACAAGTCCCTCCCGCAATCCAGATGATGCCATCTGTGAGAAAAGAGCAGTGTGTGTGTGTGTGTGTGTGTAGCTTTCAAATCAAATGCTGGGAGTCTCATTTCACTATTAATCCAGGTCGTCCCACTAAGATGTTAATAGACCGGCTGGGACTGACATAACTGCTGTTTATGCCGAGTGGATGGTTTGAAACAAAAATCTGAGAGAACAGAGAAAAGTTGAAGGAGGTTAAATAAAAAATACACATTTTTGATCAGCTGCAATACATGAGGAATAATTATGAGAGTACATGGAAGAAACTCAAAGGCTGTAGAACAAGATGTACTTTTGGACTTTTAGAGGAACATTTTACAAAAATGAAATGCTCTATGCATTTAATTTTAGTGCTGAAGCTATAGGGAACTAATCAATTAGTCGTTCGGCAGAAAATGTATCAAAAATGTGTCATTGTCAGGAAAAATGCCAAACATTCACTGTTAACTGCTTGTCAAAAAAGTGAGGATTTGCTTGTCTCTGTTCTATATCACACTGTAAATTAAATATTTTCAGTTTTGGACCCTTGGTCATTCAAAACAAGTAATTTTAAGACTTTATATTGGGATGCTAATCTGACTAGACTGATGATTAACCGATTAACCGAGAAAAGCAGGCACTCATCAACACGTTAATCAATAATGAAAGTATTCATTAGTTGCAGCCTTGATCTGATTAGTTGTTTATAAATAATTAGAAATTGCCATATTAATATCCAATTCATAGAAAGCAACTAATAACTTTTAGTCCATAAAAATAGGACTAATACATCCTGAAATAAAACACTGGATGTCAAACGGAAGGCATGGCGACTGTGATTGGATGGCAGGAGTAAATCTGCTGACCAAATCCCCTCATGGCTCAAGCTGTGATTTGGACCAGAGTGAACTCCGCCCTGCAGAGATGACTACTGTCACTATCCAGCACACGACTGCAGAAGGCCAGCAAAGAGTTTGGATGAGACAACTTGGACTGGACTTTCACTGCTCCGTTCCGGCGTGCTGACGTGAAAAAAACGTAAGTTGAACCAACTGACAAGCTAACCCAACGGGCATCTCTATGGTAGGATAGATACTATTGTGTTTGTAAGCAGCTTCTGGTGCTGCTAGCATGTTGTTAGATATCCCACGTTTCGTCTTCGTGTATTGAAAAAGTTACCTGCTGTTAGATGTTTAAACTTTCTGTCAAGAAGAACAAACAGCTCTGTGACTGACAGCCGCTTCAAAGAGCCTCCACAGCAGCGAGGACCGACGAGCTAGCATGTACTAATAAGAGTTCGGTTGGGTCACGCAGTGTATTATGGGAAATCTGCGGCCAATGACGCTAGCAACAAAATTTTATTGATTTATTTATTTTACTCTAAATAATGAACTAATTACACGCCGATATGGTTTGTTTGATAGGAGGCTGTTTCATCTACTGAAGGGGGAAAGTTTATCTGTGCTCACCTTAAATCTAAGTATGATGAGTACAAGTAAGAGATTATTTTGTGACATCAGAAGTTAAAATTAGCTCCAAATTGACCAACTACAACATTAAAGTACCATTTACATATTAATACATCAATAATAATGATCCAATAATATAATAGTATAACACTGACAGTAGCCACTCTGCATTATGAGTGCTTTAACTTTTGATACTTTTAAGTACATTTTGATGATAATACTTCTGTACTTTTACTTAAGTGAAATTTTTAATGCAGCACTCTTTACTGTGGTATTTCTACTTTAAGTAAATTATCTAAATACTTCCTCTGCCACTGTTTACACCAGTGTGATGTGGATATTTGAAACCCCCGGCGCACATACACCGAGAATGGATTTTTCAGTAAAGTAGTTTAATTGAACTTATTCAAAGCAGAGTATTTTTATATGTCTTAAAACATGTTTGGTCAACTTACACTGCTTTCCTAGATTTGTTAAAAATGCAAAGAATGCAAGAATGTGAACTTAATTTTGGTGTTGCAGCTCCTGTTGAAGAAAAGAGTAAAATCCAACCCAAGGTTTGCTGTGATGGAAGGGAAGTTTATTCAGTAATCCGGAAAACGGTGAGTCATAGTGTCACAGACCTGGTCTGGAACAGAAGACTGACCCCGAGCAGAGGGCTGAGGGTCATTTATATAAGGTTAACAAAGAGTGGTCAGACACTATGTAAATTATGGGTGGTGGTTAACAGACATATGGTACAGGATGCAGGACCAAAAGGAGAGGGGGTGACATTTCCATATACAATAGGTGAGGAGGAAAGGAAGCCAGGAGACATTAACACATGAGATGCAAGCTAGGATGATCAAGGGCCTAGTAGGACAGTGTCAGCAGGGGTCAGGAGACGAGGGGTAGAAGAACAGCAAATTCTGTCAATATACAACTGGGCATCTACACTAGTAAGAATATTTTTGTATTCTTCCACACTCCATACTCCCTTGTGTAATCAAACATTCGGGGGTTCACTCAGTTTGCCATGGTGCACAGAATATGACAATTATGGTAGTTATGGTAAATTGTTCTTATTGTTACTAGTGTGCTGACGCACCCCTACCTGTAATTATTGGAAATCACTCAATCCCTTGTTTCAAGTCCATTTATTAAAGCAGTGTAAAGTGTAAATTCACTTAGAAATTGCTACACCTGTTGTCTTCACACCTTTTCTACCACAATAAGCTTGCTGAATAAAACAGCTGTTGCTGAGCATGTTTAATCCTTTAAAAAAAGAATGCCCAGTAACATACAATAGGTGTACCACTTTGACAGGTGGTGATAAATTGTGACATTCAACAGCAAGTGGCCCCAATATTCAACGCAGCAAATATAACAGAATCATAAAAGGCTTAATTTTGATTTTGATGCTGTCCATTACACTTTTTACTCTTTTTAAACTAATATAATCAAAGCAAAAAAGGATAACAGACCTATCAGTTGCTGACGTAAATGTGAAACTCAGTTTAGATAAAATAATTACAACAAGAAGAATTTAAAATATACTATTTATTTCTATTATTAGTGATCATTTTTATCTGACACCTGAAATGATTAACTTACAGAAAGTACAGAAATACTGGAAATCATTATTGGTGAGAAAATCAGTAACAATACAGTAACAGTTACGTGCATTAACATACACTCTATGCCTAATGCATAGGTCAGTGTAACCTATGCGTTTAGATAACCACTGATGTGGCATTATGAGTATGGGTTAATGTGTTGATACTCTGCAGGTTGCAGCATCCAACGAGCTGTCAGAGCTGTCCTCTGTCCCCCAGCAGGTGGCCGAGATGTGAGCAGGGGTCATGCCTCTGGTCAAAAGAAACATTGAGCCTCGGCACCTGTGCCACGGTGCAGTGCCTGATGGGATTGGCAACGAGCTGGAATGTGTAACCAACAACACGCTGTCCGCCATCATCCGCCAGCTCAGTAGCCTGAGTAAGATCACAGTTACTCATATTTAGTTTATGTTTGTATCATAAACCTGGGATCATTAGCTGGATGACCCATTTTCCCAGTAACTGTCACACAAACCATCTGTAAAGTGTACTAACATCTATCTACTCTAATCAGCCAATTTGTACAGAAGTGGCGTGGTTTAAATGGTTAATGATTTGTGGCATTGTCTATATAAGCACTGGTATACCTGAGTGTTTTTGTTGTGTAGGTGTTACAGTTGGTGCGCTGAAATATGTGAGGCAGAGAGAAAGATGTAGAGACTATTTTGGGAAGCAAATTTACTCCTGGACATCTGGCCCAATGGATACTCTGATTAGTGTGTGTGTGTGTGTGTGTGTGTGTGTGTGGATTTAGTGAAGTTACAGGAGCTTAGAGCTTACCGTAAAGCTTTGTATTGCAGGCAGACAAGATGGAGAGTGAGTGGGCGGAGACACAAACAGAGGCAGTCTAATGACAGCTTCCACGTTAAGTGGATCTGAGCTGTTTGACGTGTGCCGTCCATGCTGTGATGTGCAGGGGAACAGACACTTAATGCTAGTGTATAATCCAGAGAAATGTAATGGATTCAGAAATTTTCAAACAGTAGTTGTCAAATATTAAGAATCCCTATTTTATAAGATTGGTGAATACAGAACTCACTGTACTTTATTTAAGTCTATAAAGCAAAATGTAGGGCACAGTTGCTTCTTATCACTAAACATATGATTTTTGATTTTTACTCAGACAACCTGTTAGTAAGGCTATACTTTATCAGAAAATACAAGATAGTTGATGTCTAAAATTGGTGTGTTTATGCAGATTTCAGTGTTTACTTTGTCCATTTCCTTTAATATTTTCCCATGTCATGCAATATGCTGCTCTTTCTTCACCTTAGAGGTTTGACACACCTTTCTATTTATTAACATCTCCTTTTTTTCCTTCCTTTCCTTCTGGTTCTTTGCTCTGGTTGCAGGTAAACATGCAGAAAATGTTTTTGGGGAGCTTTTTAATGAGGCCAACACCTTTTATGGGCGCGCCAACTCTCTCCAGGACCGTATCGACCGCTTGGCCGTCAAGGTCACCCAGCTGGACTCCAGCGTGGAGGAGGGTTAGTTCACTGGAAATCAATGTCTGTGAATATCTTATTTTCTACCCTGTCATTCATTCTCACATGCTTTATATTAAACTTAAATCCTCTGTCTTACTGTTTTGTAGTTTCTCTTCAGGACATAAACATGAGGAAGGCATTCAGAAGTTCTACTGTCCAGGACCAGCAGGTTTTGTCCAAGGGCAGCACTCCGAACTCGGTGGCTGAGATGCACAACAGAAGCGACAGGCCTCCTCCCCTCAGCACCCTCACTGCTTACAGGTCCTGCATGCGTTGTAAAAACTACGACACCTGAACAGGTTACATTTTCAGTTAAAGCATCTCATTTCATGTGGAAAATTGTTCTCAACATACAGGGAGGATTCTACTGATGCGATGAAATTCTACTCAGACCCGTCGTACTTTTTCGACTTGTGGAAGGAGAAAATGCTTCAGGACACAGAGGACAAGAGGAAAGAAAGGCGGAGGCAAAGGGTGAGAGCGCACTCTTCTCTCTTACCCCTACTACTACCAGACTACTTTATTTTTCTGTATTTATTTGGCCTCCTTTTCTGTCCCTCCATCCTCCTCTCCCAGGAACAGAAGCGATGTGTGGAAAACAGCACCCTTCAGCGCGAGGTGAAGAAGGTGAGAAAGGCTCGAAACCGCAGGCAAGAGTGGAACATGATGGCCTTTGATAAAGAGCTACGTCCAGACCACCGCCATCCGCAGACTCTCCGCCGAGGGGCATCGTCTGAGAGCTCGCTATCCCCAGACGGCAGGTTAGTGCTCATTTTTTTTGACAGAAAGTAGAGATGCAACCAGGGTTTGGCAACATTTATCTTGAAATGCACCTTTAAAAAGATTGCATAACTGTAAAATGTAGATTTCTGGAAATATTGGTGAAACTTGAAGACAAAGATTGGGAGGAATAAAATCTAAACTGGACTTCCGGGGGTAGAGCCTATTTTCAAGAATAGGACCTTGTTACTCAAATAACAATATCTCTGTTGTGTAAAGCCTCAGTTTTAATTTTCTAACGACAAATCCACCATCTGGATATGTGAAGGCATCTGAATGAGATGCTCTCCGTCTTTCATTGTTTATCCAGGCCTGACTTCCTCGACTACCCCGTCCCTCCAGTGCCCGCCCACGCTGCTTGTAATTATGCCAAGTCACATGATTACGTGCCTGAGAACGCACACCCCTCACCACCTGTGGAGCACGAATACCACAGCATTGATGTCAACTACAAGAGAGTAACGTACGCCACAGCAGAGCCTCACGCCGCAAACCGGATGAACGGTTCAATACGTCCACCTGCAGATTACAAGTATGTTTGTTTGTTGTTTGCACAATCAGAGAAAGAATTAAATATGATATCTTTCTTCCACTGCAACATAACCCTCTTTCTTTCACTGTCGACCAGCTCTGCCCCCCCACCTCCTGCTCCAGGCCCACCCATCCCATCAGCCCAGACAGCCTTTGGTTTTCCTCTCAGTGCACTACCACCAACACCACATAATGGAGTTTTGCATGTAGGCCCAGGCTACCTGCTCCCGCCTGTACCCCCTCCAGGGCCGCGCATGGTCCCTCCTCCCCCAGGTCCCCCACCTCCACCTCTCCCTCCCCCGGCTGCGCCCTCACACCTAGCAGGACACAGTGAAGGCAGCAGAGCTGAGACTAAACCTGTGAGAGATGCGAGAAGTGACCTGCTGTCTGCCATCCGTATAGGTGAGTCAGGGTATTGGCGCGATTTATTCTGCATTGTTTTCTGCTGGTCAGTTTCTGCTGGACAGACATGATTGTTTAAAACTATATCCTGTTCTGTACATGACCCTGTGCGTGACAGATGTACAACATGTGATCTTATTTTAATATACTGTGTGTGCCCTTATCAGGCATCCAGCTGAAGAAAGTCCAAGAGCAGCAGGAGCAGCAGAACAAGCGGCAGCCGGTGGGGAACGACGTGGCCACCATCCTGTCCCGACGCATTATGGTGGAGTACAGTGACTCAGATGACGACTCTGAGCTGGACGAAAACGAGTGGTCAGACTAACCAAACACAGAATGGAGCATCTGGCTGAAGTTTTGCTTCACTGGATCTTCAGTGCAAATAAAGCAAACCTGTGAATCACTCGCTTTGGCTCCACCTAGTGGGCTCTACAAACCCAACCCACTGGTGCCAGAGGACCTTTTTCTTCATCTTGTATTATTAATATGTGCTGCCACATGTATTTCTAATGAGGAAATTGCATGAGTGAGCAGTCTGCACCATTCTTATAAACCGGTGAATTTTCAGATCTACTGTATACAGTTTTGAAAAACCCATTAATTGTTTGATAAGTGTTTTGTTTTCTACCACTGATGAACTATGAGCCATTAGTTTGCTAACTTTGTCAATCTGAACTGTATGTTCTAATCAAATGCCCTCTCCTAATAACAAACTGACACCATATCCATCACTCCATTGATGAAATGTGCAGTACACCTAAAAACCGATGTTCTGGTACTAGTCATTTTTCACAGAAGACATTTTGACATGCCACAGTAGGAAAAGCACAGGTATAAATAACAAAATGACTGGCTGAATTCCATGTAGCTGCTTGCTTCAGGGTCCTGGATATGCACGTTGGCTCAGTAGTAACACCTGTGCTTTTACTATTATGACAAGTCAAAATATCTTCTATGAAAAAGGCCTGTTATTTATGAATGAAGTAATAAAGTAAAACTTGAAGGATTTTCGTATTTTATTTTTATCATTACACATTCCTGATTATATTTTGGACTAAATGTACACCTCCATATATTATGTAAGTGTTGTAAGACATTTCGTAATTGCTACCTCAATTTGTGACCATTTCACCGCCCCACGGTATGTGTAGTAGGGTATCATGAAGAGTCTGAATACAGTTTTGTTCTGCCATTGAAGTATTATTTGTTGTGATGTGTCTTTGAAAATTTTGACATATCATTAAAGAAAATTCAGTATCAGCCAGAAAATCATGATGTGATTGTCTCCTCCTTTAGCATCTTTTATTTTAACTTAAACTCTCTTAGATACTGGGCACCATATTCCTAGTAGCTATATTTATAGTATAACCTAAATAGTATAACAAATTATAATGTTGTGTTTGTATTTTAGTCCATATGCAGATGTCTAGAAGCTTTTCATTGTGTGAGTGTACACATGACAGTAGCAAGGTATTTTTGATATCTGTCAGCCTCTGACAGCTGTTGTCTTTTTTTCCAATTAGTTATTTATCACAGTGGTAGCTGATTAGCCCATAAGAGATACCACATAATGATTGAATAAAAATGTGTAAAACACGTATTTTACAGTTCAGTACTAGGCATTTATGTACATGCAATTATGAGGTAGTTATTGGTACAAATGTATCAAATTGAGTTATTACCATGTAGTAACATAATAAAGGGTTATTACCCATGTAAAAGGTAAAAGCTGTAGCCCAAAAGCTAAAATATAAATAAAGCTGTAAAGATAAAGTGGTTGTACCTTGGTCAATTTATTTAAAAACTGTTTGAAACAATCCTACTTGGTTAATTGAGGCGAATATTTATATCCAGCAGAGGTCAGTAATGCACCTGGTGGAAGTGTGTAGAAAGGCGGAACTTATCATCGACTAGAGGAAACTGGTGAGCAGCGGACGCCATGTTGGCTCTTCAGATAGCCAACCAAGTTACAACGGAGGAAAGCAGTTGAGCCACAATGGAGATGTTTTCCTCCCGTGACAGTCCGGTGCCTAGCAGGTGATTAGCACAGTGAAGCTCCTCCTCTGCCTCCTACGTTAGAGACAATCCTGGAGAACTGCAAATCAAGACAAGGTAAGATATTTATAATAGGTTTTAGATTAATGACAGTTTGAGATTTCCTTCCAGTGTTGGACCCAAATATTGTGTGAATAATCTTTGCTTTACCTGTTTGTGATGATGATGAAGACAGCTAATGTTTGCTAGCTAGTAACCTGATTTATACGCGCACACGCACATATCAGCTTTACTCTCAACGTTACGTGTGTGTAGTAACAAACATGCTACCATCCGGCTAGCAAACATAAGCTCAGCCATGGACAGTAGTAACTCACTGTACCTTATCTTTAACCCTGGGGGAAGAGGAAATTTCCTCAGCTGAGTGAGCTAGTGCCCTTACACTTCCAGGCTTGGTCATTCATTTCGCAGCGAGCACTGTGCTGGCACTCTCTTGTGTTGTATGGTGCTCATAGTAATTGTGGTGTGAGACTTCGTAAAAGCAGGCTAACACATTTGCTCTATAACTTTAGCCTGGCTATCATTAACTAAGATTAGGTACTGCATGATGTGTGTGTGTGTGTGTGTGTGTGTGTGTGTGTGTGTGTGTGTGTGTGTGTTAACTATGTTAAAGGTTTGCCTGCTGAGTGTATTCCATCTATATGACTTGACAGCATCTGTGTTTCATATTCATTCCTCAGTTTTTGCAGGACAGAAGCTATCAAGATGGATACCTCAAAACTCCCTAAGATCCAGGATGAGGAGCGAGAAAGCCAGTTTGGATATGTACATGGGGTTTCCGGACCAGGTCTGGTTTATTGCCCTTCTCTTTAAATGTCTAGATTGCATTGTTTAGCATCTGATAGGTCAAAAGCCTCTTAATGTTAGTCAATCCTTACAGCTACTATAGGATAGTAGGTCTTTGACAACCTTTCACACTATTGTGGCTCTCCCTAGGAGTGGGCTATGGATAAAATCCTGTATCACCAAATGTCATTTTATATTGATTATTAATACTGACATATAACATTATGTTGTGAATTTTCTGGACAATTAGTTGAGGAACTGTGTATGGGTGAAACAACTAAATGGTAATGTTTTTGTCAGAAAACCTGACAAATCAAGAAACTTCATCACATTAATGCAAAACTCCTACTAAAATCCAATATTGCCATAATGCAGTCCTTGCTCTTTAATTTGCATCATTGCCTACAATGGCCAAGTACATCCAGATATATTAAAGGGAAAGCTACCATGGTATAGACCATATAAGAAATCGTAGTACGCACATTTATATCCGCCCATGGTATATATATATATCATCATATTGCCCAACCCTAAGTGGTTTAACAACTTAATCAAACAGCATCTTTATCTAGCTTTAAATCCATTTCACTGGTGTTGAAGGTGAAATTTGTAAACACAAAGTCATAGAGCAAATATAAAAATGACACAGGCATCATTTATGCGATTTTAATATGCTCCACAGAACAAATGAAAAAAACAACACTTATTTTTATTTTTTATTCAAATTAAAATTATTCACATATTGTGTCTGTAATAAATGTCACTGTTGTGTGGCTGTAGAGTATATATTCTTTATTAAATGCAAATTACATGTATATGTAACTATATGCTTGGTCTTTTGCATGTTTTTTAAGCTATTCATTTTCTCATTATTGTATTAATACAACATTTTTCAGTGCAGTTTGAATGTTGTGCAAGTACAAAATGTAAAAAAGAAAAAAATTTGTAAAATATGCAGATGTTTGATTTTCAGCATATTCCTTGTCCAACACATTTTCAATTCTTTTTTTTTTTTTTTAACCAAACCTATCCAATCAACAGTGGTGACAGCTACTGCAATGGCAGGAGCAGCCATGTACGAGCTGGTTCGTGTAGGTCACAGTGAGCTGGTGGGAGAAATCATCCGTTTAGAGGGAGACATGGCAACTATCCAGGTCTACGAGGAGACTTGTATCCTTTCTGCTGCCATACAACCTTCCTCTGTAACCACGTCATGATCTTCCTTAAAACTAAATTCACATAATAAATGTTACAAAAGAGACATTTTAGAGCTACTTTACTGATAGAAAATGTGAGTCTGATTTTGATGTGCTTGCGGTTTGTTTTGTTTTCCCTAACTTGATGCTACAGCCGGTGTTTCCGTCGGTGACCCTGTCCTTCGGACGGGGAAACCCCTCTCTGTAGAGCTGGGACCGGGAATCATGGGCTCCATCTTTGACGGTATCCAGCGTCCTCTAAAAGACATCAATGACCTCACTCAAAGTATCTATATCCCAAGAGGAGTAAACATTAGTGCTCTTAACAGAGACATCAAATGGGAATTTACCCCTGGGCAGAGTCTTCGGGTAAGAAAATTACAATTTGTGTGTTGCGTGGACTTGGATGTGTCTCCTCTTCAACTGTTCTGACTAATTTCACGTGATCTCCTCTCCAGGTTGGCAGTCACGTGACAGGTGGCGATATATATGGCATGGTGTTTGAAAACTCCTTAATTAGGCACAAGATGATGCTTCCACCTCGCAGCAGAGGCACTGTCACCTACCTAGCCCCACCTGGAAACTACGACATTTCTGTGAGTGTTGGTCCAGAAGCGGTCCAGAAACGCTCTTCTGTTGGATGAAAGTTTCCTGTGAAATTTGATTTTCTGATCTTGTTGCGCTCAGGATGTGGTTCTGGAGCTGGAATTTGAAGGCGTCAAGGAGAAGTTCACCATGGTGCAGGTGTGGCCAGTACGACAAATCCGCCCGGTCACAGAGAAGCTACCTGCCAATCATCCGCTGCTGACTGGTCAGAGAGTTCTGGACGCACTTTTCCCGTGAGTAGTCCTCTCAAGAGAAAATGATTCCCTTATATGCCCTTATAACTTCTAACAGACGTTAAACAATATCTTCTTAGTTGTGGAGGCAGGAAATCTTTATGTACTTGCAGTAGAAATTATTATGTATTTTACTTTATTGTATATACTCCTATGTCGCTTTTTCTTTTATTCCATCCTTGTAAACTACAGTGTGCTTCTCTGTAGTATGCTGACTGTTTCTTCTGATTTGGTGTTTTTCAAGATTGGCAAGATTTGCACCTTAAAATTGCGATTTGAGTTGAGCAACTTCAGCCTCTACTAACTTGCGCTTTTACTCCTTTATAAACATTAGTGATATAAAACACTTATTTTATGCTGTGTGATTAAAATCTGTAAGCTGCGTATGAAACTGCATGACCTTCGTGCTGTATAGTTGCGTGCAGGGTGGCACCACTGCTATACCAGGCGCCTTTGGCTGTGGAAAGACGGTGATCTCGCAGTCCTTGTCCAAGTACTCCAACAGTGATGTCATTATCTATGTCGGCTGCGGAGAGCGTGGAAATGAAATGTCTGAAGTGCTGCGGGATTTCCCCGAGGTAAAAAAGTTTGTGTGATTTGTATATAGTCACTTTCAGCTCCTTTTAAGCTTAAAAAAGAATAAACGAGTAAAGACAAAGATGGATAATTTCAACTAATATTTGTTTAGAGCAAAAAATCTTCAATACAGCACCAGTGTTCACAATGTATAATGTTAACGCTGCACTTTCCGAACAGCTTACTATGGAGGTCGATGGCAAAGTTGAGAGCATTATGAAGAGAACAGCACTGGTTGCTAATACATCCAACATGCCTGTGGCTGCCAGAGAAGCCTCAATTTATACAGGTACTAACCTTTCACATTATACAGAACAGTCTCATTGTTTATTTTAAATGCTACTACGTGATTCTCCTTATTAAAAATGTAAAAACAAAAGTTAATTTCCCCTTTATTGTTTCTTTATAAGCAATGGGGAAACTTAAAATGCCCTGAAATTCCATTCTGAATGATGTTGAAGTAGATAACAGTAAATGCCTTTGTTTCTTTCCTGTTTTGTAATTGTTTGGAAAATCCATTAAATGCTCTTTAGTGCATTTGTAAATTGAATATAATTATCTCTGCAGGGATCACACTGTCTGAATACTTCCGAGATATGGGCTACAATGTGAGCATGATGGCCGACTCGACATCTCGATGGGCCGAAGCTCTGAGAGAAATCTCTGGAAGATTAGCTGAAATGCCTGCTGGTAAGTTCATGACGGATGTGACTGATTTACATGTGTTTGTAAAGATGCTGTGAGACAGTAGTTGTGAACCAGTTACAGCCGTGTATGTCGTTGTCTGTAGACAGTGGGTATCCTGCTTACCTGGGCGCCAGGCTCGCCTCCTTCTATGAGCGTGCCGGACGTGTGAAGTGCCTGGGAAATCCAGAGAGAGAAGGCAGCGTCAGCATCGTAGGAGCGTGAGTTGACTTTCATATAAGCAGGGAAAATGATGTCATACGTTTTTTTTTCCAACATCTGCTGTATCCTTCAACATATCAGCACATACATGATGAAACTAACTTACAGTAGGTGCATTACGTACATACTGGTGGTTTTGCATGTATTACTGCTTACCTACATATTTCCAAAGCAGACCAAGGATTCAAAATTAAGTTGCTTTCAGGACATTTCAGTAACACTGAAAATCAACTTGCAAAACTTGTCTTTTGGTGCCTTCACTGATCCTCCACCGTCCAAGTTTCTGCAAGTTTACTGTCATAGCATTATAAAATCAACTAAAACCAATGGATGGCTGGAAATCAAATATGCACGCAACACAATGTCTTGTAGCTGCACTTCACTTTTTTTGTATGATTTTTAAAGATTTGTGCAAAATAGTGGGTCTTTTACATCTAGACTTCATGATTAGCTTTGCACATTGTTTCAGTTCATTCCTTTTTCATGGGAGTAAGAAAAGTAGGCAGCCTAACAAAGAAACAAACATGTAGGCATGTAAGGTACATTATCAATTATTTGGCTGACTTTTCCTTTAATACTGTGAATTCCTTTTAGTGTGTCGCCCCCTGGTGGAGATTTCTCAGACCCTGTAACTTCAGCCACGTTGGGAATTGTTCAGGTAAGTAATGAGGATCCTAACATTTGACTTTCTTTCTTGCACATCATTCTTCTTTGTGCCAATGTTTTCTTCTTTTTAGGTGTTCTGGGGATTGGACAAGAAGCTGGCTCAGAGAAAGCACTTCCCTTCTGTAAACTGGCTGATTAGCTACAGCAAGTACACACGAGCTCTGGATGAATATTATGACAAACATTTCCCTGAGTTTGTTCCTCTCCGTACAAAAGCCAAGGAGATTCTGCAGGAGGAGGAGGACCTGGCTGAAATCGTGCAGCTTGTAGGCAAGGTGAGACCGGTTAAGATTATTTAACATGGTATAGCACAAACTATGGCCTCAAAAGCAACTGAAGAGTTCAATCGACACCTGTGAAATGCTTTGGATCAAAAATCCTGTCGGACACTTTATTAACGATGTTTCCCAAATGCACACATTTTTACAGCCAGTTAACTGGTGCATTTGATGTATGAAATCTTATAGAAGAGGCTTCTGCTATTGCTATAGAGTTAATCATTTAAACTGTTAGCATGCTAACCTGATTGATCAGCAACTCTGAAAAAATGAAGTGGACTCACGTTCATGATCTTGTTTTGTTTTACAGGCTTCTCTTGCTGAATCTGATAAGATCACTCTAGAAGTTGCTAAGCTCATTAAGGATGACTTCCTGCAGCAGAACGGTTATACTCCCTATGACAGGTAAGGACAAAACAACCACAAAACACACATCTTTTCCATTCAGGATGCCTGAAATGGCTCTCCCACCTCCTTATTCTTTTTAAAATCCACAATGAACATATTGAATTTAGTAAACATTGAAGTAGCTGTTGCTCCACAATAATAATAAAGACAAAACATTTATAAAAAGAAGTCCCTTTTTTAAGAATTGTTTCACAAGAACAGGAAGTTAGCAACATTTCTAGAAAATATAGCTATGAGCAAAGTCATTATTGTCCAGCAACTACACAGCTTAGAAATGTATTTAAAGACATCAAGTGCTATCTGAGGAAACAAGAGAAAAACTAATGTGGTCCATTAGTTTAATATAAAGCCAGGTAGCAGCATCTAATCAGTGGATATGTCCATAAATGTTTTTCCTTAACTTGATTATTAAATAAACTGTGAGCTTCTGTCCCTACACACAGGTTCTGCCCCTTCTACAAAACCGTTGGCATCCTCTCAAACATGATTGCTTTTTACGACATGGCCCGACACGCGGTGGAGTCCACAGCACAGAGTGACAACAAAATCACCTGGGCCATCATACGGGAGCACATGGGAGAGACCCTGTACAAAATCAGCTCCATGAAGTTCAAGGTACATGATTGCTCCTCATTTGTGGCGGAGACAGTCTTGTTCATCATGTTTGTTTTATGTGTTTGTCTATTTTTCATTAGTCAAGGTAAATAACTTATTCTCTGTTGATGTAAAGCCTGTTTGTTGTTCATTGGATTCTTTAGGACCCTGTTAAGGATGGCGAAGCTAAGATCAAAGCAGAGTACGCCCAGCTGCTGGAGGACATGCAGAACTCCTTCCGGACCCTGGAGGAATGAGTTTCCTACCTCAGTTCCTCTCCCAAATATCCAAACCCCAGTGCAGTGCAACATAGTGCGGATTAAATGGCCCGTGTTCTGAATGTCTGCCTCAGTCATGTGAACTCCTTTTATTCCTTAGTGTTTACGTCCCCTTAAACATTCCATGACCTGCACAAGTTTGCATTTCGTTTTGTTGATTTTAGACTCTTCTTCAGAAACAAAGTACTTAAATCCTATAAGACACCTGAAGATATGGTTTGCTCTGCAGACGTAGCAACACCTTCATTCAGCCCATTGCATAGCACTTATTGATCACTAAACCATCATGTTGTGGTTAAAATCAGTGGGCCCCAATCAGGAGCTGTACTTGCACTTAACTATAGCTGCAACAACGAGTGGAAAGGGATGTTTCTTTTCCCCCTAGATGTGACAGTGATCAATACATATTATTAACCAAATGGGAACATGCACATGGGTAAAGGAACAAATGCACTGAGTTACTGTATATCATGGGGTTACAGACATTCTTCCACCTCTTACCTCTTCAGTGTGATAGTGATGTTGTGGACTATATACTTGATTATGTGTAAAAATGTGAATGAATGAGTCTGTTAGCGTTGTGTTGTAACAGATGTCTCACCATTATAAACATGGTGCATTAATGTCTCCTGAAATAAATGTAAAGAAATGACTTAAAGTTCATCGTGTGGACGTCTGAAAGCCTGCTCTATAACACAGAATAAATCTTAAAATGACTTCCTGTTCACAGCTGATGGGAAACTTATGAACAGATACAGTGAAAGACTCACCTCTAGATGGCGCACACACATTGAATGCTGCAGGGTGACTAAAGAAAAGGCTCTTTTTTAATTGACTAACCTCTTGAAACCTAATTTTCCCCATAAGTGTATTTTAGGAAAAACCATTTCACTCACTACACCAAACACTATGACACTATAGTACATTGTGTATCTCTCTACTTATTTCACACTTCCTTGAAGCTACAGTATATGATGAGTGTACGGGCATAATACACTAGACGTAATTGATATGAGCACAGAAGGACAAGCAGGTTTCATTTGAAAGCATTTATTCTTTTTCTTCAGTCAGAGAAAAGGTGTACTTGAGTGGTTTAAGTTCTACAATTGTAAGAAAGTATACATACAAATTAATTCTAATAATTCTATCTCCTTATCTTGAATACAGAAATCATTGAGAAATCAAAATCACATATATCAGTACATCAATATATCCCTACTTTAAACAGATCATAATAATGTCAGAATTAACGAGATTAGATGTACAACTTTACAATGACAAAGCAAACATTACTTGGAATAGAAAATAAAATGGAATAACGTACTCACTCAACTCAGGAACAAAGGACAAAGGGAACCAGCTCATCCACAGTGCAAACAGTGCTCTCAGTGCACCTGTGTCAGCTGCCCAATCAGCACACCTGTGCCTGCTTCCAGGCTCTACTGCTATTAAATCTATGATTTTGAGTAATCATTAAATTTTCTATCAGAGCTGCAAAATCTGAACATAAAATTGTCTTTTTTAACTTTTAACATTTAACAAGCTGTGCCTAACTTTGAACTTTCTAACTTTAAATAATTAAAGCCTCTGAAAACACGATTTCAAATCTTAAGAATTTTCTGAAAACAATCAATATTCTGTACTAAATGTGCAACAAAGTTAAAAGTTTTATTTATTAAGAGTTTAGCCCCCAAAAACTCAGCTAATCGGCTTCATCAGGACTGTGTGGATGTGGTTTGATCAGATTTGATAGACAGCGGCCTGGAAACATAGGAAAACTGCCCCTAAACTGTCATCATATTTTGATTCAAATGTTGCAAAATTTTGATTGGTGCATGGAAGTACTGTACGTGACATCACCTTTTTCTAGTCCCACCCACTTGAAATTGGCGAGAAGCACACAGACAAAACAGAAAATGTGAAAATGTATCGTGAAATAACCCAAAAAGTTTGAACATTGACAGAAAGTTGGGTGTTTGTATAAGACCCAATTACGCTATTTGAGACTAAGCTATTTGAGAAAATAGGTTTTCAAGGCCTTTAAGCTAAGACCAACAACACCATGATGCACCTGACGCCATAGTGGCTCTTTCTAAACCTAAAAGAAAGATTGACCTGGAGCACAAACAGTGTCAGGAGAGGTGGACACCTGATTATTTTTTCATGGAGTTTAATCGACTAAAACATGTGGAGGGGTGTGACGCGTACAGGAAAGGCCAATTTCATCAAACATGACAACAAAAAATGTTGTTCGCAATGTCGCACACTTTTCCCATGTTCATCACATTCATTCGTGATGCTTTGTTGGTTGCAAATACAGCCTCCGTTGGATTTTGCTGATGTGTGATCTTCAGCGTGTACTGTTGGTTCAGCCCATTGTCTACGACTCACAGCATTAATTCCTCCAAAACAGATTAGAGCCGCTATCTCGGGTTCCGGCCTCCATCAAGACTAATGGAAGCATAACCCACAGGAGCAAGCGCAGCATCTTTTCTCTGCATTGATTCAGTCCATCCAGACTCACACTAAGGCGGACATTAAGAGGTTTCAGTGGTCTCAGAATATACCAGCCCATAATGCACCTGCCTCTCTTTCTCTCATTCTTCAGTTTGTAATGACAGATGGGCAGCGTGTGTGTGTGTGTGTGTGTGTGTGTGTAAAGAACACATCAAAGAAACTATATATAGGTTTGCTCATGTGAAAGTGGAAGTGGCAGACTCCTCAGGTCTGTGGATAACACTTGTGTGGCCACCGGTCGTCTGTCCACTTCAAAGACAATAGAATAATAAAATACTCTTAAGTAGTTATTGACAATCTTGTCTCTAATATCAGCAAACAGATGACTCCTGCTATCGCTGCGAGTCTCTGACTACTTCATGAACTTCAGGGTGTTTGCTACCTGCTCATCTTCCAGACGCCAGTGTGTGTTTGCCCAGTTAATGTAGGACCGGCCCCAGTCACACAGTCACTGGCACTACACTCCATATTTCTTCCATTGTGCCTCCATTTTTTTTTTTTTTGGATTCCCTATCATCAGCTAACTGATACTCGCCGACATAGTGAATGTAGCAGCAGGGTAAAGACTGGATTCAAGCTCCCGTGTTGGCAAACAAGCGCTCTGCTGAAGTGCTCATGAGCAAGAATCTGAATCCAAATTCCTAACACGTGCAGGGGACCTGATCTCTATTTGACCCTGTGCTCTAACCCTCTGCAGGGGGGGCAAGAGAAAAGAAAACTTTCCTGCAGGGATCACTTATCACATTAACAGTTAGTATCCAGTGTTGTCACAAATGTCATACAAAGGGTGTAATGTATAGAAACACAACACTAATGTTAACAGCAACACACACACACACACTCTTCCAGAGTGTTCTGTGTGTGAGCAGCGAGGCCAGGTTGCTTGTGGGAGGAAATCTGATCCCAGAGGGTGGGGCTGCCCCGGTGGATCATCGCTCACTCTCTCATCTATGAGTGCCTGCCATGCTTCTCATATACACTCTCGTCCAGCTCAGTGTGGATTGTCAAGGCAGCTTTTGAACACCTCAACATAGCCTGTCAGCTGTGGAAAGAGGTATGAAAGGCTCCCGGCTCTCTGGCTCCCTCAACCACTCGAGGTAGCTCCTATATTTACCAAACATGCCAGCGTTAAAACTTCAAACGGTAACTGACAGAAGCTGTAAAGCAGAAGTAGGCTATGCTAGAGAACGACTTGTGAACTATTTGATGACATGTGAGGAAGACAGTCGTGATTGAGCTGGCAGATGCAACACAACATCAAACCACTTGTCAGGAGGAGTCCAAGTTGCCTTCTGTTGGGACACTTCCACCGTGGGAATCCAACAAATGAAAACCATCTCACTGCACGGATACGGTGTCGCCGCAGCACCACCAGAGCAGAAACATACCAATTTCCTTTTTCAACACAAATGACTGATGAGAAAGTAGGCTGCTGTTTTCTTTTTTTTTTCCTTCACAGGAGGAGCTTGGTGACAAGGGGTCATCTTCTTGATCATTTTCCTCTTCATCATTTGCAGGAGATCACATCACTTTTACCTGGAAAGAGTCAATCTAACATTTCAGCTCGGATTCAGCACTGATGGTTTTGTATTTTTTTGTTGTGGAGACAAAAGGTAAGTTGAAAGAGAAAAGGTTTATCTTGGCTTGGTATAGGTGGATTTTCCTACTAGAGAATGAAGTAAGTCATTGTCATCTGATATAAAGTCATACAAAAACTTTTAAATTAGGAAACTACAATAAGACTAACAGAGCTGACTGAATATTTTGTCTTCTTATTTTAATATTTTTTTGTTAATACCTGTATATATCTGAGTCAGGCTTCGTATAACAAGGTTATAACCCAAGTTATAAACCAGACTAAAATAATAACTCACACTGACAATAACTCAAGTACATCTCAGAGTGTTGAGGACTTTGCTGGCCCAGATAGTTTGTCCCTGTGGACACAGTGGCCTTGTTTCAACAAATTACATTAGAAGCTCTTGGGGACTGAGAATCCTCTGATTTTGGAAATGATTAATTTTTTATAACAAACAGAAGATCTTGTACTAAGTTACACAGGTTGAGTCCAGTATGAGTTGCTGTATTCTGGGGCTTCATGAATCTCACATAAAGTGCTTTGTTTTTAGAGGATGACAGAGGTTTTATATCATTATACACAGTAAAAGTAGTAGTAGCATTATTGCTGTCAATTGTTTCCACGTCTTGTTCACCTTGGACTCACCATTGCAGTTGTACGTGTGTGTTTTTGCCGTGTGCGTCATGTTAAGTGAGTCTACTGTCATCATGATCATTGTTCCTATGTGCTCTTATACAAACTTACACTTGGAATTAGATGTACACCAGGTTTATCTTCATTATCATTGCTTCTTAGACATGGAAAAACAATTAAGGGAGAGGTCAGTGAGTTAGGGTCAGATCTCTCTCTATATATATATGTGTGTGGGTGGGTGTGTGTGCGTACGTGCGTGTGTGCATGCTTGCTGCATAAAGTGAGTGCGTGTTAAGAGAAAACATAAAAATCACTAAACACCTCTTTGTTCTGAGGATTGTTGTTGGTTGTGGTATTATCTTTTTATGTTACGCAGCAGTAAGTTACATATTCTAACATTTTCCCTTCACCAATGTGCTGTAACTGTTCATGGTTCATGGTTCAAGAGTACAGAGTTTTAAAATGATGGCCTTGTGTGTTGAAATGACAGCTTGTATACTTCAAAGTCATCTTTAGCGAGCCATTATGAAATGGGAGAAGTTAAAGCCTCCAGAGCCAGATGATCCTATGTGTTGCTGTGAGTGTGATATCTACCAGTACGGATGTTGCTGTGACTGTGAAGATCTGGATGAAGCCTTTAACAGGTATGAAGGGCTTGAGGAAAAGGGTCAGTACTGTACTGAAAAGTAAAAGAAGCCTAGTTTTGCTTGACTTAAAGTAGCACTTTTGTTAAAAGATACTTAAATTCAGTATCTTTTTTAAAGGCTGTACTAAGTGTTTTTGTTGTGTATTGTAACCAAGAAAGAGCCAGTGTGGTTAAGGCTGGATTACTAAACTGGTCAAAGCGAACAAACAGCTCCAGGGCCCCGGACCCTCGGGAGGCCTGTGGGCTCCATGTTACAATTCATTTTTGGCAAGTTTAATTAATTGCAAACTTGTTTGGTAACACTGGACAGTACAGTAGACCTACTTAATTAAAAATCTACTTATGTGAAAGCATCACTGATTTTAAAGTGTATGAAAAATCTGTGCAGCACCTGAAAAATTAATTACTTTCCACCAATGACAAGAGCTACTGTATTAGCCACATTCATAATTACACATTTTTGTAATTCTGACTTGATGACTGACCACTGTTCTCTGTAGGTGGCTGAAAGACAGACCACCTAAAAGTGGATGTCAGTCTCCTGTACTCGGGGCCATGATTGGCAACCTGGAGATCTCCATGATCCCGGCCCTGGTGCTGCTGCCTCTCCTGCTGCGGGTTGCAGCGCTGCACTGCTTGCTGGGTATCATCATCCTGACAGCTCTGCCCGGCCTGGTGCTGTGGTACTACTACGCCACGCACCGAAAGAAGAGACGCACCCTCTTCTTCCTCACTCTTTCGCTCTACTCCCTGTTCTACATGTATTACCTCTTCATCACAGAGATTTTTCCACGTGGGGACGTCAGCCAGCTGCAGGTGTGTACTGTGACCACCGGGATGATTCTCACCATCGTCTCTCTTATTCACACCAAGAGAGGCCCAGGATTTGTGACCACTTCCCCACATGAGGCACACAGTCACTGTCAGGAGGCTAACAAGGGCTCCACGCACCTTAATGGATCCATCCAATCAGCAGCCTCCTCCTCAGGGACTGCAGCGGAGTCGCAGACAACAGAAGAGGCCCTGCCCGCAAGATGGAGCTGGTGTCCCGTGTGCAAAATAATGCGACCACCGCGGGCCGGACACTGTAGAACCTGTGGATCCTGTGTCCAGCGTCTGGACCACCACTGCATCTGGTGGGTTGGATATAACATACGTATTTACATATTTCTTGTGTGGCCTGTGAATCACTCCTAAGTCAGTTATACTTTTTTTGTATTGTGCATTCACAGCAGATCATGAAAATGAATGTATTATATAATTATGATGGATTAACGGCCCTGTAATAACACTCCAACAATCATATCTTCAGCAAAGACTCCACCTACCTCCTGTTTTCTTCCACAGTAGAGAAACTAGGAAAGGTTTCTAGAAAAGGACTAGGAACCATTTGACCATTAGATTACGCACCACTTTAGTTGCACTTAAGTATGTAAAATGCACACTTCTAATAACAGATCCAAATCTGTTGATTGTCCTTAATAACCTGATTTTGTCTGGGCCTGACATCTACAAATAGGCAGAAACATTCATACTGATCAACCATCAGCAAATTTGTCAATAAAATACACATGAATCAGCCATTAAAGTGTAATTTCAATACAACATAAAAACATATTTTCCCGCTTACCCATGGTTGTATAGTTTTATCTATTGTGTGAAGATATGTTTGGTTTCATTTTTTGAGAATTGAGATTTTGAAAAGATTTTGCTGCTGAGATTTCTGCTGCCAACTTGAAACAGTGGAGGTGAATGGAATTCGGTATGTTGGCGCCCAAAGCATTGAAAACTGACATTTCAGGAGCTCCAAAGCAGCATGTCTTTCCAGAAACAGTGTCCCGGTTATTAAGGATAAACCACAGATCTTACTGTGAACAGTTTTAACAGTTTGGGAACTATTTTCTTCCAAAGGTGAAAAAAAGTGTTCTCAGCAAAACTATGTTCATATATAAACTTAAACTAGACCTGTAAAGAGGTATACTGAGGCCCAAGCACCCGACACAACCAAAGACGCACGATTTCGTGGCAACCAATGGACGAGGCTGTGGAGTTTGAATCTATACTAAAAACTATTCTCAATAAATCACTTTGCACCTCATACTCAAGTATTGAATTGTCTCCTAGTTTAGGTAATGCTCTCTACAAATAGGCTCACAACCTAAAAGCCAAAAATAAAATGTGTTAAAAAACACTTATTTTGCCATTGCATCATTTTACATACAACAGTAGGTGTAGGTTGTTGCTGCTTTAATCTGGCCTGACTGGTACATTGTTGGGTGTGTCTGTGTTATGTCTGTATGTGTGTGTTGAGGTGTTCTTGTAGGATCAACAGCTGCGTTGGACAGGAAAACCATCGCAGTTTCCTGCTGACTCTCTCTGTGTTCGTGCTGACCTCTCTGTACGGGATCAGTTTGGTGCTTTGCAGCCTCTGTCCTCGACAGTATCTAATGACAGCTCTCCTCTACTGCCCCGGCGTCTACAGTCAGTCCAGGTACAACGCTCTTTTGTATTGTATTTTGGTTGAAATTAGATAAAACATTTTGAATATCACTGAAAACACGAATAGCATTAGCAAGGACATAAATTCTGATTGAATGATGATGATGAAAGACTTTTTAACATGGTTTAACCAGTTTTTTTCAGTGCTTGTGTGAATCAATTTAAAGATGACTTTATTTGGAAATTATAAATTGACAGTTTATACAGTTTATAGAAGTTGTTAATGTTTTGTGGCCAATATTTGACGAGAAAACTCAAAACTCACCCTTTTCAGGTTGTGCCATAGTTAAATTGCTGTAATAACTTTATTTATATATTCATTGCCTTCCTTTGTTTATTTTGATTTTTGGCAAGGTGTGCGTACATGCATTCACATTTTAAGCATTGCATTTTCCCCTCTTTTTTGCCTTGGATTGTGTCATATTTACTATAAAGGAAGATTGGTTAACACTGATCAACTTAAACCATGTTCACAAAAGTGAAACAACAGGTATATAGTTACATGGCAGAAGTATTACAAACACTCACATAAAGTGATCAGCTGCCAGGAGGGAACATGATTTTTCCAGAGACTAGAGGGCCACAAGTAATGTCTTACCAATGTTTTTGTCTAGCAACTAGCCAACAGAGTGAATAGCCTAGTATTGTGTTTTTGTTTTTGTTTTTTTAAAGCCAGTTTTAACAAGTTTAAAATGCTGTACTTTTAAATGCATTTCAAACAATATATTATATTGCTGTAATGTTATATTTACTTTTTCTTTATGTTTACAGCACGGCACTTTGCTTCACCTGTGCTTGGTACAGCAGCATTGTCACAGGTGGATTGCTTTACCTGTTGGTGGCGCAAGTTCTGAATATCAGCTTCAACGTGACGGAGCGGGAGTCTCTGCTGGCTCTGAGGAACAAAACGGGCCAGAGCCGCATGTGGGGACTCGTCATCGACACAGGAGAGTATTCACGTGGCTTCTGTCAGAACTGGGTTGAGTTCCTCACCATGGCAGATGCCTCTGTGTCTCCTCGCTCCAGCCTCACTGACTTGGTCTAGTTTCACTTTATACTCATAGTAACGTCATGATAACAGACTGTAATACAGCATGCGTGAAGAATTCCATCTCATGTATTTCTTAGGATATATCAGCTGATGACTTCCAATGCTTATTGCATTCCAGCCTTTTAATATAATATGTTAAAAACAATTTAACTCTAGAATAAGTTCATTTTAAGTGAATTTTGTTGCACAACTGTCTATTCAAGGAAATAAACTACAGGCACATATTTTCTCTACCTGCAGAAAGTGAACATCATGTAGGCTATGCTGTCTGAATTCAAAATATTTCTGACTGCATGTCAATTAAAAAATGAAATAAAAATCTTAACTTTGCAATAAATGAGGAGTGACTCTGTGGGGTTCAGGTAAAAGAAGCAAGGCCATGCTTTCAGCACTTGGAGGCGCTAATGGTCATTACACACCTAGAAAACAAAACTGCTGGATGGATGAAAAATGGAGAAACAACTTTGCAATTCTTAAGTCCACGTGATGTAAAAAATATATCTTGGCCTTGGCTTGATGGCACCTGATGAAAGCCCATATTGTGACAGCAACTGAAAGTGTTTCTCCTCTGTAAGGTGGCCACAGGACATCTCAGACTCAACTTGTCAGGCTCAGCTGTCAGACTTCCTTCCACGTTAGCAACATGCCTTCATTTAGCATGATTGCACATTTAAATGCTAACATGCTTATGTGTGGCATGTGACATTTAGCATTTTATCATGCTAAAATGTAATGTTTAACATGTTAGCTTGTTATCCTTATGCTAACATAAGCATCACATCCTCATACCTAAATCTGAAGGCTTTGATGCTGTTGCTTGTAGGCTACTATTCTCTGCATGGATGTATTATGATTCTCTGTCATCCATTATTCGTACAGTGCTTTGGCAATACTGTATTTCATTATGGTCATGCCAATAAAGCTATTTGAATATGAATTTGTCATGCAGACTCTGACTGTCCATTGCTGTCTCGTAGTGCCAGCGGTGCTCCTTTTACACTGTCCAGACCTACACATTTTAAGACATGCAGGGATTGTTTCTGTAAATAGTCTATCATAGATATTATTTATTTATATTAAGCTAAAGGCCCCACTCCTTTCCGACATTGTAATGTATAAAATTGAATGTGTATAAGTAAATCTATTCACTCTTGTGTAGCAAAATAAACAGCAAACTAAACAGTGCATGCACTCTCCTGCAATGTCTAGACTCCAGTGTTTCACTCCGTACACTCCCCATTATTTCCCATTATCAATTCTCATAATGCACATCTTGGGTGGAGCGATCGATGAAGCTGTTTAAATCAATACATTTCCTCCAATCACTCAGTCTATCAACAGATGGGGTTATTTGGCGTCTCCACTCCCCCTTTACCTCCCTGCCAGTGACTCTGGAGTCAGTCAGTTGGTATGAATGGTCTTTCCTCTGCTGCCACCCTCAGGCCAGTCTGTGCATGGCATGGCAGGCTTTAATACTCAGTAATCATATTTTACAGTAGTTAAAAACAGGGTTATACAGATGAACATTTCTAATTGAACATGTCTAATATTTTAAGCTGTTTAGGATGGCTAGTGTCCATCTGATGTCAAGATGTACATCTGTTGTAAATAATCAATGTAAATTAATCTAATTTTCAACAACTGCTATTTCATTACTATCATTTCATTCATTTTTTTCTCTTGCCCTCAATGAATGTATATACTGTGTTCATGTACTGTGTGTGTGTGTGTGTGTGTGTGTGTGTGTGTGTGTGTGTGTGTGTGTGCATGCCTGCCTTGGCACATAGGACAGGTGTCTCAGCATATAGACTGTGACTGCTCTGGGCAATGAGCTGTTAACAAAATATTCAGTCATATTTTCTCTGTGATGATTTACAGTGTTATTAATAGTTGAAACAGTTAAATGGAAAGTTTCAGTTGTTCACAAGGTTTCAAATGTCAGATAAAGTGGAGCAATTCATAGATCTCTTTTTTTTCTGGGTGCTGAGCCGAAGTTACATATTTCAAGGTTAATGCTGCATTCAAATTCAGACTGTAATTATGTACATTTACCAGTAATTTATGAATTGTTCCAAGATAGGATAAACTGTTCACGTAAAGTCTGAGACATTGGGAATTTCTGCCTACAATATGTCCCACTTGTGAAAAGAACTACAGGAATTTTTCCCATTTTGCTAACATGACACAAACTCGTTTCACCCCACAAGAGCTTCCTGACACAGAACCTTTGCAGTTAATCTTAGCTTTTGTAAACCTGCACGATGCTTTAATAAATCTATTGTGTAAAGCTAAATACTGACTCAAGAATTAGAGCATTTCTGCTCTTTTTGGAACAATTCATAAATTACTGGTAAATGTGCATTCGGTAGATGTCTGCAGCTGCAGTGTTTTGTATGAGCCTGTCTTTATAAATGTGCAAATATAAAATACCTTTCTGGCACAACATTACCTTAAATATTTGTTTTCCCGGGGCAAAAGGCATACCTGTTTAAACAGGCAAGGTATGTAGGTCAGAGGAGTCTTTGTACTGTGGCATGTATCTGCCTGCACCTGATTGCACTGCACACCTCATTACACTAATTCATTTCCTCATCATCACTCCTGGACTCATATTTCAAAACTGTACAGCGGAGAAAAGATCCTGCAGAAAGTCGAGAGCTCAGCCTTGTGAAATGTAGTAGAGTAGATGTATAAAGTAGCAGAAAATGGAATTACTCAAGTAAAGTACAAGTACCTAAACAATTTACTCATGTACAATACTTGAGTTACTCTCCACCAATTGTATAATTGTATTTATACCTGTTGAATTTTGCTGTACTACACCAATGTAGTGATAATGTTGCTAGATGCTACACACACAACCTCTGCACCTATCGACCACAAACACCTTGAAACAAATGATCTATAGACAGATATACTGTTTTAACTCCTAGTTAATAATAGTATATCTATAGTTGTATTCACATCCAGAGTCCTTTAGTTTTTAACCAGTGTTCTGTAGTCGTGGTAGTTTGACCAAACATTGAATGTACGGTGTGGGTTTTGCTAGAAATAGTGTAATGGCCTATGAGTCATTTATAACATCATACAGATAAATAGCCAGCCTGCTGTTGTTTTTGCCCACTCTGTTGTTGTTTTGCTACAATTCATTAGCGCTGGCTATGGTCCAGGACAGCTAGCGGGGACAGGAGCAGCAGAACTGAAAGCACTAGCTGATTAGATTAGATTTTAAAACCATGTCTCTGATAAATAAAGGCTTAGAACAGTTAGAATAAACTCTTAACTTCCATACCTTATTTATAGAAAGCCATCTGATAGCGGGCATCAGGGAATAGAGTGAATGGAGCCAATGTCTGGTGTATAGAAATGATCATAAGGCTAGCTAACACTTAGTTAAATTATCTTGCATCTTGTTTATCTTGCTGGCCTGTGAACTGCAGCTGGCAGTAGCAAAAGCATTTAGCAGCAGCACTATCTTAAGTTGAATAACATGGATGGTATTTGGTTAGCAGCAGCAGTTAGATGTCTGGGGATAATGGAGACACCATTTAAACAGCCCTCGTTGGTTCTCACCTCAAAGTCCATTTAGTAGATGTTCTGGTGCTTTCGATCACATCACATGATCTTCATTATCAGATGAAGTTTGCCCAATTAGGGACCTCTTGTCCATGTTGGCTTAACAGTAGAAGTTCAAAGTTCATGCTTGACCTTGGATGCAGCAGTTGAGGACAACAACCTCCCCTCAGGGTCTATTTAGTAGCTGATCTGGTGCTTTCGATCATATCACATGACCTTTATCAGCAGAAGTAAATACAGTATATAATTCATTTTGACTCCATTTTTACTTCCATTCTTCCAGTTTATAGACTGACTGACTCCAATTACACATTAACATCTGCTGATGAAGATTGTGTGATATGCTCAAAAGCTCCAGAACAGCTACTCGAGGTGAGATTGTTGACCTCTGAAACAACTTTGAAATCACTGAAACTCAGTGTGAATGCAGTTCTCTTATTTACTGGGAGACAGCACACAGAATAAGTTATTACTGTAATTTTAAGACGAATGAGGAGAAGGAGAAAGTATTTAGGGACTTTAAACCTATAAAAGAGACACCAGGAAAGCATTTCGATTCACAATGTGGCGATGCATGCATTAGGAATTCAATCTGCAAGGGCATTTGTGCTGTCTCTGTTTTACTATCGCAAATGCTGACAGATGAATTTGATTCTGTGGCCACAGAAAGCACTGGAGGGC
Organism: Macquaria ambigua; assembly: GCA_008360985.2. NCBI lineage: Eukaryota > Metazoa > Chordata > Actinopteri > Centrarchiformes > Percichthyidae > Macquaria > Macquaria ambigua. Next base: position 368,985 of record VMKM01000165.1, on the reverse strand, counting down.
AGCCAGTGCTTTGTTTACCACTGTTGGTTATTGTGTTTTTATGGCTCATACTCACGAATAGGAGGCTGCAAAATGAAACTGCATTATCAAATTCTGTGCTTTCCAGCTCTAACTATGTGACAGATAGGATCTACCCCACTTGTTGTTCAGGTTACACAGTTTCTTGGCATGTTTTTCCTGCCTGCTGTCTATTGTCATGCTTTCACCTCTCACAAGGTTGATCAAATTCTGCTCTGGCAGGGCTAAAAGCTTACCTTGTGGCTGTTTGTGCGTTTGTCTGAAGCTTCTCGTGTTTGAACCCATCCCAGCTCCGGGGTTTGTGTGTGTGTGTGTGTGCTGGCTGGGAGGGAGGGAGGGAGAAGGTAATCTCACTCTCAGCTATATAAAGGGTTGTCAGGCAGAACTTCAACAACAGACCTCCAGATCTTCATCCGCACTCTTCTCCATCATCGTTTCAGCGACTCATCAGTAGCTATGACTTTACTGCTGACAGTGCTGGGAGCCGTGCTCTGCTCCTTGACGGTTTCCTCTGAAGTCGTACCCCAGGCAGACTTCAATCTACAGGGGGTAAGACACATAACTGGGTGAACTATCATCCATTTTTATTTTAGTCACAATATTGATTTATGGTGCCTGTATACATTTTATTAAATTCCTCCTCACAACTGAGTCAGCTGCAGACTGAGCAGCATCTGGGGTAAGATAGGATTTGCTGTTTCAGGATGTGTGTTAGCGTGCCACATGTCGATTATTAAATTGTCAAAGGAAGTTATCTGAGGGCAGTAAGACAAAGAGTGTTTGACTTTGACTGATGTTGTAAACTTGTTCATGCTTCCTGCCTATTTTGTAAAAATGCATTTAAACAGCTGTGCTTGAATTAGATATGTTTTTGTCTCATTTTGTTTTGCAAGGAGGAAGGTGACATTTAGAAAACAAAATATGAGGAATCAACTTTAACCTTTAAACCTACCATTACATTCTTTGTGTGTAAAAATCTTATGAACACATTTCGCACAGAAATATGAAGAATGAGATTGAAGATAATAGTCCACTGACTACAAATCACATGCCCTCAGTGTAGGTCTCTATCTTCTATAGTACTTGCACCTGGTTATTACTTAAACCACACTTTGTTTAAATGCAGGCCACAGTCAGTGTTACTGTAAATATATACGGTGTTTGCCTATGTGTGTCCACAGGTGGCAGGGAAGTGGTACCTGGTTGGATTTGCCACTAATGCCCGGTGGTTTATCAACCGCAGAGCCAGCATGAAGATGGGCACGGCCATGTTCACCCCGACTGCAGATGGGGACCTGGACCTTTCATACGCCAGTCTCAAGTGAGTGTGAGAGGACGGACAGGGAGAAAGGAGAATTCTTTTTTTTTTTTTAAAGCTTAGTGGTGACACTGTTTATCGTGTTTCACTGGTTTCTTTGCAGCCCTGATGGCACCTGCTGGAGACTGAACAACCTGGCCAAGAAGACTGATATGCCTGGAAGGTTCACTTACTCAAGTGAGCGTGAGTGCACCCCCCCCCACACAAACAGATACATATAAATACTGAACACATAGAGGCATGCATGCAACATTGACAGTTAAGCCATCCGCAGCATTTCTGCTTTCACATGATCTATTTTGCCCTCCTCTCTCCGGCAGGCTGGGGGAATCAGAATGACATGCGCATGGTCGATGTGAAGTATGACGAGTACGCCCTGACTCATACCATTAAGACCAAGGGGGGTGATACCACCGTTGTCAACAAACTATATGGTAAAGTCATTGTTAGCCATGGTGCTACACTCTGTCCTATGAATCTGAATGTGTTCAGCAGTCTAGTACAGTCACGCACACTGTAGCAGATGATTCTCATGTGGTTTGACAGGCCGTGGAATGGACCTCAGCCCTGAGCTGCTGGAGAAGTTCAGGCAGTTCTCCTTGGAGACTGGCATCCTGCCTGAAAATATTGCTTTCCTTCCCAAAAATGGTACTTTTTATATCAATGGAGAGGTTTTATGCAGAAATAACCTGTGAATAAGAGTGATGTTACGTACTAATCGCCTTATCCTTTTCTTTTTTTTTGCTTCTTTAGCGGAGTGCCCAGCTGCCTAGTTTCCTGCCCTGGGCATAGTATGTCAGTGATGCTGTCTGAAGACCTTAACATTTGAATATTCTACATCTATCAAAGTCACTCCTATAAACTGAGACAATATATATATATATATATATATATATATATTTATATTATTTACTAGCTCATAATGCCACTAAACATGATGTAAAGCCTAGTTTGAATTTACATTTTTCTTTTATCTACCTGCAGTTGTAACTGAGCAGAGGTCCCCTCCACACGTTTTGAGACATATAAAATGATCTGCTGTGAATAATAATGTGTCTGTTTTTTCTGCAAAAAATGTTTACCTGGTTTAAAATTCTTAAGCTATCTATTCCTTCCCTTGAAAATAATCAGAATTCATGAATATGCAAATATTGCTCATTTCAAAAGTTTAACTGCTGCACACAAGATGTCTCAGTGTACGTGCACTGGAGGCTTCAAGTTTCCACATCACACTGGTCTAAGTTGTATACTGGACCACGACTGGCTTCCAAACTAGTTAGCTAATAAAATCATGCTTGTACATGTGCCAAAAAGTGCAGCAACGTACCGACAAAGGAGTAAAGTTGGAAACATGGATGTAAACAACGCAGGTTTCAAACATCTAAGAAATACTGGCTTTGCAAATGTTTGAGGAAGGAAACGGATTTGACACATTTCTCAGACCTTAAATACACAATGTGTTTTGATGAGTAACACTGAATGTAAACATTGTTTACAAGAAAACTCCACAGGGCACCTTTAAACTCAGATTCAAGGTGAGCACAGAGAAACTTTCCCCCTTCAGCACATGACTTTGGGAACAGCCTCCTAGTGTCAAATTCTGCACAGTGAAGCAACAATAAGCAGAATAGACTTTTAAACAGAGTGGGACTTTAACAATGTGGGCAAATAAAAAGACAAACGGCTAAAATACTTTGCTTTTATTACCTTTTTTTAACAAATACGCTGAAGTACATCCATAACAACACAGTTCAGATTTCCTTTTTATCAAGTGTTTACATCTACACGCTTTGTACAGATTTGTATACAAAACAATAATTTACGTCCCATAGAAGTCTAGTTACACTTAACTATACAACAACTTGTAAATGAAATAAATATAAAAACAGAAATAATCACAGGTGATAACAAAAATGTAAAAAGCCATAGTACAAGTACACCACCAGCACCTGTCTTCTGAAGTTGCATCTAAAAAGATATACATTTTCCCTTTCTACTGGCAAAAGTACATCTGTGTGGGTGAAAACAAAGACTTCAGTCCATAGTTTCATAACAGCAGCACCAGGTATACTGTATGATTCCAATTTAGACCAGACAGTTACATTGGGACACTGATGTGAACGTTTTTTTTTTAACCCAGCCTAATATCAGTATCATACTGATGCTTGTAGATTTAGCTTTTTCTGTGATTTAACAGATGACATGTCAATTCATACGAAAAAAGTTTGTTCATAGAAAAAGAAACCATCTGTGCTAACAGCTTTTCATCAGAAATAATGTTGAAAACATACATTTTCCTCATCACAAACATCTGCTTTATCAAACTGATGGGATTTCACTCCCCAGGTGGCACTAGTTCTGAACAACTCACAGCACACTCACTGACTTGAAACGGAAAATATCGGACAGGTATGTGATAATCAAGCGATGGGGTAATGATCGCATCGTGACATAGGTGCATGTGTGTACTTTTATTCACTACCATGACACATCCACTATTTCACTGTGTAATTTGTGTTAATTCCATGATCGTAGACTCCTGTGCACAAAGCTAGGGATGATTGTTTCTTTTCTCTCTGTGCTGTACACAGCCAGCTTTGTGTTTTTGTTAACGCAACAAAAAGCACTATGTTACAGAGTGGTGGGGTCAGAGCACCAGGAAGCACAACAGATGCTTATTTGTTTCTCTCTCTCCCTCTCTCTCACACACGCACACACACACACACACACACACACACACACACACACTCGTAATACATAGCACACATGACTTGATTACTGCATTCATCTGATCTTTACCAAGATGGCAAATGCTACAGGGAACAGGTTGCTAATCCATACTGCTGTGTTTAGTAAATGACGCAAACGTTTTGCAAATTACACTTCAGTTTTGAGACAAATAATTAGGACCATTGTGATTGACAACTGATTGCTGCCTGCAAAATTAAAAATGTATATCTACAAAGAGACATCGGCACAATCTGCCATGCACACCGTCACCAGCAAGGGACATGCAGTTAAAAGTGCAAGTCTACGGAGGGGTTCTGTTGCTAACTCTGACAGAGCGTTAACATTATGTACACATGTATACATTTCTGAACAAACATTAGGCTGAGGATCAAAAAAGAGCAAAACAACAGAACAGACTAAGTGCAGCACGCACACACGCCACATTATTTCTATGTGAATGGTGCTGTGCTGAGGGTGCAGTGATTGGGGTGTGATGGTTGCTTTAACATTGTTCTGGCACAGTATTTGGCTCGGTCAGAGTCACTCTGCCTGCACCACGTCCTTGTGGTGGCGCATGATATGCTGGTTCTTCTCCGAGGGTCGTCGGAAGCCTTTTGAACAGATCTCGCAGCGGTGCGGGTAGTCTTTTGTGTGAATGGAAATCACGTGCCGTTTGAAACCCGAAGCGTCCCCGGTGCTGTAGTCGCAGTACTGGCACTGGTAAATCCTCCTTTCTTTTTGCCCTTTGCCAATAACTACAGTGACACTGCTGGCTAAGCTGGCTGCACTGACTCTGCCAGGTGGGCCAGAGCTGCTGGACCCGCTAGGTGCAGACTTTTTAGGCGTCACAACAGGAGTGTGCGTCTCTGTCCTCTTAGCCTCGCTCTTTTCAGGAGAGGCCTGTTGCTCCTTTGTGTGGACAGACAAGATATGACGACTGAGAACGAAAGGGTCTGCAATTTTGAAGTTGCAGTGTCGGCACTGGTGGAGTTTCTTGGTGCGGTGGGAGACCGAGTGCTTCTTTAGTTCGGAGGGCCGGTGGAAGCCTTTACCACAGATGGCACATTTGTGTGGATAGTCCTTGGTGTGAACAGATATGATATGGCGTTTCAGGTCACTGGAGTTGGAACTTTTGTGATCACAGTGGGCACAATGGTGGGTCTTATTCTCCTCGTGTGTTAGTCCGTGCTGCATTAACTCCTCCTCCTCTGCAAAGGTCTGGAAACAGCGCTCACATTTGTATGGCATCTCTTTGCTATGCTTAGTCTTGATGTGCGTCTTGAGATTAGAGGAATCGGCCGACTTGTAGTCGCAGTACAGGCAGGAGTAAGGCTTCTCGCCTGTGTGTGTGCGCATGTGTTTCTTCAACTCTGAAGGGTGTCGAAAGCCTTTTCCACATTCCACACAGATGTGGGGGAAGCTTTTACTGTGAACAGCCAACAAGTGCCGGTTGAGCAGTCCTTGCTCAGCAGTTTCATAGTCACAAAACTTGCATTTATGCATCTTGGTGGGCGTCGGAGGCGGCTGGCTCTTGGGCTCTCGGTGGTGGTGCTGCAGTCTGTGAGAGAACAGCGCCGCCTGCTGGTGGAACTCCTTGCCACACATTTCACACTCAAATGAGGCCTTGCTGCTCAGAGCGTGCACCTCCATGTGGTTGTGGAGGCTGGCTTTCTTGTTGGTGGTAAAGTCACAGTCTGTACATTGGTACTTTTTCCTTGTCAGGACATCCTGGTGGTGATTCTTGGTGTGGCGTTTCAGGAAGCCTCGTGACTTGAACTTTTTACCACAAAGCATGCAAGGGTAAACTGTCAGAGGCTGACCATACGGACCGATGATGATGGCTGGAGAGAAAAATGACAAGAGGGAGACTGAAATGACAACACGGCCATAATCTTGTTTGTTAAGTCAACTTTTTGTTTAAATCTGTTTAAAATAATAACCATTTATTTAAATGGTAATACGAACCATATATTCTTTACCAAGCACAATCCCAATGAAAACAATTGATATCAATGACATGTTTGGCCTGGATTTTAATGTATGGAAAAAATATGTATAGATAAATAACATAAGCAGCCACACATTCAGTGTGCTCACATAATCAATAAGGTAAGTACAGGAAAACAGTAAGGTTAAAAGTGTTCTGTGACACACTGAGCAGACAACACAAGTGGGACTGCAGATCTCTTGAGTAAAAGATTAACAGGAAGATTTTGCAGAGTGCAGCAGAGCAAAACATGCACCAAATATAGATGTCCTGAGTATGAGAAGCAGAACAAATGGCCTTTTCTCAAGTAGTAAGTCCTGGATTTATGGTTTGCTTTATCAAAATTTTTTCATGAATTCTAGCAGGTAAGTTTTCATTAGGCCTAACAGTGGATGTTTTGTTATGAAAAGAGGAAAACATCTTGTTGAAGGATAACATAAGTCAATTCCAAACTACTTGTCCACATGTCCAAAAGCTGAGGTAACTGTCAGAGAGGAACGGGGCATAAGCTAGTCATAAAGGACACAAGCTACAGCATCAGTTTAACTCACAGAGGGGGTGGAGAGAAACAGGTTAACGTGCTGTGTACATTGTGTAGTTTTTATTGCTTGTATTCGTGGCTGAGAGTGAACAGGGATTATTGCCTCTTCAAAATATTCTTTGATCACGTGTTGTGCATTTGTTATTGATCAATTATATATAAAAATATGAATAACTTATCAATAATGAAAATAATACAGTTGCAGCTTTCATCCTTTCTGCTACTGCTGAGTACTCCACAGCTCCACTGTAGCATGATGATCTAAAGGCCTTCTTTATGGTGCGATGAGAGAAAAAGCATTTACCATTTACATTCAAAACTCGCCTATAAAGGCAACTTCCATATCCATTAACGTTGTGTTGCTCTTACCTGTCTGCACCTGGCGAGGCTCCGACCGTCTCCTGCTCTTGTTGCGTTGTCTATTGATTTCATCAACCCCGTCAGATTCATCGATGTGCAGCAGTGCACTGGCTGCACCGTTTCGGTTCTCACAACTCTCGCTATCCTCTGCACCTGTGAGTCCAACAGAGTGTCTTTAACATCAAAAATAAACAAAACCAGCTTCTGTAAAGCTCAAGCCAAGACACTCAGAGACGTGGTTGATGCACAGGCTTCCAGTGTTGTTTGAAAAGCAATTTAATAGACAGGGGTGCTGACCATAAGCAGCTGCCCAGGCCACAGGCATGAAGTCCTTGCTTAGAGACACGCTGTCATACGAGCGGTCGTGAGTTACTGGCTCTTCACCTCCTACCACCACCTCCATATAAACCTCATCAGTCACCTTGGACCCACCTGTAGATGAGCCCAACATGTACAAAACCAAAAAACTAGTGATGTTTAGTGTCATGACAGTCATCCCCGCTCGTTAGATCTAAATGACTCACCATGGTTTCCTTGATGTGAGTGATGTGAATCCCCGACAGACATGTAAACCATCTTCTCTCTGAGCGTTTGGCCTGAAGACTCTGTTAAGGCCACACTCTCCGTGTCTCCATCGCTGATGTCAACCGATTCTCCTGCAGAATAAAAACACCTTTTAAATCCTCCACTTTCTTTTTTCAATAATATGTGGGAAACTGAGTCCTCAAACATTTTCTAGGGTTTCCACAGGGTTCACCAAGTTACATTTAAGACCTTTTTAATAAACACACAGAATGCAATTTAATACTTGGTTCGCAATGATATTGGCCAAAGTATACAAGTATGATGGAAACCATCACATGGCCTAGAATTATTTATTATTAAATCACATTTTTTCAGTATTTCCCAGCAGTACATAATCATTATTCCCAATGATATAACTAATTAAATAAATGCGACTTGGACCCGGATAAGCCACATAAAATGGATGGATGGATGGATGGACCAATTAAAAAGTATTCATTCATTTAGGTTTTTGCTGAGGTCTTAGACAATGAGCTTCCAAGTACAACAGCTAGCGGTAGTGACGATGCTTGCTATAGGTCTGATGGTGCTGACTGAAACTCCACAAGAAAAGGATTAATAGCATCCTGTGTGCACAACACACTGTCGCAACAATCCCACTTGTAGTTAGTTTCTAAGCTGTAGTTAGAAGTACGTAACTTCTCCCAACAGCCCAAAATCCCAATACAAAAACATTTTGTACTTACTGCCTATAGCAAGAGAAAATATTTAAGACTTTTAAATATGAAATTTAAGACTTCTTAATTCCCTCTTAGGCCCTTTTTTCAGGAACTTGAATTCAATGCTTTAAGACATTTCAAGACCTGCAGAGTTTTCAAGAACAGAAAACGTTACATTTGGGCCAATAACCTCCACAAAGAGAAAGTTCCTCTAATCAACAATACAATTTATAGAAAGATTTTTGCAAAAGAAAGAAATATTCTATCAAATTATTTGTGCTTAGTGGTTGATGAGGTGAGGTTGAATCTTAACCGCTACTCACCCATGTCATCCTCCCCAGAATCAGCCTTGAAGATGTACACCTTTATCACCTCCTGTCCATCCTCATCCTTCTCCACTTCCTGGTCCTCCACAGCTCCCTCCACTGTTACCTCCGTTCCATCCTCGGACACCATTTTGCCAGCTTCGTCCACTAGCGAGGGGGACACACATCACATTTCATTAAAGACGTGCAAGTGTGTGGGTCTTCCTGCCATGAGCTATTGACAGAATACATTCTGACAACATGAAGGCTTAATAACTCACCACTACACACTACACTATTAACTTTAAAATAATTGGTTTAGAAGTAGTTCTTGTTTATCAATACTACAGCAAATCAAACCTGAGTTTAAAATCCCACCATTTCAAACAGTCTTTCATTTCAAACACCCCATAGCCTCTTGTATGTGGTTAGTAATCCGTCATTAAAGACAATCTCAAAGCATTCAAAAAACGTTACGTGTCCACTGACACACTAGGGTTCAGATTAAATTTGAACACTTAATGTCAGTCAGCGTTGCATAATTACTGCAATTATTGCAGAGTGAAAGGACACTGGCTGCTTGTGCTAATTATGTGGCCATGTACCAGAGATGTTTAAAATTTGACATTTGTTACCGTCTAAAATAGTTCCCAGAGTCAATATACTAACTTTGTCTTATTTAAACCAAATAAAATCAACAGCACTTCTTCACTGAACAGGGATGTAATTGGATAATAGACATCAACCTGCCAAAGAACTGCAGATAAAAATAGCATTTTGGCTAAATTTGGCACATTTACGTTAGACTTATGAGTGCTGCCCTTGATGAATTAATAAAGAAAAACAGCCGATTCCAATCTGTCTTTGCTTTCCCGGCTACATGCAAATCAGGGTCAGCCCTCCTCCATTCCAGAAGGAGTTGGTAATGCACCTGAAACTGTTTGGTAACGGCCTAAAACACCAGAAGACGAATAACATCTATCCATAACACACGCATGAATGAATTGGTTAATTTCAGTGCAACTTTTTCTGCCGTTATCAGGACAGAGGAGACAGACCATGGATGTATTAAGGAAATCAGACAAAGGTGGTTTTAACAATCGCATTTCAATCCGTCTTGAATGCTTCTTGAATGCATTCACACTTTTTTAGGATCAGATCCGATCCGCCCAAGACGCATGAAGTGACTAATTTTAAATGGGGTCTAAGTATGCTTTCCAGAGGAACAATGGCAAATTTAAAACCAATCCCAGAACAGCAGAGGAGTACACTTACAGGATATCATTAGATAATCTCCACAGCCATCTTGGTCGTCCTCCTGCTGCTCTGGGTCCAGCCCATCTTCAGGGATGTCTCCCATGGCAACACCTTCCTCCTCACCCTCCAGAGCCATCACGCAGGTTTCCACAGCGACATCTTCATCTTCGTCGCAGTGCACGTACTCAGAAACCACATCCTCGACGGCATCCTGGATGACTAACTCGTCTGGGGCAAACCTGTGAACTGCCATGCCTTCCCCCTCGCCTTCGGACACCAACACAGTCTCTTGAAGTTCCACAACAAACTCCTGCCCGCCGGCACCACCCTCATCTGGAAGAAGCAGGATCATCCAGTTAAGCAGAAAACAGTCAATAGTAACAGTGTATTGTGTGTGAATGTTTAAAAGGGCAGATGAAATGTTGTTACTTATTTCCTACTATAATAAGAACAGCCATAACATCTTGTCTCGAACACTTAACACTTATGTCATTAAAATATTTAAAGTTATCTGGCTAGCCAAAGAATCCTGTTTCTTGAAATAGCCACCACTACCATGTTTATCAGAACTCACACATACCCACGAACATACTATGTGTAAACAAAAATGAATTACCCGATCCGTGTAGTATTATTTTAGGCTCTTCAGAATGTATTGCAAGCCGGGTGACATCCTCATCCATTGTCCTCGCACTGCATTTGTTACTGGAGAGCTGAAAGAAAAAGATAGAAAGCTCAGACCTTTGATGACCAAAACTGTTGGAAACAAAGCTGAACAAACCCCAGCAACCTCAACAATTGATAAGATTAGTTATTCATTATCATACTGTTACTCATTAAAGTAACTTAAATCAGTCCGTCACTACATCTTCACACATTATTCCATACATGTACAGTCATTCTTTTCAGTATGATGCTCACCCAACAGACAGGACCAATGCACTGTCTGCAGGTCAGCCAAGTCCATTTTCTCACACAATATATTAACTGAATGGATGTGTGAATCTCATGCAACTGAAAATGCACCCACATAATGCGTGTGTTCATGGTCCATAACGTGATTTGAAACTATTAGAATTTTATAACAGAAAACTGGATGCAGACCATCAAATGTGATTCTTACATTGTATGTTAACCTATACAGAAGCAAGTTATTTCTTTTCCAGATGTGCCCGGAGAAAGCCACATTGCGCTTGTCATGCTTTGCTTGTTGAAGAAAAACATGGTGTGTGCATGCGTGTGTGGTGTTCATTTGACATTATAATGTGATTCACATGATGGAGAGATTACTGGCCTGGTGTTGCACAGCTACTGCAGCATGAGCATTGCCCTTACAGCTAATACATATCCATCCTTAAAACATTGTGCACACTTTACTTTTTCTACTAGAAACAGGGCTGGGTTTCAAACTTCAATACTTTTTCAGTAGCGACCAAAATGTGTCTTAACTCTGTGGCACCATGTACTGAAAACTGTCAAGCACCAAAACCCGGCATCAAAGGATTAATTGTTAATTCGTACTTCATAATCCTTATTCATTGAATCAACACTAGTGTAGAACCTTTTCAAACAAAACCCTGGCCTAATAAGACATATTTACTTATATAATAAATATTATATTATCATTATCTAATTGTCAGTTATGTGAGTTGTTGTATTGTGCCGCTGCAATGAACAAGCTTCTCTGTGGAGAGCTTTGATTGTTTTGACATTTTATTCACATATATTTACACACAAACAACATCATAAGGTCATATCACCCGATATAATAAAAAGATGCACTGGAAAGAAGTCACCTAACAATGGCAAATTTGAGTGATCTTTTAAAGGGTAAAAAACTCAATAATCGATTAAATTACTATTAAGATATATTTTTGCAGTGTTAGCTTGTGGCTGCGGCAAAGGACAGCAAGTGAAATGACCAGAGGCATAATTACCATGACTGCATCACTACTTCAAAATTAAACAAATATTTCAGCCCAACTGGCACTGCCTTCATTATGGAGACGAAGGTTGAGATACTAGTGCGACAAAAATCTCGCCCTGTCTCGCTCACACACACACACACGCAGGGGGATGCAGAGATGTAAACAGTGGTGTGGACGATGCAGCCGGGGTGCCATTTAATTTCCACTGAATGTACCATCCCCCACCTCCAGGTGGAAAATGATGACAACGGTGTGTGGAGATGTGGCGCACAACACAGCGCATTAGTGTGCTGAAAGATGCCGCCAACACATTAAAACCTACGAGGGTGATCGGACTAACTTAGCTGCCCATTCATGCAAAAGACTAAACAGTGTGAACCCCGATGAGATGATTAACGGCAATGTCTTCAACTGACCACTGGAGTAGCGTTAGCACTGATTACACACGCAAAGTCCGACTGTCACAGCCAAAACACGCATTTAAAAACAGCTGACTGCACCAAGATGCATGCAGTATGATAAAACTACAAAATAAAGAAGAGGGGTTACGTTAGGTCTACATTGGTGCGCCTCTGTAGTAGCCAGCTAGCTGGAGGAGGGCTAAACACACACTCATTTTCTACAACCGATTTTCATCACACCAGCGTCCGCCATTTTGTTAGCTTGGTGTCTGGACGAATGCTAATTTTAACACTAATTGAAAAAACACCTCGGCGATGACAAAATGTTAATTGCGCTTCTGTTGAAGGCTATACTGCACATAAACTGTTATAATCCATTACAAATTAAATTACGGTAGCGAACGACGATTGGCGAAAACAAAAACCCGCTCCTTTCAGCAGGCTAGCTAGCTAACCGGATAGGCCTGAATTACCAATTACGGCCTCTATAGAGGCCTGGGCCTGAGAAGAAAAGGCCCAACCCTTTGCGGCCTCTCAGTGAGAATAAAGAAATAAATTAAAATACCCCATGCATGCAAAAACAAAGAGACTCGGACACGCACAAATGCAAACATAGCTCTGCAAACGGGCGCCCCAAGAGCAAAAATGACCCGCGTACCAGATGTATGCTGCTGGGATGGCCTCTGTCCGCTCCTCGGCTTCCCAGGCCGCCTGGTTCCCCCAGACTCGGGCAGGATTCAGTCGGGAATTTTGTGTTATTTGGGCGGGCCGGAGAGGAGCAGAGGAGGAGGGGTTAGGGGTTGTTTCTGGATCTCTGCTGAAAGCAAAGCAGGACGTCTGGAGCCAGATCTTGTCATGCTACAGCCCCCCGCTCCTCCAGCTCCGAGGCCGCCGTCAGCACGACACGTCACAGCCCGAGAGCAGCAGGAAAATGCGGAAGGGTTGTGGTGGAAATCACACCGGCAGGCACCAAACAGGCCATAATCTGAGGACCACTGTTCAAACGGGTTATGTCAAAACGTGCAGTGTAGTGTTCATTTTAATTAGTTTATGCCCCAAGGTTGGTGCAGCTAGTAACGGGCTGACATCTGCAGACTCGTGTGCAGCGGTGAGGTGGACAATAAAAAGGTGATTAAACTATGACCTCCAGGCGGAGAGCATCCAACATTTAAACAAACCGCTGACCAGTTTCCAATGAAACACCCCAACACAGTATCAGTTTACTCCTGAAGTGTATAAACCCAATTGTGTCTTCACAACAACCGCAGCTCCTTTGGCTTTAGTTAGATTCTCCACATTTCCTGCCTGTCAAAACTAAGAAATAGCTTTTAGATTTTTATAGATATATAAAAAAGGCCAATAAAAAAAGTAAAAAGTTAATTACTGGGGTGGGGGAGGCACAGATAAAGATAGTGAGGAAGTAGAGTTTACAGTAAAATTTTGGAAACCATTGTCTTTAATGCAGGCAGAGGTAGAAAGTTAGAAAATATCCCACATTTACCCATCAACTATATTACAAATTTAAGCAGTGGTAGAATACATTCACTCAAGTACTGTACTTAGGTATACATTTGATGTACTTCAGTATTTCAATTCTACATTTCAGAAGGAAATATTGTACTGTTTACCTACATTTATCTGATAGTTAATTTACAGATTAATATATTACATAAAAAGTGATTATCAGCCTATAACACAATGCATTTGTTTTAAATTAAACTAACAGTATGTAAAATAGTTCAAATGAGTTCCAGGTAACATGCTACTTACATATTAATGCGTCAGTAATAATAATCCAATATAATAAGATACGATAGCAAAACACTGACCATTCTGCTGCATAATGAGTATTTTTACTTGTGATACTTTAAACACATTTTGCTGATACTTCATTACTTAAACTTTAGCAACATTTTCAATTCAGGGCTTTAACTTGTAGTGGAGTATTTTTACGTTTTGGCTGCTTGATCTGGAAACTTCCACCACTGATTCTAAGCTACTGGCTCATGAGGTTTAACATTGTCTTGTATTTGTAATACAAAGGTTCCTACCTGGGTACTAACAAAACGAAAACACTCCCTCTGCAAATAATGATTCAAGTGTTCCCAACCTAGAGGTCAGGGCCCAACAGAGAGTCACGAGATGAAATGTTGGTGTTGTGAGATGATTGATAAGTTAGGACAGAAGGAAAAAAAACGAATACACAAAATTATGTTCATTATTTGCAACTTTTCTCAAATATTTGGATAATTTTACCTTTACAGGCCTCCAAAAATGATTGAAATGAAACACTAGCATAGTTATTCCCAAACCTCAGTGTTCATACACTAATCAGCAGAGTCTTTCTAAATTATTAGCAGAAAGCATTTATTATCAAGGGTAACAGTTGATTTTTAAATGTGTTTATAAAGTCTGTGTCAAATCACTGATCAAACAAAACAGAATGATTGTTATCACTGACAGTCAGTACAAGTCATTTCACAGTAAACTCTATTTGGCAGTCATTTTTAGCAGTTCCTCCTTCTCAATCTCAAAAAGACGCCAGCCCTCCGCAGAGGAGAGGTCAGCTGCTCCTCTCCGCTTGTAGAACTCAATAGACTTTGTGTTGTTTTCTGCTACGATGAAGTGCATGCCGCTACAGCGAGTCTTCACTGCCGTCTAGGGGAAAGAAAACCAAACCAAAACATAAAACACAGGGACATATGAAGAATTGAAGACAGTTGAAATTCAGTTGAATCTGTCACCAAAGGAGCTTTAAAATCGTACCTCACTCAGAACCTTCAGGATTTTTGAACCAATGCCAAGACCTGGTGAAAGATTAAATGTACACAGTGCAATTAAAACAGATGGATCTTTGAGTGTGTGTGAAAATGCCCCTCAAAACGTTTTCTCTGTAACTTATTAACCTTTACCACCATCATATAACAGCACTTGCCAATAACCTTACCACGAAACTCCTGCATGACATAGAAGTCTTCCAAGTAGAGAAGCTTTCCAATCCAAGGGTCATATGTGAAGTAGTACATTGCAAAAGCAATCACAGTGCATCCTACAAGAAAACACCATGAGTTAGGGGTTGAATTGAAAGGGAAAACCTATTTCTTAAGAAATGTGAGTTTTGTGTTAGGGACATGTTTTTACCTTCTGAGCTCTTCTCTTTTGGGACTTCAGCAACTAAGCAGTGGTAGAACGGATGATCCCCAAAGCCGTCTTCAAGTAGCTCTACAAGTGGGATATTGATTTTATAAGACTGAAACATTTTTTTAAATTCTGGTAAATATAAGTATATGTACGCTTTTAGTTCAACATAAACTAAAGCACCTTTCTCTGTCAGCATGACCTTCTCCTCCATCTCTTCAAATTTAGCAAGTTCCTAAAAGACAAAAAGAAAGAATCAAGAAACTTTAACTGGAACTACAATTAATTCACAGTAATAACAGATTTGCTGTCAAATGACCCAAACGTCCTATTGGTTGTAAAAACATTAGGCTTCAACATTTGGCTTACCTTTATGAGTCGCAGGATATCGGACACGTCGTTGGGTTCAGCTTTCCGTAATATAAAACTGGCCATTTTCTCTTTTTACTCTTTTTCCCTTTGCTTACTAGTCCTCTGAATGTGAATAAAAGCAAAATTTGTTTCTTCATCCGCTCCTCAGGAGTTCACCCCCCGGCTATGAATAGAAAACCAGCGTATGTAGAGAATTGCATTGGATGTGTCGCAGAGTGATACAGCAGCCTCAGTAACTTTCCTTTTATGTAACCCTTGGAGGAGGCAGACCTGTTCAATAATCCATATATGGTCAAACAGCCCTTTACGTCCTGTTTCTTTTCTTCTTTTTTTTCTGTTGACTTTGTCACATTCATTTGAATGTTGTTTAAAAGGTAAATATTAACCAGACCTGTAAAAAAAACAACCAGTGCACATAATGTCCATAGACCTGAGTAAAGAAATAACCCATACGTGAAAATGAGTGCAGACATTTCACAATAAACCAATTGTTCTTCGATAAGTCACATTTGCTTCTGCTCTGCAAACATTCAGACACACAGACAGTCGAATGATCATTTGTACCAAAAGAAAGTAAACAAGGAAAACGAGTTGGGACAATTTAGGTTATCAATAGCCAGGAATGAGCAGCTGATAGATTAACTCTTGATATGGTAGCTTAGAGACAAGGCTGTGGTGTGGTGACTTCTTTTGGTGTGATAATTAGCCAGGAAAGCATCTTTTAGTCATTGATGATGATGATATTCTGCCATCTGGCAACAGTCAAACACACTGACCCTTCACTGTTGGTGTGCTCAACTGACTGACTGAGCTTTAGGGACACTGAATAGAGTTAGCGTCTAATTTTCAGTATCTGTCCTTTAAACAGGCTTTATGCAACTTCCTTTGGTTGACTTGCTCAAGAGCAATGTTACTGCGACTACAAACAAACCACAAACCTCCCTCACAAACACACTTGCATTTCAGCTGCAAGGCCTTATCAGGCAATCATATTCTTTTCAAAAAGTAGTGTCATTTATACATAAGTGTAATGTCATGCCATTTCTTGTTTGCACTATTTAAAATCAGTGCACCTGTACTCAACATGCAGAATTTATATACACTCCAGAACTTTTCTTTAACTTTGCATCAGTAGTTCAGTTACAGAAAATACATCAAAACACTGTTTTCTCCACAAGCTCTCCCAGTCATTAGTCAGCTACACTTTTAGTTAATGTTCCCACATGAAAAACCTCAGCACGGGCCTGTTGTTTGATACATTTAGCACTGTTATTAGTACACTTTGGTTTTCTTGTTCCTTTATTATTTAGGACACAGCAGGAATGTGACGTTAAACAACTCAGTTTTTTCTGAGGTGATGTTAAAGTTAAGTATACACCAGATTACCAGTATACCCAGAATTTGCAGTTTGCTCTCAGACCCCTCCTAATGCAAACCCACTTAAATCATTTGAGTAAATGCTTAAGGAAAGTTGTCATAAGTGACAGACAACATAACTGGTACTGCAAGTATGGTAACATGTCTGATGATACTTATTTACTGTCTTTCTCTTTGTAATCTGTTGTTGCTTGCAAACATCTGGCAGCCACTGGGGGAATTCACATCAATGACAGCTGTTCCTTCCCAGTGCTATAAAACATTCTGCACAAAAGGTATGAACGGAGCTAAAACTGCCATTTCATGTTGTCACTCAGTCAGATGAATCTAAAAAGACCAGACAGACAGCAATTTTATGAAAACACATTTTACTTGAACTTTCAGTAAATGGTGGATTTCACAGACTGGGATGACAGATCAGTTCAGTTTATCAAAATACTTCAGCTTGCCTGAAGGGTCAGGAATGATCTGTGGGAAAGAATGAATTCAATTAGCACACATTACTTTTTTACGGTAATAAAAAATACACTAGACAACAGAGATATACTAGAATATGCTATAAACTAGGCTGTGACTAATGTAGATCCCTGACAACAAACTAGTTATTTGTGAAATGTTAATGCTTTTCTTTTTCTTGCCATTTAGAAAGACACAATATTTGTTACTGCACTGGCTGGACACAGACAGACTGATTTGCAAATACGTGGTACCCTATCTGAGATCTTCTCTCTGTTAAAGAACAACACTAGTTTAGTGACCAAGGATCCAAATCAGCCACAGCCCCGGTGAAACTCACTGTGTCGCTGCCTGGCTTCCATCCTGCTGGACACACTGTAAAAAAAAAAAGAAGAAGACATAATTCCAGTCAGCTCAAGAAAAACAGCTCAAAGAATCCACTGAAAACCAGCTCCAAGTTTCCAGGTACTGCTGCATTACTCCATTATAGCCACGAAAGCAATGAATGAGTTTGAAAGAAATTAAATGTCACATGTCAATTTGTTTAAATGAGCTTCTCGTACCTTCTCCGTGTTTGTCAGTGTACTGGAAGGCCTGCACCAGCCGCAGAGTCTCGTCCACAGATCTTCCCACTGGAAGATCGTTCATGGTGATCTGCCTCAGGATGCCTTTGTCGTCGATGATGAAGAGTCCCCTGAGAGAGATTCAAGCATAACTTAATATTAGTTGTTTACTGTTAACTTCTACATGGTTATTAAAATCCCCAGTTAGTTATGACTTACAAAGTTGTGAAGCACGTTGATCCTCATTGTAGAAGCACCAATGTGATTCATATAAATCTTTTTATATATTTAAAATGTTACAGGATGACACAATGATCCCACCCAAACTAGTTTCTTTCATACCTGCTCCTATAACTCTTTTGTTCACTTCTAAAGCACCTCAGAGTGGCAATAGTGTTATGTAGCAAGTTGATTGCCTTTAAACCTTTGACAGTGGCCATAAATGTGAATGTGAAACTGTACCTCAGTGTGTGCCCCTGGTCCTCCAGGTAGACTCCATAGTCTTTTGAAATCTGGTGAGTGAGGTCAGACAACAGAGGGATTTTCATTTGTCCAAGTCCACCCTGCTTCCTGGGCGTATTGATCCTATTAATAACAAGAAATGTGAGAAAAACAAAGCTCTGTTCTGAGTGTAAATGAATCTCTGGAGCACAAATGAATCAAACCAAAAATAAACAAACAATCAACAGGGGCAAAACATTAAAGAAAAAGCACCCACTCCCCTCCAGGAAAAAAAACAAACACCTGAACCCCTAAAATGTATTTATTGAAATTCAAATCTATTCTATCCAAAATCTATTACTGGACTGTTATTATTAGGTTTTATCTTTAAAGTCTGATTAGCATTTTGTGGGTGTAATGGGGACAGCAATCTTACCAGGCCAGGTGGGTGAACTGGGAGTCAACAGAGCAGGCGACCACCTCTGTATTGATGGCACGAAACTCATGCACCCGATCGCTGAATGCAATGATCTCAGTGGGGCAGACAAACGTGCTGCAACAGACAGAATAAAACATTTAAAGAAGAATATACTCTGTGGTGCAGCAAGCCCAGCAACACAAATGAAGGGACTATGTAATGTGCGTCTCAGATGTTACTCACAAGTCCAGGGGATAGAAGAAGAAGACAAGGTATTTGCCTCTGTAGTCCGACAGCTTCACCTCCTTGAATTCACCGTTAATGACGGCTGTTCCTTCCCAGTGTGGCGCAGGCTTTGAAACTTAAGCAGGGAGCAAAATATATGGATTGGTAAAACCAGGAATTTTTACTCTAACTGTAATTTGAAAACATCCATGATGACATGCGTTTTGTTGCTGCAAATCACTAAATGTCACATATGTATTTCAGCAAAAATGTGCATGTTAAAAAAAGACAGATTACAGTAGTGCTTTAGCCTTTAAATGGCACATTGAGACTCTCATAATCTTCACTATTTGTACAATTTTAGAGGAACTGATTTAACTCCAGTGTAAGTTTTGAGGCCATAAGGGTGTTAAATGCATATATATGTCTAAACTGAACAGTATAATTCTCAGAGGTAGCTACTTTAAATTACTTATAATATTCCACTTAACCTCTATGTATAATATTTTTATTCTTTACAATGTCCATATCCACATTTTGTTCTGCATTATGTCTCACATTGCTCAGTATTTTATATCCCATGGATATAGAATCCACTTTTTAATTTATAATAATAATAATTTTATTTCTGTCTATGGAGACGGTAACAAAGCATTTCACTGCGGAGTGTGCGGTTGTGGTCGTGGTAAATGAATATCTAATTCTTTATGACCCCTCTTCTTCTTTGCCAGTTGCAGTTTTGCTACATCTGACATAATAATGTGTCATCATTATTTTTTAAGGATTTTCTTTTTCTCACATTGTAGGCATTACATCATTTTTAAAATCTCAATTACAATGCGCCACATACAGTAAGGCAACTGGAACAAGTACAGAGATCACGTCTGCTGGTGCACAAACACTGCTAAAGTGACATGGGGTAAAGTCTCAAACCTCATGACGCCACACGACAAACAGAGACAAACTATTACTGAAGAGGAACAGAGGCCAGAAGTATAATAACTAACTCAAAGACTTACATTTGCTTGCAAGACTGCATATTATAGGGCCTCATACTTGATCACATGATGCCTCTGATAGTTTCCAAGTGTTCCTGTTATTTTGTCCAACCCTCTACTGTTATTATGAGGTGTTGGTGCTGGGCCATACACCGTCATGTGTCGAAGGGGCGGAGGGAGGAACAGCGATGAATTTCATAGACTGACGTGTCCTATAAAAACCATCCGATTAAAAGTTTACTAACCTCTTAAACTGGCACATGAGAATTAAACCATAAGACGCAGCAAATCAAATATGAACACATGCTGCAGACAGACGCTGTCAGTTTGTTTCTATTGTCCTGACAAGCAGGAGCACCATGCAGGAGCTGCAGACAGAGCAGCTGCTGTGTTTGTCAGCAAGGGGAAGGAAAGCAAATCACTGCGCACTTCTCTTTATGCAAAAACTAACTTGCCACCTATGGGTGAAATCATGAGAGAAACTCACTCTTGGCTTTGCTGAGGTGCAGGGAATGGTCGGACACGGGCACCCGGAAAGCCTCTCCAGGATAGACGTGTCCTCCCGCGTAGTTGTGACACTGGGAGTTTTTCACATGAGCGCCTTCCTCTGCAGATGTGACTGTGGTGAGGAGGAGGAGAGCGGTACAGAGCGCGCAGAAAAGCTCCTTCTTTAGGTTAGTGTGGGAAAGAAACTCCATTGTGCCGTCTCTTTGAGAGCACGTAGCCACTGACTGGAAATTCGTCTCAGGTCTTTGGGCAGGATTTGAAGAGACCTTCTTCCTCCTCTTCTTCTTCATTCAGGATTTTGCAGCAGGTGGCGTCCTTATTGTTGCATTACTGCCATCTTCTGGAGTTAATTAGCTCATGATTCCTTCTCCACATTTAACCCTGTTCCATTAATAAACAAATAAAAAAGAAATACATAGACCTGCATAAATAAATACCAGTGCCTTGCCATAATTCAGCATACCTTTTCTTCTAAAGCCTTCTTCCCTTAAGTCTCTCTGCCGTTTATTTCCTGCACTCTATCAGTACATGATCTATAGTTTTAAATTATTGATATTCATCACAAACATTAGCTGGTTGGTAGTTACTAAGCTTACCAAAGCTGCATTTTAAATATGAAATAGCCCTATTCCATACAAATTTTACTTGAATGATCTACATTTTAAAAATAGTGTTTAGAATAAACATAAAGGATTGTGCCTCTTGGTAATACACATCCTAGACTATCCTGGTCAAGATGTAGAAATGTAAATTTGGTGTGTGTGTGTGTGTGTGTGTGTGTGTGTGTGTGTGTGTGTGTGTGTGGTTTGTGCCGTATTCTGAGTACTGCAGGTTATTTTTAAGCCAACTCAAAAAGCATCTTTGAAAAACTTTTAAAAAGACAGTAAATTTGTTCATGAAACATTTATTAGCAACAATAACAACTAGAATAACAATACATATGTAACAACAATACTGCAGATCTCCTCCATTTTTACTTCTTGGCCTTCTTTAAGATCTTGTCCAGAGATCGTCTTTCTTTTTCAGGGACGATCTTTGTCCACAGGTTCTCCTTGTGGAGGGCCAGATCCTGGAGGATCATTTGTCCGTGATGCCTGTGGAGGAATACGTTTCAAATTTAGCACAATGTTCAGGAAAAATAAAATTAAGATTGTGAAAACACTCAACAAAAAAACAAGAGCCACAAATCATACCCACCTCGCTTCTGGTGCAGCATCCACGGCCATTTTAGAGACAGCAGTGAAGAAGCGCTCAGTGAAGCTCCTTCCTGCCGTCAAGATGCGAGCCGCTCCAAGGCTGCCGGCCAGCAGGTGCAGGTGTTGTGCCATGCTCCCTCTTACTGCAGCACAACTGGAGCTGAGGAAGGACAAAGACAAACAAATAAACTAACCATGTTTCATTTCACTTTATTCAATTTAGTTTTAATGCTTCTGCTGATAAAATAAATGCAGCCTCTTCTCTCCTCTTACTTCAGCCCTGCGTTCAACAGTGCGCTCAGGATCCGACCATGGCTGCAGTTTTGCACCATGGCATCCAGTGCAAGATTGGCCTGCTGATGAATAAAGGCATTCGTAGTCTGTGCCAGTTTCAGCAGCAGGGCTCGGCCTGTTCCCTCTACCTCCGGGTCCATGGCCTTCTGGAGGCAAACATATACCTCGGCTAAGGTGTTCATAGCTGCACAGGCCACTGCTGAGCGTAGGTTCTTCACCTGTACAGTAAGAATAAACGTCATCAATCAGGACTGCAGTGTGCACGCTCATAGACACATGTAGGCAAATGAAAATGCATTAAATACAAAGATGGAAAAAAAGATACAAAAAGGGAAGTGTGTACAATACCTCCTCAATGAGAACCAGACACACTTCATGGAGTTTGGTCTTCAGGGTCTCTGAGTGGTGCTGTGCCAGAGCTTGAATGGTTTTCAAGCCATCCGTTTTCTTCATCCTGTATGTTTATGTGACAAGAAGGAATTAACCGCACTGCACATCGCTTCAGGGACAACACAAATAGCCCTAACACACCTGCAGTTTACTACTAGTTTAAACATAAAGTATAATTAAGTGCAATTTTATTCTATACTAAGATGTTGCACAGACTGATAAAAGTTACAGCTTATAATATTTACTGGCTCGTCACTCAAGTCTGTAAACTAGTGGCAACGTAACGCCCTGAGTTAAGATCAAGTATTCGTTGAGCTGGTACAACAGACTGCTCTCTGGTGTCAGTGTCTTACCAGTCGTCTGAGGAGAGCAGCCTGAAGCAGAGAGACAGGCTCTCCACAGGGTTGGTCAATGGCTGCAGCTCGACCTTTCTATCATTTGCAGTCTGGAGGCTGCACTCACTGACTGTCTTCTTGCCTGGTAAACAGAAAGATACTCCTTACTCACCTTTCTTCTCATTCAAAGCAGTGTACTTACTGGAGCTACTATAACTTTTTACAAAAGACTATAAGAAACCCATGAATAAAAATTTAAGCTCACAGCCTGTACTACAGTTATTCAGGATGTGAATAGAAGAAGTTACCTGCTCCACCGACAGCCTTTGCAGGACGCAGGAATGTCCCGGGTCGAGATCCTTGTCTCTTTTTTTGGGGAACTGTTGGAGGCGTTGGGGCCAAAGTCGCCACTGCAGGGGCCCTTTTGACAGCCGCTGGGGGTCGAGGTGACGGGATGGAGTCAAGCTGAAAGCGCCCCAGTCTTTCCACAAGAGCCTCTGCCTTATTTTTAACTGTTTGGAGTCTACATCCATCTGCGACCTCCTTGTCTGTTCAAATTAACGGCAAAATAGGCATCACCTCAATTTTTACTTTACTTTAAAATGCAAGTGTTGTATCCAAAGGTTTGAGCAAAAAACATCCCATGCTGTGTGACTCCAACAGACACTTAAAAAACCTAGAAGAAACAGCAGAGGTTCCCACAAAAAGAAAGACATCCCCATTCAACAGTGTGTCTTTAGAAGAACTAACCTGCTCCACTGAGTTTGGAAGAAAACACAGGCAGACGAGACACTCTTCTCCTGGGTAGTGGAGCAGCTCGAGGAGGAGGAGGAGTTGGTTTGAATGTTGTAAACTCAACAGGGCTTCCAATCAGAGAAATGTCCCTCAGCTCGCTGGGTGTGTGAGTATCTACAGAGCAGCGGCTGAACACAGGACTGATGGAAGCAGCTGGGCTCTCGTCTCTGTCTGCCATCTGAGCCTCCTCACATGCAAGTGCAGCCATCTGGCTGCCAAGAAGCACCTTGTCCCAGAAGGAGTCATCCTCCTCCTCATCCAAACTATCAGGACTCCTCTGGTTTCTGTCGATGCCCTCCACATTCAAACAAGGTACATCTAAAAGAGGGCTGATCCTCCCTCCTCGCTGAGAGGGTTTTGTGCCCCTTCTGGGAAAAGCTGATGGTTGAGGTGAAGGCAGGGTGACATCCTGAATGGAGAATCCCAGTCTCTTCAGAACAGCATTTTTTCGGGCTTTGGCCACAGCGCACACCCTTTCTGTGTGTTTAATTAACGCAGCCCTCTCAGCCCCCTGTATGTCCAGGATCCTGGACTCACCGGTGAAGCCATCAGCGTTCTCCGGTCTACACTGGTTCCCAGTTTGCTGTGGAAATAAAGTACAACAAAATAACTTGGGAATAATTACAGTTGAGTTGAAAAGATGAGAATACTTTTGTAAGATCTATGAAAGACCTTCAGATACGAACAGAAGGAAGAGATTAGTAGAGATGGTTACTTACGTCACCATCATCATCATGGTTCCTCTGGGTCCACTTCCAAAATTGATGGAAGATGTTTGATGTTTCTTGATTCTCCATCACTTCCAGAAAAACACAACTCAATTTTTAAATTGTCCACAAGTAGAAACAAGTGTGAGTACTTTCTCTCAGTCAGATCAGTGTGTGACTGACAGGTGCCGGGTTCAACAGTTAGAGCATGAACGTGTTCTATGGAATGTCACAATTAGAAGTTATGTCACATACAGTAGAACCCAGGTACATTCTATTCTGTTGTGTGTGTATGTGTGTTATATACATATATGATAAACATCAATATTATATTTAGATTATGTTTATTACGTTTTATCTCAAATTGAAGAACAGGAACAATCCTCATCCAGTCTCACCTGCTCACCTCACACTCACCTGTGCACATATTCAGTTCTTTCACATTCATTTCCACTCTCTCTTCAAACTGATCCATCTGTAAATCTTTGAGTACATCATCCCCAATCTTGATTTCCACAGCTGTTTAATATAACAAAATTTAAATTACTTGAATCAACTGCTGGGAGGAAGACAGAAAAGGGATTCTTACACATAAAATTAACTCTCTCACTGTAATGGGGCCTTAACCTGAATCTGCTAAGTGATGTTGGTAATGTAGATGCTTCCTGATGAGATTTAGGCACCTTTATTTTTGGCACCTGCCAAAATTATGTTACATAATTATTAGAAATTAGTAGCATTAACAGCATGATAACGTAGTATACCCACTGTTAACACCTGCAACAGTAAGTGCTGGTCAGCATGATGTTTCATGTGTCTTTGTGTGTTTAGCTCTTACTTGCCCAAAAATGAATGTGGTTGAGCTGTTGAATGACCGACAAAAACACAAATGCTTGAAATTTCAATTGTACAATTTTACATTGACAACATAAATTAAAACAAAAGAGCCCATATAAAATAAGATTCATGTTTTGCAATTCCTGAGTATTTTCTTCATTTGTTATTGCCTGAAAAAATATCTTATTTTTATTTTTAAAGGGTGAACTAGCATAAAAATTGTGTATTTGAGTGTCAAACAGAGTTAGATGGATTTTCTATATATTGACATGTTTCATATTAAGTCAGTCAGTCATAACAAAGTGCTGTAGGTATTTAATGTTTGGAAGCATCAAACACTTTAAAACATGAAAATTGTTGCCATCCCCATGAAGAAATCAATAATCAATAATGTCTTGTTCACTCTGCATCCCTCCACAGTTGTAAGGTTTTGAGGATTATTATTAAAAGCCAAGTTATAAGCCTGAAAAATCATACCTTATTGAATTTACAGACCAACGAGGATTTTCCAGAATAAAGCACTCTGATTTTAATGTAATCATGATTTAATAGTACATTAATGATACATGTATTGATCAACAAACAACAACTCTATCAACCCTCCACGCATACAGTACATTGGTGCCATTGTTCTATGGGCACTAAAACATTATTTGAACATAACATATTAGTAATTTAGGCTGTCACAGAACACATAACCTGATTGATTTAGTTTTGGGTCTACATTATCTGATCCATACATTTCTGATCTGTGTTCAAATATAGCATACTGCAAAGGAAGAGTATGTAGTGGGTGTAAGAAGGAGTTAATAAACTTTAGCTAACAGACTTCAGCTTGGTCCATGGGTTTGTGCCGCGCACCTCAAAGGGTGGATTGTTACAGAAGATGTGGTCACACAGGGCGTCCAGTGGGGGTTCAGGGTTTGTAATGGCAAACTCTGCAGCTTCTTCAACGTCTCTGATAATTCCCACATCAATCTCCTACATCAGCCAGACACAAAAGAAAACAAAATCAACACACAGGAAGTTTTAAAAAACTGTTTGAAATCAGCACAAGGTGGAGCTCAGGCTAACTAACAATAGCCATAGCTTGTTAGAATATATGGGTGATTATGAAAATTAATGAAGGTCTAACCAGCAGATAGGAGTGATGCTGCTCACACAGAAGAAAGCCATCATTTTTTAAGATTGTCCATTGTATAGGCTAGTCAGTAGGTGCACCATGAGGCCACATTATAGAGTTAGTGAGGTTACTTCAGGTTTAACACTGAGTTCAATAAGTGGTTTGTTTCAAAAGTTGATTTTATTTGATATTTACCACAGAAAACCCTTTATACTAATATTTCAGATAACTGTGAGATCTGAAACTCAAATTCAGTTAAACTCTAAGTTATCTTGGAAAGAACAAGCCTCTCAAGAGTGTGAGCTCAAAAAAAACATCCACCAAAAAACATTATATGTGACCTAATGAGCATCTCAGTCAAGACCAGTTTGGGTGATTGGATCTGCACTGTCTCCTAAGTGGTATTACAACTGGATTTATATATTTGTCCAACTTTATAGACATCACCGAGGATTGATGTTAATGTAAAGGGTGCCATCAACACTGCAACATATCTTAATCTTAATACATCAACAATTTATTAATTTAGCTCATTTATCAGGAACATTTGCCTCCAAACTGTTCTGCCCACTGGCTTCAATCAGATCACAAATCTAGGAATCTTTATCTCAGACCCTAGTGCTGTTTTGTCTTCTGTATCCTCCCCACTTTCACAGTTTGAAACTTTTTGCTACCTTGAGCTCCTCCACGCTGGCCATGTTGTTGCTGAGCAGGCGGTCCCTCAGCATGGTGACAGGATCACTCTCTCTGCGGACCTCCTCCACCTCCTCCAGTGAGCGATAGCTGAGGTGGGAGATATTGGAGCAGGGATGTGAATGACATTTTTAAAACGATTACTAATTCTAAGATCTAGACTTGAATTATTAATTATCAATATATTAGTCTCGATTTACTAATCCAGATTAATATGATACTTAAATGTTACATTTCAAAAAAAGCAAAACAGAATTTATCATTAAGCATTTTGTTGTTATTTAGCAAATGTTTGATTCTTTTCCAACATTTGTCATGTGTGAAATGCCACTTTATTTGCCACTATATATCAGATGTTCTGTGTTTACTCTCTTGTTAAATTGTGCTTTATAATGTTGTTCTCAAAAGTGCTATACACTTCAAGTTATTATTGTTATTCTTAGCAGTAACAGTAGTAGTAGTACAGTAGGTTTCTTAAATAACGGAATAATGAGCCCTGGAAAAAAAACACATATATACTGTGCACGCCATTTTGCACCCCTCACGACTTTGTCTCTGTCTGCTTAGTCCAACAAATTTGGAGCCTATCCCAGCATGCACTGGGCATAAGGCAAAGAAATGCACAGAACACATTCTCTATGGACACTTTGGAGTGAAAACCCACCTGATTTGCACAGCCTGTATACTTATAAAAGGTGCTAACCATAGTACAGTTAACCGTCCTTCATCATTATTATTATCATCACCTTCCTCATGAAACTAAAACATAACAAAGCCCTCAGCAGTATCTCTTTAAAATAAGGAATAACAGTGACACAAAAATACAAAAAATGAAAACATTTATAAAAGTATATGAGCACAAATGGGCTTTTACCTCTTTTGAGCATCGCCCTCAAAATGCCCAAGAAAACGGTAAGTCTTAAGCTCCAGAAGGATGGGACAGTCACAGTACAAAGGAGAGAGAAATGAAATAAATGTATGACAGAATGTTTTAAAAAAATATAAAAAAACAGATAAAAACACCATCTAAAAAGAAAAGTGGTGAACTCACTTTCCCAGATCGGCAGTGATCAGCTGCAAACCTGGTTGCCTCACGAACACACAGAATGTCCATCCCATCCACCTTAACACAAACCCACAAGTTTGCACAGGTTTCCACCACAAGGAAAGCATTTTAGATATTAGGAGTCCCTGACATGCATAGGGAAAATGTACAGGCCATATAAGGTGATAATATCTCAGCGCTGTGTGTCTATCACCTTACTTTGGAGTTCATCTGCTCCCTAGTGGCCAAAACATGAGTAATGATCGAGTTTGACTCTTGAAGACCACGGTTACACAACAACCATGCAGACAAACAGTCCTTCTACCACGTGAGGAAGATCTCTGTTAAAAGAAATAACGGTACCCTGAGACCAGGAACGAAGTCTCCCCTCTTGTAGAAGTCTGTGCTTGCAGAAATGCGTTCCATCTGTGTTCCTTTAGCATACCTGTTGTTCTCACAGACGAAAATGACGGGCAACTTCCAAAGAGCTGCCATGTTAAAGGTTTCAAAAACCTGACCCTGTGGAACACAGACACAGTCCGTTTGGTTTTGTGTAGCTGGAAAATAACACTTCTCTATTTTTATTTTAAGACCTTTATGGATGATATGCAATTGATTGAAATTTAAGTCAGTTTGTAGATAAGAAGAAGCTTTGTTTACTCAAAAGTCAGTTTATACAGATATGTTGCAGTGTGATATATACCTGATTGGCTGCACCATCACCATAGACACAAACACTCACATCGTTCTTGTTCTGATATTTGCAAGCAAGAGCTAGACCAGCACCCATGGGAACCTCAGGAGAATCCAGAGATAGACAAAGTTACATTTAATTAAATTAATTAAATCTCATGCATAAACACTGTTAAAATGAACTACATGCAAACAGCTGCAACATAATATCTTTAAGTGCTCATACAGGTTAACCATTCCACTAATTTTATACTAGAAGATGGTTTTATTTGAAGATCAGTTTACGCTGCTCATGAAAACAGTTTTGTAATGTCTTGGACTCTCGAGGGAGCTTTCTACTGTAAATTCTCAGAAAATAACTCTAGTGATATTATCAGGGGTGGTCTCAGCTTGGACACTTCAAATGTTTAACAGCAAACCTGAGTTACAAACTGGTGGCAGGCAAGTGTGAAAGATGTGGGCATTAACCAGGCTGAGAGGGTGAAATAAAAGAGGCTAACAAGTTGCATTATGGGAAGTGTAGGATCCAGCGTTGTTGGAACTTTACCAAAACTAGGGATTAAAAGTCAGGACATCGGCCCCAAGCTAGCATCGATTTTGGCAATTCTTTCTAAAATGTCTCTTGCAAGTCCCCCAATGTTAATGTGCACATACTAAATTGCTGGAGTGAAATTTGATGTCAGATGTCATGCAGTTATTTGCTTGAGTTAGTGGAGGGCAGCAAAAACTGAGGTCACCAGCTTCAGTCAAGCCACTACAGATGTTGCAGTTAATTTAAATAATTACCTGAGATCCAACAATACCATTTCCTCCATAGAAGGTTTTGGTGAACATGTGCATGGAGCCTCCTTTGCCTTTTGTAATACCTGCTCTTCGGCCTGAAAACAGAGGTACGGGAGCAGTGAAAACAAGGAAAAAGACAGAACTCAGGGGGATCTACAATATGTTTAAATTTTACCAGCAAGCTCAGCCATAATTTCCTTAAGGGACCCACCCCTGGTGTAAGTGAAGCCATGAGTACGATAAGCTGTGATCAGGTGGTCGGTTAAGGTAATTGCTGCTTTAATACCAACTGCACAGGCTTCCTGAAGACCAAAAAGATTTGTCTTTGTCTTGTCAGGATTGTGACATTTCTGACTTAGCATTCTCATGCTGCAACAAAACTATAATTTAACAGTATATATTAGAGGAGATTGTACTCAACCTGGCTAACATGCTGTGACATTCAGTCTCTAATCAAGCTGTGTGGACCTGAAGAGTTTTATTCGAGAGGACTATAAATACCTTGTTACACAGTATTATCACATAATTCTAACTAACACATCTGTTGCACATTTTAACAAGACTACGACTATACAGCCACGCTCTTTGAGGCTTTACTCTGGCACAGCTGTGAGCTAAATGCTAACATCAGTGTACTAACCACATCCGTGATGCTAACATGCGTACAAGAACAATGCGAAAATGCTGATGTTTAGCAGGTATATAATGCTTACTATGTTCACCATGTTAGCTTAAAGTGTTAGCATGCTGACATATGCTAATTAGCATGAAACACCAAGTAGCCTATAGCTGAGGCTTGATGAATGTTATCAGTTTTGCAGGTTTGATCGTAAACCAAAGTTAAAATTCGAGCCATTTCGTGTCTAACAAGAAAAAGTCAAGTCCTTATACTGCAGAACACATTATCATGGAACCATAAATGTCAACATGTACAACACTTAGTTCCAGTCCCTACAGTAAATCTTTAGATATTCACTCAATAAGTGATTATCTTGATCTGCTGGTGGTGCTCGAGGAAAAGTCTGGGATCACCAAAATCAGTAGGATTCATCCTCTGGGGACCATGAATGTGTGTACAAAATTTCATGCTGACCCATGTAATAGTTGAGATATTTCAGTCTTGACCAAAGTGGTTGAACTCACGGACCAACACTGCCATCCAAGCCACTGCCCTCAGGTACCTTAGCTAAATATTGTATTTAAAAGTTCTTTCATTCAAAAATCATTTTGCATGTGTAGTTGTCTCTGTTTCAGAATCAGCACTCACATGCTGCAAATAATGTAACATTATTTATTAGACGCTCACACTGAGGCAAGGCCTGGTCCAGGTCAAATAAAGTTATATATAAGAGGAAATCCATTGTACTCCACCTGGCCAACATACAAGTGGCAGACGCCACAGATGATCTTCTGCTTAAAGAGCTGTCCAGCCTTCAGCTCGAAATACCTAATCGTCTGCATGGTGTGGTAGTACTGCAGACCCTCATGGCGAGTCAGAACCACCTGAGTGGCCGGGGCCTCGTCCAGCTTGTGGACATCACATTTCTGGAGGAAGGGAAACAGTAATAATAATTAACAGTGTGTAAGTGTGCATGCAGTTTGATAAAATTGACAATAAGAAGTTGTTTACCTTTATTTCAACGGTAGCCTGGGCGGTGAAGTCAGCATATGTGCGTGCTGACATCACCACTGCAGCTCCCTGCAACAGGAGAAATAAAAAAGCCTTTTAAGTTTAATATTCATATTTAAAGCCACACTAATTCTGCAGCTCTTTTTTTAATTGGCTGTTTGGGCAAAGAATGTACACATATAATTATAATTCTTCTGTCGACATTAGCTGTTATTTCACGTTATGTTCTATGTTGTCTGTTGCTGTATTGTCTTGTGTTTTATATTTTTCTATGCTGTCCGTTGTTTTTTGGACTTGCAATAATATTCAAAAGATATACTGGAACGCTCATAAGGTGTTAGCCATCTGCAGCACTCAATCACAGATATGAAATAGAAAATTAGACAAAAACAATCAGGGTAAAAAAGTCCAGTTTCTGTCCGTCTCTCTCCAGCCTCTAGAACAACCCTAAAGTGGAATCAGCGCCTGTCTGACACAGTCTCAAGATGAACATGAATTCTGTAGGTCTATTTTCTGGTATTTCAGTGTATAAGTAGGCCAACTTACATTTCTCTGAGCAGTTGTCCGCAGTATGTTGGAGATGATGTTCAGCATCTTGAGGTGCAAATCAGCTAATGCTCCTTGGGTCACATAATAGTCTTTATTCTTCACAGCAAGGTAGTCTTTCTGGTCTGATCACCTCCCACGCATGTATATGTTGAGAACATGCCTGTGGTAAGATACACTGCCTGGAGGTTTGGAAATTATTATTATTATTATTATTATTTTTATTCTTTTTTAATTTACTAATGTGATACAGGATTCATGACATATAGGGCAGTTAATCTGCTCCTTTTTTGCTTTGTACTACGTCAGTTTGAATGATGCATATAAGGCAAGTAACAAAAAAGGGACCACCTGCTTTGAAGTACTGTAAGTGCCTCCCATCACTATAGTTTCATTCAGAAATGTGTAAAGAACATACATTTGTTAAATGTAAATGAGCTGTGATATGTAAGAACCCATAGGCTACTTGTAGATCAGGCAAAACCAGTAATTTAAGTACTTTGCAGTATGCAAAGGAGTGAAGTCAAACAGACAGACACTTCTTTAGATTTAGCACAACATATATAAAGATTAGAATCTAAAAAAGGTTTAAATTAGCAATTTTGCAGGGAGACATCACTTACTGTAGCTGTAAGCCTAACTTACCTAAGTGGCAGCCGTTGTTCCTTGTAACATTTCCTAGTTCTTTGGTCCATTATATCAAGATGATTATATAATTACCTCAATGTAACATATTTTCTCCTGATCACACCTTTAATTCACTCATTATCTCAAGATAAAAATGGTAAATTATTTTAAAAATATAGAACTGTGGCTGCCTGAGGGGCAAACTAGGGAGGGACCCAGTACAGTAAGATGGATCAGCATGGTGCCGCTTAGATCTGGTGTCTGAGGGGTTAGAGACTTGGGTCTGGGACTGGATATTCGACCTGGGCACTAGCTCATGAGGAGCACTACAAGTGTGTATTTCTGCTTCCACTGAGAATCAACACCTCGGTCTTCAGCTCTATGAGGCATTTAGCCACTTTTACTTTGTCCTGGTTTTTAACTGTCTGTCTGGTCCTGTCACTCTTCCTGACCCTGCCCATATTAGTAGACCTCTTCCAGTGTGAAACAGTCAACTGCTAAAGTAAATAACTAAACAAAGTAAATGAATGGTACTTGTAGATTACAAAATTTAGCGAGCTGAAGAGACTGAGCATTTTCTAAGTTGTATGGACCAAACCAGAGCTCAAAGGCAAGTGAATGAACTGAAAAGAACGCAGACTCCAATGGGAAGGCCATGTAGCTGTTTTCTTGTTTTACTTGTTGTTTCAGTAGCCATAAGGCTACCCACGGCTCTTTATGTGAGGTTCCTCTGTTGTCTACTTTCTTCCCTCTAGCTGTCAAAAATCAATTATTGTAGCTAGGAAATAGACTATGTCACCGTTATCCTGATGCTACTCAAATCAGCCAAATATCAGTGGTAAGAATAATGTTGGCTTGATCAGAGATGTGCACTTGAATCAGTCCCACCTCACAAATTTAATCATAACAGACTCAAATTGACTTGCAAGACAAACTTTGTCAGTATGTTCATGACTGGTGACTTTACTACTTTATGCAAGTCACTTGACATGGGACATTATATCCTCCCTAAGCTAGAAGAACCTTGGCTGGCATCAGCAGCAATGAAAAATAAAAATGCAGATGTCCATGTTAAGTTGAAAGCAATGCCCTATTGCATTTATAAACCAATAATTACTTCCACTATTCACTGAAGCACAAGGTCGAAGTTTTGGGCAATTTACCCAACAGCTGTACAGACAAGAAGGATTACACAAACACAGTACCTTACAGTCTTTTTATTACAATGTGCGCACACAGAAGTTTCCATGGAGCATTTCCCTGTGTCATCTGCCACCCTCAATGTAACAGTTTACTACAACAAATACTCACACTGTAGCCATTTTCAGCTGTATTAAGACAGGTATTGACAATTTAAATTTTAGTCTGTCTTCTTATCTGACTAAATACTTTTCACATTATAGAGAAAAGACCTTTCACCTCTGGTACCCTTTAAAGGGTCACACACATTGTTACAATGTTCATCAATACTAGTGACTGAAAATGAACAGCAGCAGCACATGTTGATGCAGGTTGTTTGTATTTTGCTACCTTATCAGTGCAGACATTTTTTCACAATAATGTGTTCAAGTGCCTGACAAGAAAAAAAAAACAGACTGAGATTCAAAATGTCCATGTATCCCTGTACATTTGAGCCAATAATGTACCACCGCTGCTGTGTCGAAATATAACAAAACGCCTTCTGAGCAAAACACCCAAGTGGCACATAAAGCTAATGCTCTCCCAGCTGAACCAACAATATTTAACCCAACAAAATTAAAGTGAAAAGTAAAGCTCAGCTGGTGAATGCACTCGGACTAAAAGTCATCATGTTTATGTTCACCGTTGTTGTAGGTAAAAGTTGGTTCAGCTTGTGGTCATTTTGAGTGTTAATATTTAGGATAATAAATATCCTCACACATGTACATCAGAAATTGAATAAGATCTTCTCCAAATATATAAAAAGGAGCGGGTGTATGTTTGTGTCATGAAACTCAAAAGGCACCTGAGTATCTGTAAAATAACCATTTGAATGTAAAAACACCCCGAACACGTCTTCAAACATCTGGCTTTTAGATGCACACAATCACCTGCTCAGCTTGGAGTGTGACACAAACATGAGATGACGTGTTCACCCTCTAAACACCACGAGATCTGCCAGGCACGTTTGGTTTGGCAAGATAAATTATAATACTTCAAACCTTTCCCTTGGTATTCTTTACCCTCTCGTACATACAGTGTATTGGAAGAAAAACATATGGAGACATCCTGAGAATGTTGATAGTAACAACAGTGTTTATCCTGCTGCCTTTGATGGTGTCTTTATCACAAGGGGTTAAATAAAAAAAGACAAGAACTAGTTAACTCAAACTGAATGGTTTATCATGTACACTTCAGTATAAAGAGTACAAAGCTTTTTTTTTTTTTTTTTTTACAGGTCAGACAGTCTAGAGATGAACTGTGATGGATGGACATTTGAAATCTATTCACTTGGGGCCTGATTCACAAGATGAAGATAAAAAGTGCTAAATGTTTAGAGAACCCAATATGCTTTTAATACAGCAGCTTAAGTAATTTCTTGAGCTTCCCTCTAAAATAAAAAAATAAAATAATCACAGGTATGAATTTATATCTTTTAGTGCATGTACTTCATACATTAACTGAAGACTTTAAATAATCCACCAACGTCAAGGATGTTGATTTTATTCAACTTACATTTCCCTCTGTAAGGCTTTGTGTTTACTGTGATTATGTGAAGTCCAAGATATCTTTGACTGTGTCTGCATACAGTTTTATTCTCAGAACATCTTTGTGAATATGGTCCCTGCTGTTAAAATGTACAGCACTGAAGTGAAATTGCTTGTTGATGCTTTAATCTCTGGGTCTGAGGCACTACTTTACTGGTACATTTTATGGTGTGTATGTATATATGAGGGGCAGGGGGGGTTAATATATAATAGGGTGGATGAGGTGATGAAAAAACTTTAGCTAACAGACTTCAGCTTGCTCCACGGGCTCGTGCCGCGCACCTCCAGGGGTGGATTGTTGTAAAAGATGTGGTTGCACAATTCTTCCAGTGGGGGTTCAGGATCTGTGGTGGCAAACTGAGCAGCATCTTCAATTTCCTTCCTCACCTCCACATCAATCTCCTACAGACACAACACAGGTAAGACAGAAAATTATAGCAGTTTGCTGTCTGACATTTAAAGTACATCTGCACAACCAAGGACATTTGGTTATGCAGGTGTACTGTTCATTTAAGGTTAGAAAAAAAATCATATATATATAACTTTAATACATCAGAATTAGAAAATGTCTGTTAAGGAATATTTTTAATAGATCTTGATCACTGAGGCACCTGTAGCAGACAACATACATACAGTATATAGCAGACTTACAAGAAAACATCTTGTATTTTTGCCCATTTCTTATTCAACTGGAAAAACACTTCCAAACTGCGGACATAAAACTGTACAGAGAGTTCTCTGTGTTTGTCTGAGGCCAGCTTGTCATCCACAGTGTTGGGCTCACAAGGAGAAGCTAAAACCAGTGAGACTAGCACCCTCCTGTGTTAAAACAACGCAAAAGTATCTCTAACCTCAAAAGAGGACTGCAGCAGCAATCATGCTTTTTTTAAGTCAAATGTTGTCAATTTTTGTTTTGCTAAATTCTGTCACAAACATGTCATCTTCCCTAATCACAGCCAGTGTAAGCCAGTGTAGCTGAAGGCAATGTATTGTGCATTTGGTGATAAAATAATCTTGAGGACGTCATCTGTAGTAGTAAGTATTTTTTGGATTATGACAATAATACTCCCCCCACCTTACCTCAAGTATGCAGCTCACTTCCTCACATAATATTCATATAGTCACTTTGTGAGTCAGGAATAACACAGAATTTATTTCTCTAATATTGCACCGCTTGTGTTTTCTAGATGCATTACAGGTAGACGTTTTGCACGTGGTTAATGTGGTTAGCTGCATTCATGACCACCTCAGAATGTTTGGCTAATTATTTTAGTAATGTGTGGTTTCAATCCCATTACCCCAAACACAAGTGGAATTATTAAAATCATCAACCTTGTTGAAAACCCACAGTGGGACTTTTGGACTAATAAGGTTTAAAAATCTAAATTAAAAAATATTTAACTATTTGCTACCTTGAGCTCCTCCACGCTGGCCATGTTGTTGCTGAGCATGCGGTCCTTCAGCATGGAGATAGGGTCACTCTTACCGCGGACCTCCTGGATCTCCTCACGTGTGCGGTAGCTGAAAGGGGAGAGATCGGTGCAGGGATGTTGCAGGGATGAACTAATACAATCATTTCTTTAAAGCTTACACCAAATCCAAGTGCTACAACTTGAGTATTTGAAAATCTTGATTACCAGCAATACATTACTTTCACTAACCACTATTAATATGAGGATAATTGTTCCGTAAAACCAATCAAAATAACAAAAATTAAGTAACTTTGCTATGATTTGTGGTGTGTTTACATTTCACATCAGAATTTCCTCCTGTATTATTTAAGCCAGGCGTTCGTCTGCTAAAGCCAATGGCAATATTAGTGTCTGTGTTCAGTCCATCCCTAGGCTGTGGTCAGGGCATTGCAAGGCCACTACAGCGGGAAGGAGAGTACATGAAGACTACTGTGGGACAGTGGCAGAAGCAAGGGGCAGCAGCACAGTGAGGATAACATTTGTAGGTCAGATTACTATTAATACATAAATAAAAAAATAATAAAAGTGCTATAAAGGTAATCAAGAAAGAGTTATAGTAATCAGTTACATCAAATATTAAAATTCTAACAAATGAAACTTTACAAAAGGTCAGGAACTGCGATCGTGTACCTGACACCAGGATCACTCATACTGTGTCCGTGATAGCGGTAGGTCTGAAGCTCCATCAGAATGGGGCCCTGTTGAAAGGTAGGACAAAAATGATTTAGCTGAGAAAATGACAACCACATTTCCTGCTTAATATAATTCTGTTTTTTTTTTTTTTTTAACTCGCCTTCCCAGATCGGCAGTGATCAGCTGCAAACTTGGTTGCCTCCCGAACACACAGAACATCCATCCCATCCACCTGCACACAAAAACAGTATTCCAAATTTCATTGAATTACTATGTGCCCCTTTCAGGAAATACATCACAGTAATTTACACTAAACTGATGATATGGACAGCAAAATGACAACAACACTCACTAACAAACACTTTTTATCAAGCATCACTTTACAAGAAAACTGTCATTACCTGGTGGATGAAAGGAATGAGTGATAAACTCTACTGTGTATCACTGTATTGTATATGGACGTCTGGAGTGGTACTGGGCATGTATTATATTAATTACATTCACTTTTTTCCAAAGCAATGTTTTGATGATGTTAATATCGCCACAGGTATCTTTAAAACATAGCTGTGCAAAAATCTTTAAATAACATAAATAAATTCTATTGTACAGTAGGTTTACAAAGGTTTAAAGACATGACTAAGAACAGTACCCGGAGTCCAGGGATGTAGTCCCCTCTCTTGAAGTAGTCTGTGCTGGCTGCAGCTCGCTCCACTGATGTGCCCATGCC
The DNA here is from genome assembly GCA_008360985.2 of Macquaria ambigua. Lineage (NCBI taxonomy): Eukaryota > Metazoa > Chordata > Actinopteri > Centrarchiformes > Percichthyidae > Macquaria > Macquaria ambigua. Next base: position 331,149 of record VMKM01000165.1, on the reverse strand, counting down.
GTACCTGTTGTTCTCACAGATGAAGATGGCGGGCAGCTTCCAAAGTGCTGCCATATTGTAGGCTTCAAAAATCTGACCCTGTGAAACGCACAAAGGATTTTTATTAACGTGGTAAAAACATATGAATGCTCTTTTTTTGTTGACATTGTTAGCTTACATTAGTATAGTATAGTATATAGCAAAGTAGATATTATTTTAAAGTCTGTTTATATCACCAGGTTAGACAGTGTCTTATTTTATCTTAGTTTTCCCATTTTCCCTCCTTACAGCCAACTTTATGTCCCCGTGTTGAATTTGAAGGCATGCAGTGAGCAGCCTAGGTTAGCTCAGTTACAGGATGTATAGGATCAGTATATTAATAAAGTTGCTTGTCTAATGTCTTCATGTTTACAAGCACCCATGATGACATACACAGTGCTTCCACAAGATGATTTTTGCACTTTTAAAAACATGCAATTGATAATGTAGGGGCAGCATGGTGGACAGGTTAAAATCTGCAGTTAATGTGCTCGTATGGACTCCAGCCCCCTGCAACCCTGAACAAGATAAGTGGGTTAGAAGAAGGATGAACGGATTAATGAAGTACATTAGTAGTATTAAACCTAAGAAAGAATGTCACCTAGTTTTGAACGAAGCTGCTATTGCTTCCTTACAGTAATTAAACAAAGCTAGACTAAAACCGCAGTGATTTCTGTACCATACCTGGTTGGCAGCACCGTCACCATAGAGACTGACACACAGCTGATTGTTGCCCAGATACTTGCACGCCAGAGCCACACCAGCACCCAGGGGAACCTGAGGAGAATTCAGAGATTTTACATTACATCAATATTAATGTATAAAGAACTCATTCAAACAATCTTAGAGTCTTACGTTGATACAGACATCACACATTCATCAGCCCAAAGGTTGTAATCCTTCCATAGAAATTAAACATGAAATTCATCAAAACAAGGTTATTGTTACAGGGTTTTCACATGACAACGGCATCATACTGGCTGGAAATGTTTTGTGTAAACCAATCACTTTTATGTGACTTGCCTGTATGCGATAATCTGACACTAATTAATACCTTTGAGTTGTAAATCCATATAACAGGTTAATGCAAAGCAAGGAAATAAAGTTTTGTCTCCCTTTTCTCTTTTTGTAAATGTATTATCAATTATTAATTTATCTTTTTCTACGACGCCCTGAAAGGTTAGTCCACCCAAGTTTGCTAACTTCCTGTGGTAAATAATTGTTTCTCTGTCCTCTCTTGCTTCCGTTCGCTACCCCTCCCCTTTTTAAATTTGTTTGCCACTTAACATAATGTCATTAGTCTGGGTGGTGCCTCGAGTTCAATGGCAACTTACGGCATTAGAAAACATAATATCAAGAATTTCTGGAAGCTGAGCTGTTGTTCTTCTTGGTTTCTTGCAAATATTTCTAGCAAAACAGGCCGTTATGGAATATACAGGCTTCAAACACCGTGCTATTAGACTTTGGTGATATACCTGAGCTCCGACAATTCCATTTCCTCCATAGAAGTTTTTACAGTACATGTGCATAGAGCCTCCTTTGCCCTTTGCAATACCTCCTCTTCTGCCTGTAAATTAAAAAGAAAAATGTGCTGGGGTAAGAACGCTGAGGTGAAAGAAAAACAGAAGAACAATCTGCATCGCGCGACTGAAAATGTCAGTGTCTCAGCATGGCAGACTCACCCGTGAGCTCAGCCATGATCTCCTTCACAGTCCCTCCTCTGGTGTACGTGTAGCCGTGGGCGCGGTACGCAGTGATCAGGTGGTCTGTCAAATTAATTCCTGCTTCAATACCAACCGCACAGGCCTCCTACAAGGAGAAAGCAAACAGCTTGACATGATGCCTATGTACATGTGTGGAGATGTGCTCTAAAAGACTGTAAATCCACACTGCATAAAAGAGATAGGTTTAAGAAAGTTATGTTATTTATATTTTAAAAACACTTATTTCCAGAGCAGCAAACATAAATCATTACTATAACATTGAGGTGAAATTGTTCTTATATTTCTACTGTATAGTTTAGGAAAAATTATAGTGCACTCAACCTGGCCGTCATACAGGTGGCAGAATCCTCTGATGATCTTCTGCTTATACAGCTGATCTGCCTTCAGCTCCATACGCCTCATGGTCTGCATGGTGCGGTAGTACTGCAGGCCCTCGTCACGAGTCATAACCACCTGAGTGGCCGGGGCCTCGTCCAACTTGTGGATGTCACATTTCTAGAGGGAAGAAAATACCCATAATAACTCACAAAGTGCCAGGTGCATCGATCAGTTTAGCAGAAAATACAACAGTGTTTGACGCTTACCTTTATTTCAAAGGTTGCCTGGGTTGTGAAGTCAGCATATGTGCGCGCTGAGATGACCACTGCAACTCCCTGCCATGGGAGAAAAGAGATTAAAAAAACCCAAGAAAAACGACATATACAAAAGCTTTCAAATATGCTTAAGGCTTGAAATTTTGGTGGACAGTTTGGTTGATACCCAGACCTACAATCTGCTACCATTTAGTGAGACATAATGTTTGGGTAACCAGCAGAGCAAAAATAAACACTGCTTCTGACACAACGCATGCAAAGATATTGGTAAAAAAATAAAAGTCTCATAAAATATAACTAATATCCAGATACAGCTCCAGTCCATTTTAGACAACATACTGTATTACACAAGTATCGAATGGCACATTACTCTAGAACAAATAACAACAATCAAAATAGGGTGAAATAACACTAAAACTGTTAATTAAGTTTTTTCTTTTTAAGTGCATCTCAACAGAAAAAACATTGTGCACTCAACTCCAGCTGGCATTCATCTCTGCAATAAATCCTAATATAGTTAATTCAAGAATAACTGTATTTAACCATTGCACAGTTTGTTAGGTCATCCCAGCTAGTGTTCTGATAATATGAGCTGCCAACTTAGGAAAATATGTAATAAAAGTGCTTTAAACTGACATAACTAATTGTTGTAGGTAAGAAATATCTATCAAAATTGACTACAAGTTTTACAATTTTTAGAAAAGCCTTCATAAGGAAAGGTATCTCATTGACTTTAACAGGAATATTAATCAGAATGGAGTCCTGGCGGTATAAGTTTTTTAAGGTTCTGCCATTTTTCCCTCTCTTGACAGAATGAAGTAACGTTAGTTTTTAAGCAAATTAATAACTTAATGCTAGCTGTCAACTTGCAGTTAACAGCTGTGAAAACACAGCCGCTGACTCCATAATGAGAATTAAAGTGTTAAACTACGTTAAATGTAAAGGACTGGGCCTTTACTGACTAAAACACTAAATCTATCATAAATAGTTTAGATTTTTGTGCAGACTAGTTGTGTTAGCCTAACAAGCTAATTTATCATTCGGCCTTACAAGGTCAGATCAGCGATGACAGTCTTGTTTTGGGTAAACACTGGAGGTTTTAGAGGGAGCCTGTCATGCAGTGTTTGGCTAAGACCGTCCATGGTTTAAAATGTGTGTACTTACATTTCTCTGAGCGCCAGCTCTCAGCACGTTAGATATATTGGTCAGCATCTTTCCTGAGCTAGCTCACCACAGTCCCTGTTCCGCACAGCCCTGTCCTTCTGTCAGCCTCTGTCCTTCCGGCTCCGCTCCCTCTTCTTCTTCTCTGAGTTCAAAAATGGCACCAAGCACGCTGCTGCCACCATATGGTCTGTATATGACAACACATGGATGAAAGAATAACTGACTTTTAAATTAAATACATAAATAATGCTGGTTATATGTCATTACTAGGTATTAGGTTATAGGTAAATTTACTTCATGAATAATAATAATAATAATAATAATATCCTACAGAGCCTTGAGGTCACTCTTGCTTTATTGGCTAATCTTGAGGCTTGTCAAATTTAGTTTTAAAGCTTTACCTCCGTTTATATTGGTGCATATTCTTAAACATATTTATTATCTGAGCCACAATAAACATGGTGTTGAAAGCATTTCAACACAGGAGTGTAAGTTGTTTTTTGGGACTGCAGGCAAAATATAATAGAGCTGCCATGTGTAGTCTGCAGTGTGCACTTTAGATGATGGGCACTTGAAGACGATGTTACATTCACTCAGTACACAGAGAGTTGGAAGAATGGGGAGGATATTGGGGCCCACAGCTCATTTATGCCCCAGGGCCCTAATCCAGCCATTACCACTGCAAAGGCTTTTACCATGGTCAGATATTCTATTTTGATAGCTGTTATCCAAAATGGTGAAAAAATGTGACCCTATCTAGTGTCCCAAATGTTGATAGCCGTGATGGCAGAAACTGGTGCCTGTTAGGTCTGTGTGTGCATCAGTTCAACCTATGAGTCTTTTTTTTCATTCATGGCCCTCCCAGATTGATCTTTTCAAAAATGAAAACAGAAAATGCCATATAACAACTGTATTTCAGCCATGTTCAGCCAAATGATGAAACTGAGATTTCTAGTTATTCTATCAAGTCTCAAATCAGACACTCGGAATAACCAACATCCCAAATTTGACAAGTTCCCTGCAGCATTTTTGTCTGCCTGTGAACAAATAGGGTATGTGCTGTCTTTCTGTATGTTATTGCATCCAAACCAGCATTACAGCCAGCTACATTTGGTTTGGACTTGGTTGCGCTGTGTGCTCAGAGGAAACCTCCTCCATCTACCGGTAATGTGCTAATAGCCTGTGCATAGGGGCGGGCTTACGCTGCGACGCACAGTGTGGTCGGTCGATAGTAAACTCGATTGTGTGCGCATCACCATCATCTCCGCTCCCAGTCCCAGCATCTCTCTCCTCCATCCCCACAAGACTCTCCTGTCCTGCCCATCATCCGGTTGTTTTTGTCCGCTGTGGCTGCGCTTATTGCTGCTGCTGTGGAGGGGAAACGGATACCTGTGCTGCATCGGCATCACTGCAGAGTGTTTCTGGTGACAGCGCCTCCATACATTTGGCTGTATTCTGCCTGTGACAGCTACCATGGCGAAAACAGCCACATCATCCAGTGCAATAACAGGTAAGCTTGATGTAGCTATGGGTTGTTAGGCTGGTATCATCATGCTATCGGGCTCTGTTGTTGTTTTTGCGCCGCAGTTTAAAGCAGACTCATGAATGACGCAACTGACATTTCCGCTGCTTTATGTGCGTGATGCTGGTCTGTGCAGTGATGATCCGGCTTCACTGTTTTGTTTATTCGCTAAGGCTCACCGTGCTGGCTGTTTCCACTGAATGCAGGTCTATAAGATGCATGGTTATAAATAGGCTACAGAGGGAGACTTTTATATCCCTTGAAAACAAACTCAAATCACTAGGCCTAATGGTTTTTATCACAGCACAGAACCGGGGTGCCTCTTTGTGTGTTTCTATCTTCTCTCATTTACATTTTAACATGAGGGGATATCAGCATTACAGATATGATAAGGGTCCAGTCACTTCAAAGCAGAATCAGGCTATGTGTGCACCCTTTTTTTTTGTGATGACGCGACTCAATCGGATAAAAGGGTTCAAATGGGTGGAGAGAGGAAGGCTGGATTGAGCCGTGGATTACACTGTATAATTTCTATGAGCATCAAAGTCAGTGAATCATTGTGTGACTTTGTGGACTGAAGGCTTGGCCATTGTCTAGAACAGGATGAAGATGAACCTTTCACATCCCTCCAGGCCCTGACAGAAGGGAAATCACCCCTGCAGGTCAATTATCAAATCTGACACAATAGTATGAGTGGCTCTACTATTCCAGGACCGAGAAAAGACTTGTCCTGGTCACACTAGTTGACTGCTTCATTGAGAATGTACTGGAAAACTGATGCAAGGTGACTACTGGAGACATTAGTTATGTTGGAACTTTTAGACCTATTTTTTAAAGCTCTGACAAATGCTTAACCAAAAATAAAATCAGTCTTCATTTCGCTTTCATCTCTAATACAGCGTCTTTTACATATCATTTTGCTTCTGTAGCTTGTATTTTTACAATAACAAGTTTTATGTTCAAGAATAATGCCTGGACAGCTCTATGAGATATAGAAATAACATACACTATGAGCGGTATTCCCCTCAAAGCCATAAAAGCTACTGTAAATACACACCCCAGTTAATTAGAGGTAGACTACCCCTGTGGCCACTGAAGAAATCAATGAAATGTTGTCATGGAAAATGATAAATGTTACAAGTTAAGCGTGATGAATGTGCACAGTAATATGTTTAGTTAAGTCAGTTGAGCAGGTCAAGTGAAATACAGGCAGCTCTCCTGTCTGACATCAGCACAGCCACATTTAAGAGGGACTCAGTGTTGTCTTCCAGGTTTCACAATAAAAGCCCTGACTGACTGAAAAGAGAGTAATTCACTTGATCAAGTGAAGCGACTGACTGTGTTGGCAGTTTAGCCGACAACGCACATATTGACTGAGTGAATTTGTGGAATTAAACTTTTTTTTGTGAGCCACGTTCTCCTCCACCCACTGCGTCAAGATTTAGATGGAGTTATTTGGGGACTATTACATAATAGATTTATCTAATAATTATTTATTTAATTTGTTTATTTCAACTATAATGCTGATATAACCCATGTGTTTAACTATACCTGCTTCATATTAGTATATAAACTAAAAGAAGTGTCACATTTAGTATATTTACTCTAATTTAGGTGTCTATTTGTCTCTTAATCACAGACTTATTACAGTAAATTAATGTGTGATGTGTCGGTCTCATCTGTGAGCTGTGAACATTAATCTGCACACACACACACACACACACACACACCCTGTGACTGTAGTTTTTTGGCTGTATACCAGCAAAGTTCTCCCTTCACAGTCATTGTGATTTGTGATATTGATGTGAGAAAATGAGCTTACTGTTTAGATCAACACTCTACTATGCATTCTTATATTTGTTTTGTGCGTTAGGTGAAAAGATGGCACCGCCATCCATTACTCTACTTCCTGAAAAGAGATCTCCGACAAACGGTCACAGCTCTCCAGCCCGAACTGGGAAAACGAGTGAGTAATCCTCTCCGGCTTCTGCCACGTAATTCACACTTTCCTTCCAAGTGGATTCATTTGAATGAAAATCACTTACTACACAATGATGGATTATTGCGCAATTACTAGAGAAACATTATAGAAGGCATAGAATGACTCTGTAGGTCTATACATGTTTGGAAAATGTGTTTCAGGGCTGCTCTGTTAACAGTGAAAGATGGTTACTGCAGCAACACAAGCTCAGCAACAATAACCAAAAGAGGCATTCAGCATGTGTGGAGTGACTATCACATCAAGGACAGCTTCCTCCCCTTTCCTGCATATTGCTGCAGTTTGCCCTTGGCATGGGGCTACTTGGCATTTTGCAACACAATGCATTTAACACAGAGCAGCCCCACACAGAGCTGAAATGTTTCCCCCTGCTGGTATCAAAGCAGCACTGCAGGTCAGTGCTGTGGTGCTGATGTCATTCCTCTTCAGACAAAGCTGAGTGTGCTCTCTCTCTCTCTCTGTCCTTCTGCCATGATGATCCCAGCTCCATCTAACACAGAGAAGAAGCCACACATAAACGGGCACGCATCCCCTTCACACTTAGCAGCTAACATCAATAACAACCATGCAGGTAAACAAAGTAAGTCTCAGTGTTAGCTTCTATTAAACTGATTTTTCTCTCTGCTTTAGTTTGGCTGCATTCTCACTGCCCCTGGAGATAAATTAGTCTCAGTATTGTCACTATTGTGTGTTACATGATCTACAAATGTAAAATAAGATTTACAAATGTACAATGATTTGTGAGTACTCACAAATGCCTGTTCCAATCCACACACAAATACCAAGCAATCTGAACACACATAAAACTGTTTTACAACTGCACACATCAGAACCTGAATAAATATTAATATTTTACATACAGATTTGTAACTTCAACTTCACAGATCTGATCATTCTTGCTTTCAAAAAGCTTCCTGTACATACAAATGTCTAAAACTATTTGTGACATTCTTTTGTATTTATTTACATATTTTTAAATGTGTGTGGACGGGTCGCCTGATACGCACGGATCAGGTTAATTTTGTGTATGGATTTCTGAAACTATTCTAACGGTCTCCAGCTCCACACAGATCCGCAAATGCATGCTGTGTTTAAGTGCTGGTGGAAAACTGGGACATCTGGGCTTTCTGTAAATTTGTGTGTGGGAAAGACGTTTATCTAAATAGACAGAATAACTCGTCACCCCTCGATTAGAACACATACATTTACCAACTGTAGACTCTATACAATAAGTGTAAATATATGGTTTAAATAAGCTACTGCTAGACACACACATGCTCACAGGATATCTGTGTAGCTCATGCTAGAGAAGCAAACAAATGAGGTTCAAAATCTACCATTACACCATTCATAAAAAACATTTAAAGCTGAAATCTTCTCACTAATGATAAACTCATTATTCACCATGAAAATACTGTATTAGCACTTACCCTGTACTTACACTGTAATAACAGGGTGTGCTTTTCATTTGTATATATATAAATATATATGCATATTTATTCAGGTTCTGATGTGTGCATTTGTAAAACAGTTTTACTTGTGTTCAAAAGTGTGGATTGGAACACGTATTTGTGAGTATTCACAATTACGCACAAATCATTGTACACATTTGGAAATCTTATTTTTCATTTGTAGATCATGTAATACACATTTGTGACCATATTGAGACTAGTTAATCTCCATACCTTTTTTGTTCTCTGACATCTTCATTCATCTTTCAGTTGTGGAGGGTTATCTGAAGACGGACGACAGGATGCGATTAGCCAAAGAGAGACGTGAGGAGAGGGAGAGAAGCCTGGGTAGGTGAAGTCCTGTTTTGGACTGATTTGTGCTGATTTGGTGAACTTAGAGGCTCTGAGATGCCTGTAAGTTCCTGTTCCTGCTGTGGTTGTTTTTCAGTGCAGTTTCCCTGCAAAGTTTTTTTGTCATGACATTTTTCTCTCTACAGTTTAATTGGTTATGGAAGGTCTTTGCTAGCCAGTAGAAGATTTACTTTGAGTTCACTGGGCTTTTGATGTGATGAGCTGTGTCACTTCAGAGAACGTGACAATAACGCTGAATATTCCACAAAAGTAGGTCTCCCGCTCACAGTTAATCCTGTTGCTCCTGCAGTTGCCTCGTGATGACGAGGATTTCTATCTTCGTGAGGAGTCTTGGGTGTGGATTGACAGACACAATCAAATTCACTGTAACATACAAGTTACAGTGAAAAAGTTCACATATTAGCAAATTACAAATAAAAAACGCACTATCCTTATGACTTTTGAAGAGAGAAATGTACTGATCAAATTGTTGTTGCAAGGTAAAACATCTGAGACTTTTATTTCTGCTGTGGTATACAGACAACTAGCTGGCAACAACATTGGTCCATTGTCTCTAATTTTTTCCCATGGAACCTGTAGAAGAATTTGTCTTGCCTCTTTCAGTGGCCAGGGAGCAGCAGATCAGGGAGAAGGAGCACAGAGCTCGGCTGCAGTATGAGCGCACGGTGGAGGAACGCTGGAGGCGGCTGGAGGAGCAGAGGCAGAAAGAGGAGTTCCGCAGAGCTGCAGTGGAGGAGAAGAGGAGGCAGCAGCTCGAGGAGGAGAGGGTCAGCTGATTTAGCAAAAAATCATCATCAACATCTGTCTAATCTAAGAATGCGCTATTGCTTATCTATCTAGTGTGTAAGATACATGAAAACATTAGATTGACTTATCCTCTGCAGTGTATAAAAAATACAAAGAAACAAAGCCAGTAGTGAGGTGACCGTGTTCAAATAAAGGCCGGCTCTGCTGTGTTGCGTTCAGGAGCGGCTGGAGGCCCTGATGAAACGCTCTCTGGAGCGGAGCCTTCAGCTGGAGCAGAGGACCAAACGCTGGAGCAGAGGCTGCCCTGCAGGTAAGAACAGAGCTGATAGTTTTGTGAATAGAGATAGTTCTGGATGCTATAGGCATGGATGGCAGAATGAGCCAATGTGAGTGATCTGAAACTGAAAAACAGCCGGATGTGGAAGAAAACTTGTGCTTTCTTCAAAAGGATTGCATTTTGCTGTATTTCTATGAGACACCGTGACACAGTATGTGTGTGTATGTATGCTATAGGTTTGTGTGTGTGCGTGAGTGTGTGTGTGTGTGTGTGTTAAAGAGAGCCTTTCTCTTGGCCTGATCATTGCCGACAGCCTGGCTGCTGAAGTACGCATGAGCAGAAATGTGTTCCTGGTTTCCCACAGAGACAGGATGGAGTTACATATGTGCACTGGTGTCTTTATAGCACGGAACTGCGTCTTTTAAACGTCTGTGGATAACTGAACAACACAACAACACAGATATCATATGGGCGCATTACTGTCTGCCACAGTGACTTTTCTTGATACCACCCCTAGGGATATTTTCGGACCAAAACAATGACTGTTTTTACATTACATCCCGACATCCCTGCTGGTATGTTAACTCCCATCCAGGTCTCGACAGCTGGACGAGGAATTGCTCAGATAAACTGTTCATAACGCTCTGTCTGCTCACCTCTGCTCTGCTCTGCTCCGCCCGCTGCCTATAGGTGACAGTGAGAATGCCCCACTCCCTTTCTCTGCTGCCTCCGCCTTTTCCCATGGCATTGCCTCCCCCCTTCCTGCTGTCAGCGAATCTGGTAAAGTTAAGCCCCCCATGCCCTCCCAAATGTATCTCCCCTCCTGTTCATCCAACAGTTACCATGTCTGTGTTTGTTTGCCTTTGGGCGGGCTGAAACTTCAACTGAAACCAAAGGCAAATGTCTTCTTCCTGTGATGCATGCATGTTAAGTTGCTTTGTTGTTGAACTTTTAATGGTGCCCTTATTGTGCAAGTGAGATATAATGTACGCCTGCAAAGTAATCTGTATGTACTCTAGGCTTTGGTATGTTTACTGTGTTTGTGCTCTGCTGCAGTGGCTTTTGTCTTTGAGTTATCGTCGCAAAAGACAGTGTGAAAGCGCAACACTGTGGAGACAAATTAACAGGCAGATCTTATCAGTGCAGGAGCTTTTACTGACACGTATCCAACATTCAACCAAAAATACTGGTCTTACTATGATCTAACCTCGTTTTCAGGCCGAATCCAGCTGAATCATTTCCATCTTCCTAATGTCCTGGAGGGACTGTCATCCTTCCCTCTCTTGTAGAGGCAAACTCTGCAGTATGACTGCAAGTGGACCACCACGCAGGAAAAAGAGGACGATAAGAAAATGCACCAGCATCAGCTATTTTATTGACTGAATCTTGTCAGCGGAAACATGTTTTCCTCCATTAATTCATCACCTTCAGCCCAGTATTCCTATGATGATGTGTTTTAGTAAACAATTTCTTTCAGTGTGAATAACTGTCCTTTAAATTTCCCTAGAAGTCAACCTCCGGATTAGTTTCCCCAGATTAGTAACCCCTGAGTAATTACAAACAGGCTAAAGGACACTGGATCAGAGTGACAAACAATCTCAAACACTAGGGGTATTATTTTCACAGTTTGCAGATGTGTTAGGGGTATTTGTTTCATTTTTTGTTTTGATAACCTGAGATGAGGGTTTCAAAATGAAAGCGACTAAGTGGTGCTGACTCCGGGTCCCTGGAGCAGACGGTTTTGGAGATTAATCGCACATGACCTAGAATAGAAATATGTGCACTAAAATAGACACAGATACAGTGCAGGCATCCCACTGAGAGGGCTGCACTCTTTAGAGATTACTCTTCACAGATGGTGACAGATGGAGGAGAAGTTGCAAGAGATGGCGAGAAGACTGCTTCCAGTGTTGTACGATGCGTTCCATGTTTAGGGCCTTTGCTTTTGTGATTGTGAGTTTGCACAAAGTCTGTGTGTGTTTTCATTTGCTGTCATCGTTCAGGGTGTGGCAAGGAGAAAGATGTTGGGAATCGGGTTCGGGATTATTGTTCACAGCCACCATGCTGGCGTGTGTGCTTGCATCACACTGCATAGTAGCATACAGACTAAAAAGTGACAGTGGCATTAACACACCCCCATTATGTCCCTGACCCTGAATCAGTCAGACTGGCAGTTGAAAGACAAAGCTGTGTTCAATATCCCCCAGTCAGGCCTAATCTAATATTGGGAAATCAATGGCCTTTCATTTTATTTTTTTTGGCAGAATCAGAACAAGAATGTGTCCCTCCACATTTGTTTGTCAATTTCAGAAAGTCCAATAGGACAGAACAGCTGACTGGTAGTTGATCTGGACAAAGTTCATCATGCACTTTTACCTTTTGCTGTAAAACATAAATGCAAAATTGTCAACAATGAATAACATCTGATGCTGAGAAATATTTCCTAGATTTGAGCTGTCTGTTTGCAAGTTTTCTCCCCAAACCAAAAGCTGATTACCTCAACTTCAACCAGATGAGACACTTATCACACAGTGAAACATGGATGCCTACTGTATATCTCTAATACATTTCATCCTGAAATGTAAGATTGTAATTATATTAATTGGTTTTGCAGTATCATCTCTGCCAACTGACTTTGGCTGAAAAAATGAGTCTGTAAGCTTCAGTTGGGTGCAGCACACACTGTCCAGTCAAGCCCTCCCCCCTGGCTACTGTATTAATATCCCTCTGTCACCTGTTATTTGCCATCATCTGTTTTGATAAGCATCGTGTTTGTCATCATGCAGCGCCCTGCAGCCCTCACAGGTTGCCTTTCTGCAGCTCGCTGAACCCTGCAGATCACAACAGAGCTGGACTTCAGGGAGGCTCTCAGTCCACTCCCAATACCCCCAAGGTCAGACCTCGCACATACTCACATGCTGTACCTTCACATACTTACATAACACCTGTAAGAATCCAACACCAACATTAATGGATACAATCTGCAAGGTCGTATGTCTTAAATCACTCTTACACTGCTTACAGAAAGAGCGGCTGCGCAGAGAAAGAAGAACTGTATCCCCCGGTTGTGGATCCCCTGTGAGAAGATCTGAATCTCCTGCCAGTGTCAACAAGCAGTTGGCTTCCCCTACTACCTCCAAGTAAGATTATTTGTTTGGTGATGAATTGAAAGGTGAAACGTGGCTGTCAGCTGAGATTGTTTTTGCTTTTTTCAATTTAATTCATTTTTTAAATCATGAAACCCTTAATTCTTAAGCCAAACATCTCTATCTGTGTACAGGCTGGCGTCTAAGATGCGTGCCCAGTCTCCGAGCAATCAGTACCATTACTCTCCTACAAGACATCGTCCAAACCTGTCAAGTGATGAAAGGAAAGCAGAAGACAAGAAGGTGGAAAAACACAGTGAACAATCCAAAAATGAGAGCGCAGTGAAAAAGAATACCGACATCAACAGCTCGACTCCGTCTTCACAAGATGAGAAGAATACGGTCGACACTGAAATCACTAAATCCAGATCATCTAAAGGTGAAACTTTTGATAAGCATCTTAAAGGCGACACATCTGAAAAAAATCAGTCTCCTGACAGAAAGGACCACATGTCTCCCAAAGTGGATTCCTCAGAGAAGAAGACGCAGAGCAACGCTGAGGATGGAGACAAGAAAAAAGGTGGACTGGTAGAGAATTTGTAACCTTATGCTGAATTAAGTTTTAGTAAACTGGGACTTAAACTTACACCAGTCTTTCTGTGTGTTTGACAGAATCAGCATCGTGCACGTCCACAGGGAAGATGGCAGCTGGCACAACAAATGCAGAGGAAGCTACCAGGTTGCTGGCGGAGCGTAGGCGTCAGGCTCGAGCTCAGAAAGAACTGGAAGAGAAAAAACGGGAACAAGACGAAGAAAAAAGGTGAGTTGATTGAATAAATTATGAATTAAAGACAGCATTAAATAGTCTGTAAATGGGTTTAATAAGTGTATGCACCTGCTGATCAGACTAAGGGAGCAGCAGCTGAAGAAGCAACTCGCACAGGAGCAGCGACAGCAGGAGGCAAAGGCTCAACAAGTGAAGGAAAAGGTGAAAAATGAGGAAGATCCTCACAGGCTGAAACAAGAAGAAAATCGAAAGAAGGAGGAGCAGGAGAAGGAGCTACAGGCCCAGATGGACAAAGAGGTAAGAGATCATTATAAGGTGTCAGTTAGTTGTTGTCGCCCTAATGCTGCTCGTATTGGATATAGATTTTTGGTGAGTTCTTGTGAATTACAGGTAAGTCTTTGGCATATTGTATAAATTATGATCTGTCTTACAGTTTCTGGCTACAAATAGTTTTCCTCTTGTTCTTAACAGAGAGAAAAAGTGCAGGCTCAAGAGGACGCAGAGCGCCAGCGCCTAGACAGAGAACTGCAGGCACAACAAGAGGAGGAGGAGAGGCAACTAAGAAAAAAGGTTATTTTAAACAGAAAGGACAGCCCAAGCACTCATTGCATGCTGATTGCACGTTGCACTTGAAATATTTTAAACTCTGAATTCTGGAAAGTTCACACAGTGATTAAATGTTGATGTATTTTTGCAGAGAATTGAAGAGATCATGAAGAGAACTAGGAAGGCTGAAGCTGACTTGAAGGTACTGTAAGAGACAGCCTCTGTTCTCGTACAGAAGTCCCGCTGCCTTTGCCTGCTGGTTATGTGGTCAAGATTTGTTTTTTCAACTTTAATTTATTCATACTCTGACTTTCTGTTGTTATTATCTTTATTAAATTTTATTGTTGGTGATACTTTGGTTTTGTGTCCTGATTACCACAAACGTTGACTTGATCGTCTCTGTTCTGGGCTGAATCAGAAGGAGGAGCAGGTGGAGACGAAGCCCGTCTCACCTCCAGGTTAGTATGTTATTCAGTCGCCCTGCAAATCCCTCAGTTTGCTTGCCGTCCCTGCTTACTCTACCCCTCTCTGTATGCCTTGCGGCTGTAAAAATGCAAACGGGGCATGCATGGTTGATGATGTGATTCATTTATGATCTTATTTTGAGCATGCGCAGCAGTAATCGAAATTTTTATGAGTTGGCTTGTGTGAAATCTCAGAGGGACGGATGCCAATATTTTTCCAGCATTCTTGTTATTGTCTTGTTATGTAATTATTCTGTTGCTTTGGCTATTCAGAAGAATGACCAGCTATGATCCTTGTCTACACCAGCTTAAGTCGACCAAGGAACAGTGTTTATTGTTTTTTTTTTTTTGCTTGTGCTTTGGGCCATACATTCAAAACTGTATGGTGGGGGTTATACAATATTTTCTGAAATATGGAGCAGCAGCCAAGGACTTTACTCTTGGTGCTGATGGGGCACCTTTTACTGTAGAGCAGTGCCATGGGAGCTGACTGTAAAATTAGCTGCTCTTGAAAATACCCTTGGAAGATGTATTCAGGGACTGCTCTGCACAGTGTGAGCTAACACTTTGTTTGGACTGTTCATTGTTAATTCTCAACTCATTTGGGTTTTACAGTTAAGTATCAACTTGTCCAATAATACTGCTAATATGTGACATCCACTGTTACTGTTAACAGCAATACACTCAAGTCAACTCAAATGAAATGCAGTTGATGTGGACTGGACAGTCCAAATAAAGTGAAGTTTTTTTATTTCCGCAGGTGATGTAAAGAGTGTTCAAACTAATGCTCAGGTGAACGAGCAAGAGGTCAAAAAGGTTGAGTTTCAGGTTAAAGAGCAGGTCGCAGTCCAGGTCAACAAGAAGGAAGTGGTGAAGAAAGAAGCAGCAGCAGCAGCAGCAGCAGCAGCAGCACAGATGGACAGTCAGAAGAGTTTGCAAGTTAAAAACAACACTCATCAAGTGACACCAACACACAGTGTTCCTGACAAGAGACCTGACGCCAAACAAACCGGTGAAGAGCACGGCAGCCAACCTAACAGAGAGGGCAAAGCCTGTGCTCTCAAGCACCAGGGAAGAGAGGTGGACGTGACTGTAAACAAGCAGCACAGAGCAAATGTTATAGACCAAATAAACAAGGGGCCGACAAAGCCGACAGCAGATGCCAAAGTCAACCAAAGGGAGGGTGGTGTGATGAATGGGGCAGTGAAGGGTGAAGGAAGTGCCTTGATGAGTAGCCGTTTAACTGCTGAGGTAAGCAAACAACAAAGCCTGCATGTGCCAACAGCTGAGGGGAAAGCTAAAGGAGGGTCCCAGGTGGTGGTTATTAGACCCTCTGTGACACCTCTGCCTGTGGGACACCTATCACCGCCAATCATCAAGCTGGAGCCACTAGACGTGAAGAATACGGGGTCTTGTGATGAGGTGCAGTCCATGGAGGTCAGGTGAGTCATCAGGTAACCCTGTATTATTATAGCACTACTGTATAATATCATTACACGCTTGGTCCTCAAGGACACCAGTGATGTTGGACTCCAGTATTATGAGTAATTGCTTTTTTTAAAAAATTATATTTCAGCCCGGTTTCAAAGGAGGAACTGATTTCAATCCCAGAGTTCTCGCCAGTCAACGAAGTCCAGCACAGCAGCATCAGTAACACCCGTGCTCTTGAAGACCTGATGGACCTGACAGGCAGCGTCACCTACCCCAGACTGTCCTCTGGAGGCAACATGGGCGACTGCAACAAAAACCTCATCGAGGGTGTTGTTAGTCCCATGTCAGACTCAAAGCTCATTGGGATGTTGCCTCCGTCCTCAAATAAACTTAGCATCCAGTAGTCCGTTAATCTCTCGCTTTTTCTTCCTCTCTCGCTTGACTTCTCTCTCTCTTCCCTCTCTCTGTCACATACATACACACACACACACATTCAGGATGTCACATTTTGAGTATATGCCCCGTGTCACTACATTTATGGGAATAGAGCCATAGAGATTGACTAAAAAAAAAAAAAAAACTGTAAATCATGACTTGCAATATAAACCAAACATCTCCTATATTCTAATCCCATAGCAACTGACCATTGAAATGATGTGTTTTGTTTAATCTATAGTTATGAGGACAACTGTGTGTGTGCAAGATGAGCACATGTGAAAGAGGATCAGGGAAAGGAGGTGTGTCTGGATATGTGAAATAATGACAAAAAAGCCAAATATTAGGGTTTTGAAGCTTATAGAAATTTAGAAAACACACTATTGCTGATGTACGGTAATATTTTCTCATTTTCCCTGCACAGATTCCTCGCTGGGTCCCAGTTCAGTCCCAATACTGGAGTAATAAATCCTGCTCACAGCACTCATAACTGCAGTTGTGCCCCTGCCTTTCCACACGCCCTCTTAAAACCTTTAAATCTAATTCAGTGTGTTGCTGGGAAAGGCATGATTTTTTTATTTTCATGATGGCCTAATTTTGAATACTTGAGAAATGTGCTTTCTTGGTAATGTTATTCATGCACGTATTGATGATTGATTTGGTTGGAATTCAACAGATTTATCTGGCAAACTAAAATCCAGCATGGACTCTGAGGACCACTGCAGTTTAATTTCATGGCAGAGAGATGATTCCCTCTATTCTTTTTAAAAGAAATCTTTAACTGGGACTTTCTAACTGCACGTGAGTGAGGAGGTTTGATTCCAAAGCTGTCAACTTGAATGTTATCGCACATTTAAAAAATCATGGCATCAACACAAAATGATGGTACATTACCACATGTTTGTTGCAGCCTAGAGTAAATCGCTAACTTGGACTCTATTGCAAATATACAGTAATTGCATTCATAAAAGCTTATTTCACTGGCAAGGCGTCCATTTTTCAATGGTTCCTTTGATGAAAATACTGACAGCTGAGCAACTTCGTGTCATTTAAAGGTTTTCTGTAGGTGTGCCTTGCTATGTAAAGGGTTTCCAATGCACAGCGCTAATGGATGCATTAATCTATTAGACATACAGCAACATACATAGATTCCAATCAATAGATATCTGGCTATTGATTGTAAAAGACTGGAGTGCACTCGGCAGGAATGTTTGCTTAACAATCAACTTGTAAGTGCCCTGTACTGTAGCTATAAAGATGCTGTTTGCTGTTAAAGTTGTCCTCCTTCCATCATGTTGTACTGTGAAGTCCTGTATAGGAATTATCCAGTGGGCTCCTTTAACTTCTTGAGCAGTTCATAAAATGACTAATAATTGCTAATCATTTCTTATTTTCTGTGTCATGTCTAAATGTAATTTCAGTAGAGATGCCTTATGAGGGACTGATCAGTTACTGGATTTTTGTGCTAACCATTTTACAGTCCTCTGGCTGTGTATATTTATCCTTTCTGTTAGGCCACCGAGATTGTTGTGTGTGACCTGTAATACTTGAACCTTGGTTTGAAACCCATCATCTCCGCCATGCTACAAACAGTTATGCCAACAGCTTGTCCACATTATTATGCCACTTATAAAGTGACATTTAGACTTGTGTTCCTCAGACAATACATAGCCTGGCAAGACAGAGGCTTTTTTAGGTGTCTTAAGTGAAGCAGCCATACAATAACATACAGTATTTGAAAGTTAAGATTAGCTGTATATTTTGCATATTCAAACATTGCTGTTCTGGTTTTAAGGAAAAGCAAATGAGTATAAAGATATGATATATACAACCATCTCAAAAAGTATTCAAGTCTGCTCATACCCATATTTCAAAACAGTATCACAGTCAGCTTAAATCTTTAAGTTATGTAATTACTGTAGACATTGTGCATGGTTAGCATGGTCATAACAATGTTATCTGAAACAATAAAATGTCAAACTTGTTTGTGTTTTAATGTGTGTTTGTGTTATTAAGCAGTTAACTTGGGAAAAAGGTTGATTCAATTTGGAACACAAATATGAGGTGAATGAGATGTACAAAGAAAGAAACCATACAAACAGATAGATCATTGTTGTTTGCTACTGCCATAAAACATTCTGCATTTTTCAGGTACAACTAGCCAAAACGAATGCAGTCTGATACAACAGCCCTGCAATAAATCCTATGTTCAGTTTCTGTTTGACTGTTATGGGGAGGTGTTGTTTCAACGTTATTGTCATTTTGGAGGGTGTAGTTTTTGGTGCTGTTGAATCCTATTGGATTACACTTAGAGGTGTTTCTAAATTGCAGTCTACCCCTCATTGATATAAATGCCAGAAAAAAGCCTCTCTACATCCTCAAAAACATTATAACTTTCATGAAGGTAGGATTTATTGCAGGACTGTTGTATTAGACTGCATGAGATTAGAAGTCTTAAAATTATTGTCTTAAGGAGGACAACATTTTTTTTATTTGTGAACACAGAACATGTCACCTTTTTTCCAGCAAATATTAGAAATAAAACTTCAATAAAAAGTAACATATGGAAAGGAACCGACACTCACACCATTTTGGAAGAGTGCAGGGATCACTCTGTTGTTCTTTTGTAGAGCATAGAAAAACACATTTTTTCCTATTGGTGTGACAGCTGGGTGCAGCATGGGAGAACTGATAAAACTGACATTAACAACATTTTTGAAAAGCATTGTTATTCCAGACACTGTGGAATATTCTTTAGGGGTAATAGGGAGAATACATTTACTGAGAAATCCCTTGTATGTTAACAGAAACCCCTCCCTGTTGAAAAGTTGACTCACTAATAAGACATACCGTATTTTATACAATATATAAGGATTATTCAAAATAAAATAACGGTAGGAGGAAATGTTGTGTTTATAAATTAGTGCCCACCAGGATAAAAGCATTTGTTTGTGAAAAGGAAAGACAATACTGTACACTGGCCCTCCAGCACTCCGTAGACATGTAGTTCACGCTCCGATGCAGTAGGCGGCGCTTCAGTTTGGCTGTCGGTTGCGCGGTGCGACGAGGAAGAGCACGTAATCTGATAGTGAAACCAAAGAAGAAGAAAAAGCTCGACTGTGTCGCACACCTAGCTTTCGTCTAATCCACGGTTGGTCTTTGGTAAGTAGTTAATTAAGTTATTGAATTACACTTATTGCTAGTTAAAGCTAACTTTTCATGGTGTGTTTTGTGTAACTTGTCGTTAAGATGTTCAAATGACTCATGACATTTTCTGACAGCTGCGTCCAGCGGCGTTGCAAACTAGCGAAATACCCAGTCTAGCTAACTGGCCTTAGCTAGCAAACTTAGCAGTGAGATAAGGTTGTTAGCGTTAACTCGACCTGCATTTCGACGTGTGTGTTGCTAAATCTAAACGAGACCGAAACGTTGATGTACGTTTACTAACGTCACTGCGATGCTCACCAACTCAATGTAGGGTTTTGTTCCCCAACATGATGACCCGAGTCGTGTTATTTTCTCAGCCAACAGTCAATCGCTAATAACAAAAATGGAAGCGCGATCTGCCCAGATCCTTCACCGGGATTTAAGGTTCAGGCCCGAAACTGAGCCGACGGCGATCCTAGAAATATATCCAACCTAAATATGAATTTCCCGTTTAATCTTATTCGGTTACAACTTTGATTTTGTCATCTGTCTTAATGAAATATGCGATATAAAAAACAAGCGTTTATTAAACGAGGCGTATGCTCTTGCGTACGATAGCGTTAGATTCGCGTCTAGAGTTAACTGTTACATTGGGCCAATCTGAGTAGCTGGTACTTGGGACATTAATCTGTCGACACATGCGCTTGGAAAAGTTAACAAAGTCGACAAAGTTGCTCTTTCTACGGTGGATTTCAGGCCTACTCTAGTGACTTCCACGCTTTTAGATTAGATTTAGATTTTTAGATTTTAGACAACCAACATGTTCTGTTGTAATGAGTAGTATCTGGTTTTGATGTAAGAATTGCTGTAACATTAACAGGAAATTGAAGTTTGTCCTAAACAGCCTTGAAGACTTTCTCAAACCATGCATGATAATCTACACTTTATTTAAACATCTGATTTTTTTTAAATGCTGGATTAAGGACCATCGGAGTGAAATGGGTCTTTTGTCATTTTTATCTGTGACAGTACTGATTAGGTTAAGGCTGACTGAACTTTTACCTCTGACTAATAATTTACATATTGCTCTGGGTTGGTTTTATAAATATTAAACCTTAACTGTTAAAGATGCACTTTGTACCATTGCTTTGGGATTCTTCGGATTTGATTAGCTCACAAATTTGAATGCAGCCTGTGTGCTATTATTGATTTAAAATCTACAAGTTCTTCAAGTTTAACATTACAAGTTGAAAATCAGTGGTATTTTTAAAATTAGTAATTTAAATGATACAAGTGCTTTTGCGTGTTTTATACCTATATCTATTTTAAGTCACATGTACTTTGTGTAAATGTTGACCGTTTCCAAAGAACACCATAGTTTTTGAGATTTCTGACTGCATTTTCATAGGCATTGGAATGCTGTTTAGTATTATTAATGTTTAAGCAACTTTTACCTGCCTACTTTTAACGGACTACCCGGCTTGTCTAAAATATGAGTGAGATAAAGAGAACAAGAAATAGAAAGTGAGTAAAATAAACTTAACTGAAATTGAAACTTAGCTTTGCTTGGTAGTTATTTTATGTGGGCTGCTTGTTTCTATGGAGTCAGGGCAGGTCAAAGATTGTGGTTAGTCTTTGGAATCCAGCATTATATCAGCTTAGGGCTGTCAAAACTCAATATGGTGTCTTTTTTGTCCACAGATTATTCACTCACTCCCAAAGATGGTTCGACCACATTTTGGACCACCACGCTTAAAGCCCAGGTAATGTCTTTTGATTATGTCAGGTTGCACCCAGGTACTTTGGTGTCATGTTCATTATTGTTAAATATTGTTATGGTAACTAATGGCGATTTAAGCTAGATGCTGGCCCTTGCCCTTTTGCAAAATTATGGTCATTTTTTAAAGTGGCATTATGAGTTGTAATCCACCAATTTCTGTTTTTCTTGTGTCCTATCAGACCTTTCGGAGATGGTCATGGCATTGGCCCTAGTGAAGGGAATTACAACCCCAACTCCAAAAGTCGAAGAGAGGCCCAGGGCTACCCAGTAAAGGCCCCCTTTAATTGGAGAGAATCCAGAGGTAGAGGACGACCCCCAGTTACCAGAAGAGTCCCCCTGATGGGAGAGCAAAGGGAGCCACGTTTCAATCACTGGAGGTCCCCCAATCAGGATTCTTTTCAATCATACCCTCCCAAAATGGAACCACACCACAGCCAGAGGAGGCATTCTCCATCCAGGCCAAACCGCTCCCCCCATGTCCAGCATCAGTCATCCTCTCGCAGTCCTGCACAAGGATCCCCCAGTCAAAGGGGCCCACCTTTCCATGGCCACCCTTCAGGCCACAGGTCACCCTCCCCAAGACATTTTCGCAACCACCCAGCTGACAGGAGACCAGGCTCTACACCAGCCTACCAGGGGTCTTTCAGGGGCAACAAAAGGCAGTCAGGTTTTCAGCATCAGGAGCAGCGGAGTCGAGACCCTCGTGGGAATTACAATCCCAGAGAAAGGCCCTATGAGCACTCAGGTCATGGCATGAAGCGCTGGAACGAGGCCGGAGCGTCCTCTCATCCACACAATGGAGAACACAGGCCCTCTGGGTCACAGAGGAGCCCCAGAGAGATGCATGGGAGAGGCTCATGTCCAGAGAGGTACAGGAGTGAAGCAACAATCCCAGCTGGGTAGAATTATTAAAGAGGAGGCCTGAAGCTGGTCCAGTCCTCCCAGTCACAGGGGGTGGTAATGATTACCTCTACTCTGCCCCAACTCATAGTTATTAGAGGGGATTAATGGGGATCTGATGTAAATGTGGTTTCTCCTGCCATTGAGAGGAGTGTTACATCTGTAATTGCTCTTTGAAAATGTACTTCTCCTACCTGTTTCATTCTGTCATGGCATTATGAAGGGGCTGCATTAAGATAAAAGTTAAAACGTTCCGCCTCCCACTTAACATGGCAATGGATCTATCATTGTAATGATTTCTCTATTGTTTGATGGATATGCAGGTGGTCATCTGAGCAAGACTCCAGGCGGCAGCGTGGTCCGGTGGAGAGGCAGGGCAGCAGATCCCACAGTAGAGAGAGGGCACAAGATGTCCCTCACTCGCCCCCTTTCAGATCCCCCTCATGGAAAGGAGGTCCATCACCGTCATCCTCCTACCACAGGAGCCCTCAGGAGAGGCAAGTGGCAGGACCCCGCAAGAGGAGGATATCAGACACCAGTATGCCCTCCTCAGACCCTGCACTGGAGCATGGCAATCCAAAATACCCCAGGAGAGAGAGACCTCAGCTGCTCAGTATTCCCAGGCCATTTGGTGGTAAACCTTTGTCTCTTAGGGATAAAAGTTACCTGGTTAAGAGCAGACAAGTCAGAGCAGAGTCTCTCATGAGGCTCAGAATACCTCCCTCTGTGAAACCCAGGCCTCGCCTGGGCGACCCTGCCTTACGGGGAAATGTCAGTTCTGTTTTTGCTATCAGGAAGAGACGTTTCCAGTCAAATGCGGCTCCCCTGAAAAACCTGGAACAGGGAAGGGCAAAACCACAACAGTCACCCCGCAGAGAAGAAAGCAATGCCAGCAAGTCTTCAAGAGACTCTGATACAAGCAAAGAACAGGTGGAGTCTCGCCGGTCCTTGAACACACACAGGTACGGTATTTTCCTTCTAGCACTGTTCGCAGGGGCTTGATGATGATTAGGAGGTCAAGAAAGAATGTCTCTATGTGAAGGGGGTGCCAGCTGTGGAAAATGATGGAGATGTCGTGATGGCTAAATGTGCAACACTGATTCAGTTGATGAAAAGCTGCAAAAGTTTTCAAATGCCTCCCTGTCTGCGTGCTGCCTATGTTTCAAAATATCTTCCTATCAAGCGGGCTGAAGAGAGAGTGCTAAGTTCCGTACCATATCAATAAAGCCAACCTGTTTTAAAACCTGACACATATGCTTAATGCCCTTGATGAGGGGTGTGGAAAAATTAGTTGATCTGGGCTGTTGAAGGATTCCTCAGTTTGTCAGCATTGAGTGTCTTAAGCTTAAAAGAAGTGCTCTTCAGCATGTTGTGAAGACCCCTTCATCCTCATAGAGAACAAAAGCAAACTGAAGCTGAAGTTACAACATGTAGTGTAAAACACTATACAGTGTCTGTTTATGCAAAATGAGGACATGAAGAGGACTGCACTTAACATGGCCTAAGCTGAAAATGCCATACTGCCCCTTTTTTAAATTATTGGCAACATGTCAGCCATACAAGGACCCTGGAAATGCATCAAATGAATGTCCAACGTTGAACGGTGACTCTTCACGGCAACTAAACTATGAGACAGCAAAGTTACAAGTCAAGCGGCATGTTTGCTCTTGGAATTTCCAAAAACAAAGCTAGTCTGAGCTGTGAAGACACTTTGAATACAATCACAACATCAAGATGGATGACGGTGATTATTGCTGACAACAGAGACGACAAAAGCAATAACGCAATGAAGAGGAAATTCTGTTGCTGAAGGACATGACAAGCCACCATTGGTTAGACGACAGGGTGCACCTGCATTCGTTTTCACTGCTAAATTAACTGACGCATCGAGTGATTCATATGCAAAGATTGATATTTCGGACACCATTGTTTATGCACATCAAATTACCAATAATGAAATGGTTTTTTTTTATAAAGTTCCAAAGGGGTTATAATAGACTTTTAACATAAAAAAAAATCCAAGACAAAGAATTCGGCAAACAATTGATCCTTTTTGACAAATAGAACACGTCAGTCAACATATTGAGGAATTTATCTCTTCACACATTCATCAGGTGCGTAGCTATGTATACGCATGCATTATAGACCCGGAGTAATGCCCAATTTGTGTGTTACACAGAAGTGGAAATCACATTCTTCCAAGTGAATGAATTTATGCCAGAAGGATTGTCTCATCAGAATCAAATGCACGATACTGCACCACCTAAAGTGAAACCTTGTGGATGGTGCTACATCATTCCCATTCAGAGTCAGTAAAACGAAGAGGAGCCAAATTACTGCTTGGACTTCATACAGTGCATCTAAATACTGGAGTCTTGAGAACTTCAAGAATGCATTCATCAAGCACTAACCAAGTCAGAGCTGGAGAATTATCTTCAAGTGTTTTATGAAATACACCAGGGATGATAACGTCAACTTTTGCAGGAGTCAAACCTTCAACCATAGAGCTACTGTATTGCCACCTCCATTTTAATCATATCAACAATGCCTGCAGTGAAACGGGCACCCTTGATGTGTCATTGTGAATAGCTGGAAAAGGATCGCGTATAAAGTGTCTGAGAACCCAAAAGAAGACTCTACATCAAACCATAAAAAGGACGAGGCACAAATGGTGAAGAAAGATGGACCTAAGAGAATGGATTTTAAATAGATGAGAACAATATGAAAAGAGCAATTGGAAGACACCAGAATACCAACTTGATAAGCGTGGGGACAAGCAAGATCAGCTTGGTCTTTTCAGTCTTACCATACCACCATGTCATATTCTTATCAATGTGAATGCATTTGGGCTGGACCCACAGGTCAGCATGTGCTGTGGTCAGTTCCTATGTCTAATCTGACGTGTGACTTCAGTGTAATAAGTCCATGGCACCTAAAGTTTCTACCCCAAACCTGCACGTCAACCTGCGAAGACAGTGCAGAATGTGATGGGCAACAGATGTTCTCAATCAATTCTCGTCACTTTATCCCACCATAACTTCAGAACTAGTACATGAAGAGGAAAAGAGAGCACTGTGCTAGCTCCCTGGCTGTATTTTTTTACTGCAGAACCAATCAGATGATCATCTTTATTAAATCCCTGCCTTTTCCTAAATCGTGCCAAGGCTCCAAATTTTGAGAAGAGTAGGAGATCTGAAGGAACAGAAGTCTCACTTGTGGGCACTGCAAAGCCTTTAGTAAGCAGCTTGAAACCTGGATTTGTTTGTGGGCAGACAAACACCGGATCATCTCTTAAATCCACTGGACAGCTCTGGAAAAGAAGCTGTCCAGCTGACATAATCATCAGCCTGGACGTGTTCAGCCATTCACTTCAGAAGTACAGGTGTCTCCAAGACTCAAATCTCCATCTACTCTCTGATGTCCATCTCGTGAAAACCTTTGGATGACAACTAAAGCAACAACTAGGAGCCTTCTGAAGTTCAGTCTGACTGTGAAAACAAGGCATTGTCCTCCGGTGCTTCTGAGAGAGGGATAGAAGATGTGGTGATGTGATCTAGACCGATATCTAAAAGTTCTCTCCAAGATTTGCCCGCTCTAACAATCACTGAGTAAATGAAGAGAGCTCAGATTGATTCAGGGTACAAAAATAGGAGTAAAGAAGCATGGACATACCATGGTTTTTGTAAGTACCCATGTGTGATGCGTGGCTTTATGATCATTTGTCTGCCTGCAAAACAGTGCTGTTGGTTTAAATTGCATTACTTCTAAGAGTTGTCAGGGTGATTGTATTTTTTTACTTGCAATCTGTTTCCTCTAAACACTGTGATAACTTGAATGACATGATATTAATGTATGCAGGCCTCATTTGAGATGTTCATACACATCTTATAGGAATGCTGATGTCATTAACGCTGCCTCCACTGATCTCTCCGCAGATCTTCTCCCATAGAGAAACGGGATCTTGTTGTTTTGTCCCACTGGCCACCTGGGCCAAGCTCCTCCTCTAAGGACGGCTCCCCTCCAAAAGATCGCAGCCCAAAACCAAAGTCTGGTAAGTCAAATCTTTTTGTGATCTCACATATTGTAAGGGCAATCCAGAGGTCTATTGTACAATTGTTTTGTTTTGATACCTCATATCACTTTACATCCCTTTATTGTTCTGTAGGTTTAATATTTTCATATGCATTTTTTTAGAGCTTCAGCTACAGGGTTTGTTATCTCTTCTCCTCTTTTTTTTGTAGAACGCAGTTCAGATGCGGATGCCGCACTGAACAGCCGACTCTCAAAGACGAATGATTCCAGATCATCACCTGAAGACAGGAAACGGGGCTACTTGGACAAGAGGATGTTTAGGTACATTTCATAGAATCAGTTTTTCTCAGTGTTTGAAACAAAGTTCTAATTCATTAGAAAGTGCAGTGTTTTTCTGTGGGGTTAAATGCAAGCTTTATGCAGACTGTGTCCTGTTTCTGATGTTCCTTTTATTTTTTTTGCAGGCCATTTAATATGATGCAGGACGGCCACAGAGCTGGGAGGCCCTTCAGGAGACCAGGACCAGGACCCATGCAGGTGAGTGAAACATTAATTGCGCAAGACCTTGCAGAGCTGGTGCCTCTGTATATGATAATCCATGAAGAAATACAGCAGTACATTTTAAAATTGAGTGGTATATCGCAATTTTGAAATGTTTTATATTTAAGTGTTTAAAGCAAATATGATAATAAATGAAAATGAATGAAATAAACTGCCAGTAGAGATTTGCAGCTAAATCATGAAACAGTATTTTTTAAAATTCAGCCCATGGAGGCACGAAGAACAATACTAAGTTATTGGAAACAGCCTTTTCAGCCTCCTGAATGTATTTGCCTTAAAAAATTGGAGCCGTACAATTACAGTCTGACTGAAAACTGTGAGTAACTACTAAAGTATGTCAGCTGGCTTGTATTGGCAGATATATACCCGTTTCAGTTTTGCATTACGATCACTGGACAATGATGTGAATATACTTTTACATCTACACGGTATTGTTTTAATTTTAGATATATGTATGTAAGGAATAAATAAGGATAATTGCATACTGTGTGTATTCAGCCTTCAACATTGTGTGTTACAGAGACCAAAGTTCACTGGTGGTCCAAGGAAGACAGGCCCTGAACTGTCTGGAAATGTTAGAAGACCACTCATGGTATGCATACCCTCTTCAGCGATCACTCTGTTCCTCTGGGAAATGTTAAATGGCTCACTGACTCTGCCTTCCTAATAACTAATATTTGATTTTCTTGATGTTTTTATAAGGAGAGCTTAGTGCCACGTCCCTTCCCAAATCAGAGGCCAGTGTTCAGAAAAAGTCACAGTATCATGTCCAAATACCGCACCATGAGAGTGATGCGTCAGCGCCCACCGTACAACCGAGGACCCAACCAGCCACGCTGGTGATAACCTCTGGTAAGTTTTCATGATGGTGTGGCTGTGAGGGGGCAACGTGGCAATTTCAATTTAACATGTACCATGAGTAGTGTCTTCTTTAACAGTAGTGTTGTCCAACGTCAGGCCACAAGTAGACCTATTTGGTGCTCAGTATGAGTCAGCTGTGTAGCTGTATGTGTCATTTATTCGTGTAAGGAAATCTTGATTTATCATGACAAAGCAATCGATAATTGTCTTGCTACTTATCTAGATCTTCAAGAAATGTTGGGTTCAGAGGAGTTTTTTTTATGTTTTTTCTCAGCACAGGTCCCACATTCTGCAGACATGATACTGGAAACCACAGAACAATCTGTTCAAGATCTTCTCTGCTGGCTGTGGATTGCACAAACCCTTCTCTCACTACAATCCCAACATGCCTGTATATTGTGGAAGTGTTGTCGCTTACATTTGTTTTCTGGTACAAGTGTTTCAGTTGCATCTTTGAAGTACTGCAGCACTTTTGTTTTAGTATATTTGTAACATATGCCATGACATTATACTGTCCCGCTTTTGTCTGGTGTTTGGTGTCTAATTATTTGGGAATTGCTGCTTGTGATCTTGTGATCTTCATTTTACAGAAGTAGTTTTAGCATTTTATTTATTTTTTTTTTTTTGTTTTTTGGCCAGCAGCATTCGATTTTAGGTTTGTTAAGTCCAAGAAAGGTTTACTTTAATATCTCACCTTTTGTTGTTTGTAAAGATGAGATGTCGTATTTGATTAATCATAGGTGTTTTGGTTAGAAACTGCCGCTTGTCGAATGACACTTAGCTACTACTTGTAAAACTTGTATAATCACATGTTCAGTTTATTGTTTGAGACTTGAAATGAAACTGGATTTAACAAGCTCCATTTGTCTTGGGTTGTCTTTGTTTTGCTTGTAGATTTGGACAAAGCACAGAATCACTTCATCAATAATGTTTTTAAGAGTCATAAACCCATAATCCAGGGTTTCTTAACTTAATGTTTCCTGCAAACCAGTCTTTATGTCCTCAAATTGTATGTCAAAGTAGTAAAATCTTAAATATGGCAATTAATTTATATTGTTTTTAAGACCGCTTTATTCCAAAAGTTATTAGAATCTTGTCTTCACAGTATACTGTTAAATGACAAGCGATTTCAGGTTGTAGCAGAATTTCCTGAAAAGGTTTAAAGTTGTATTCCAGCAATTTAGTATTGCAGGTCCATGAAGTTCGTGGACTCAAATGAGAGATTTTGAAAGAGACTGGTCAAAATTGAAGCAGTCGGGGCCGATATATCCTGATTTTTAGTCTCTAGTGTGGGTCAAACTCCAAAAAATGCTGGGTCCTAAATTTCCCATAATGCAATTCAGTACCATACCCCCCTCCAAAATCAATTTCTTTCAAACCCCATACCTCCAGTTTGTAACTCGGGCTTTCTGTCAAAAAAAAATTACAACCCCACCCCGAGCCACAGATGACATTACACACCTTATTTCCCAGGTTTGAATAAACTGGACTTCATGTGTAAAATCAGTGGAGTGTCCCTTTAAGTACTGTTTAGGAAGCATTGAGGAAAGCCAATGAAACAGTTCCTGAAGTTTCACAATAAACACAAATCATCACCCGTCCTGCTTTCTTTCTCCTGCACACTTTAAACATCAGTCCTTGTACAAGTTTTCCAGTTTGTCCCTTTAAGCGCAACTCTCGCCCTTCAGTCTGTGACGCCCTTCGCTCTGCCCCAGTGATATTTGTGAGCAGAGTGGAGCTAAACTTAGCCCTGACAGTACCACACCTCATCACAACATACTCTGCAGACCACAGTGGTTTACAATGGATGGTGTCGTGTTACCACAGATGCTGCTGTATCTCACCAGTGACGCCTGCCAAACAAGGTGAGTGTGTGCACCAGATCCTTGACTGTAACTGACAATAATCTGGTAATTGGTTCATTATGTTTACTAATGTGTAGTCTGCCACTGTGCTCCTTTCTGTGCATTGTTTCCAGCATGTGTTGCCCATTTGTTCAGTGCTGTGGCATGAGAGACCGCTGCCTCCACTGTACCACCCAAATTTAGTTTCCCCCACTTAGATGATTAAGAATGATCTCAGTTTAATGTAAAAACTGAAGCTGCTGTTATATTATGAAGAGCACAGGTCATTTTTTATATACTATTATATAAAATTACTGCACTGAGCTGACTGATTTCTGTTGATTTCTGCTCCACTGACCTGCTCCAATCTGTCTATTGTAGATGTAGACTTAAAGACTGCAGGTTTTTCTGTCTTTCACTCTCTCTGTCGCGATGGGCAGCTATAGCTCAGCCCTCGTTCCTGGTAAGCCTTGCAACTACTGTTGTTACGTCTGTTCCAGCATAATTTGAAATACTACCATGCTTGAATGTTGCATGTTAAAAAATAAGCTGAATGTCAATGCAGGCTTTGGAACAAGATGTAGGCTTTTTACTGTGAAAATGGCCCACATTCTCTATAGTGATGGGTTTGAATTAGCTCTGGGTTTTAACATTTTATTCTCTGTTTCTCTCAAAGAGACTGAAGAGTTTGATTCAATTGTGTCAATCGCGGAGAAGCTGAATGAGCAGGTAGCTCATGCTGCAGATGAGAGGTTACAGTCAGAGCTTCAGACTCTGGGAAGTATACACTTTTAATAATAGTTATGTAGAAGTCAAGCCATCCTCCAGTTAAATACTACTAGTATAACTTGGCTCACTGTATGAAAAGAGTGTGTGGTCTGGCCTGTTTGTGTCCTATCTGTCCTTGGGATAAATTTAACTTTTCTGAGCTGCCTCATACACACACAGCCACCAGATATCTACTTTAACTCCTTACTCAAAACAAGGTTAAAAGGTACTTGCCCTGTAATAAACAGGAGCTGGATTTTCTGAATTTTACTAAAAGGTACATCACTGTAGTGTTACTGACCTAAAGGCCATGTTGAAAATCTTCTTTGGGGACACCAGAAGCTGATTTTTTCCATACTTTCAATGGGTGAAGTACCCTTTAAATGTATTTTACTTATCAGATGTCTCAAACTAGACTTAACTTACAGGTAACACTCATGATGGAGGAGAAAAGGAAAGAAAACCAGAGTGAAGAGCTGGATTCTTCAACGCTTCAAGAAAACTCTCAGGAAACAAGTCACAATGGGTCTGCCCTGCCTGTAAGTGTACAAGAAAAACTTCAAATTCAAATTAATATGTTTCAGGTGTTTGTTGTGTTGTCAGCCAGTCATGTTGGGTTATTATTCTCCACAGGCAGCAGTGCCCAAAAGTGTGCCCACGCAGTCCTTCTCCTCCCTGTTACCGAAGGCTCTCTCTGCTGTACTACACCCGAAGCTGCCCCCAGGCCTCGACTCCGACCCCCAGCCGAGCAGAGATCCTAACCTGGAACAACTGCAGACAGAGCTGAGAGACCTGAGGGACCAGTTTGATCAGATGAAGTGTCAGCACAAGTATGCATCCCTGCATCACTGCCTCTGTTACAGTCTCAATCAGGAGAGTTTTTTGCTTCACTAATTTGACAATTATCTTGTGTTCCAGCAAAGAAATTAAACTGCTGATGAATGAGCTCGATGAGGAGAAAAGGATTCGCTTGACTTTACAGGTGCGGCATGAAGAAGCAAAGGAATCCATACAATGTAGCTGCTGAAGAATGTTAATTTGGTATCAATAGTATTACAATATTTAAAATAATAACAGAATTTCTGTTGAGTACTATTTTTAAACTGGGCAGAATTACTCAAAGGTGAGAATATTAGACTTAATATCTTGCAATTTAATCTAATGGTTTGATGTTTTTTTTTGTTTCAGGTGGAGATCAAACGTATGAAGAAGCACATGTCTAAATGAGTTCACCATCATCAGAGACAACAGATCCTGATTTGACAAGTTTTCAAGGTCGTGTTGTACACTTATCTGATAAATGATATATTTCTAAGTTTAAAAAAAAAAATCCACCTTGCTCCTTTTTTGATGGAAAATGATTGTATTTTTTAGAAAAAAATTTCTCTTAGGTGGTCATTTTACCACTGTTTTTGTTGGACTCTGACTGCCGAATGAGCCGGCCAAGAGGACTGAATGTTTTTACTGAGTCACTGCTGAAAGTGCAAAGGTGAGGCACAGTGGGAGCAACACAGCACAACTGTCCTGTGATCAGATGTCACACTGAGGAGGATCTGTTCTCTCTGGGAACGAGCAGCACACGGCCCTGCTGTACATTCAGTTTGCTGTATTTATTTCTGTAGGCTATGGCATCTGTAGCATCCTGTGGTGGGGGGAAATATTTTCTAAAGTGTCTTGAGGTTTCCATGAAGAGAGAAAAAAAAAGTGTTTTCTGTTTCCCGTAGGAACCCAGATTTGTAATGAATGTTGGAAATGTTTTGGAGATCATCACTGATGAATTGATTTTCAGTCATTTTTCCTTCATCCAACTGTGATTATAAAGCATGTGACAGAGAAACAGGCAGAGAGGAGGACATGACATGAGAGCCAGCAGTTAATCTGCAGCCACGGCTCAGCTGTAATTTGTTTATAATAATGTGATGTGGAGGCATAAACATGACGCTTCTATATCATATTTTAGGTGCATATAGTTTTCAAAAATATAATAGTTTGCCTTTTGATGGTACAAAGAATTGACTGACCAAGCTGCCAGTTAATTAATCAGTTGTTGATGTGTAGGAGCATTGTAAACTCATTAAAGATGTTGGCCATTGTTGACCTGAGCTTTTATTAATAATTAAGGCTGAATCCATATGCACAAATACATATACAGTTTCTATTGATGTCATATGTTAAAAACAATCCATGTTGGATTGAGGAAGTATCTCCTGGAGTCCAGTACTGTTTATGGAATGAAAGTCAGGGATCAAACAAACATTGTTAATACTTTCAGTCTTAATGAGAAATTTGTGATTCTACGAAATAGTAATTTTGGTCTGGAATATGTCTGTCTGATAATCAGCAGGTTACACGTCTCTCTCTTTACAAATGCATGAGTGAATGAATGAAAGAGTAATTTCCCCAACAAGTGAAATGCATATAAAATTCCCTTTTCGGGCAACATTTTTCTTAAAAAATACATATATTTTCTCTTAAAAACACATATACATCATATGATATATCACATTTAATTTTCAGATCACTAATGATCACATGGCTGCCAGTTTTGTACTTTTGATGTACTATTATTTTAGTCCATATTGTTTCTCTGAGACTGAAGAGTCAGCGGAGTCTCTTCCAGTACGAGTAGTGAGATTTTTGACGTGGGGTCCGATTCTGTCTCAGAAGTTGGATTCTTCGCAGGGAAGGGGCCTGAAGGTGACCTCTCTGTTCTCCTGAAGAAGGATGTCATATCGACAGAGAGGCCTGTGAAGGACAAAGTCAATATTACTCTAAATCTAGAGCTGGAGAATGTGAAAACAGATAAAATGAAATGACAAATAGGTCAAATTTCTGAAAGATGTTGCACATTTTAAAACAATCTGTATATGCTGCATACCTCTCCTTGCGTTCCAGATTTGTGAGATGAATTCGGAGAACACGGAGCTTATATTTGGGCTTGAATACATTCCCAGTGGAGAATGTGAGAGACACCTTTTTCACTGACTGGATGTCTTTGTCAAACTGGGCAAACAACGGGGTCTCTGTGTACCTCTTGAACTCTGCAGATTTACTGATAGAAAAAAACCCCCCACACATTACCGAGAGAAAACAGTACGAGATGGACAAAGAGAAGTCATGGTGGAATATTTGTTATTTGCTACAGAACCTATGATAAATAAAGTGAAGACTTACTGGTCAATGGTTGCCACTGCTTCTTCACCGTTACCGTGAAGTTTAACAGTAATGTATCCCCAGTGAACGTCCTGGTTCCATATCATCACGTCCACCCTGTAGCCTGTCACTGAGAGAAGACATTAACATTTTTATTCAAATATAATATGTCCGCCATTTTGAAAATAAAAGATACTTCCTCCTAGAACTGACAACTCTCATGAAAGTAGAATTTGCTAAAGAACAGACCATTTATAACCTTTTGTGGCTCAATCCTCATGAATGAAGTCTTATGTTATACTCTTCATTCACATGTACAGGTGGGTGTCATCCATTCTTTTCTTCATACTGTGCAAGAAGGTGCAGCTTTTCAAATACAGTTTCATGCCATTGTTGTGGGACAAATCTGCATTCAGTGAAAACACACTGCGCAGTTAATCCAAATCTGGCATGATGAGTAGTTACTTACTGCACCGGAATATATGTCTCAAACTGCAACCGACTGATGCTCAGCAAAAAAAACAAACAAAAAAATCCAGCAATTTGAGTAAATTCAGATTTTCTCTGAACTGATGGCTAAGTGCAGCTACGTTTCCAGTGTGAAGGAAAGATGGATGACATGGTGAAAATGAAACCTGTAGTACAAGATCAGTGGGTATAATATGGGATAAACTTCATGTGTTGCTTTAAACATTACTAATATACGTCTATATATCACACTGAAGTGAAGTTATTAACAGTGAGATTAAAGGGTCCTGCTGTGTGTTTCTGTCCTGTTATTAAGATCATGATTGTGATTATTAGTGTTCTGTTACTTACTGCAGAATGGAGACTTTGCATTTGTGGTGAAGAACGTTTTTGTTTGGCCGAGCCTCAGCAGGACATCTTTCCACTGTGTGACGTCATAACCTGGATTTGAGTCAAACAGCTGCGTCAGGTCTACAACATCACCCTGTAAATTCTGAAGAAATGAATGAAACCACCACACGACCAGGAGTTCTTCCATTAACAGTACTGTTCAATATTGCGTTCATGTCACTTTTTATTGAGACCTATCTACCTTGCACATGAAACTTGTGTGTACATGGATTTTCATAACTGTCCATCAGATTGAGACATAATTTTGAAGAGTGAAAAACGAAACAATGTGTGTTTTTCATTTCTAAGAGATAATGAAAATACCAACCAAAGACAGGACATCCAGCAGCACCAAACTGGTCACAGTTCAAGCACTTGCCATCCAGAAAGTCTTTGTAGGAGGAGCAGGGGAAGGCCCTGCTGGCACACGTCCCATTCACAGAGTCAAGGTAGAGCAACACTGACCTCTGGTGGTCACATTTAAAATAGGCTCCTCCTGTAAAGAAACAAGGGGGGTTGTTACCATACAGTATTGTTCCATTTCTTGTAATACAAATCACCACATGTGATTATAAATCCAACATTCTTCCCACAAAGATTAATCTTACCAGAAAAGATAGTCCTTGGGCAGCCAGGTTGGTCTGTTCCTCCGTTAGCATAGAAATCAATGTGACCTAGAGCTTCTCTGTAGCCCAGGGCTGTGAACACAGTCGGCACGTGACAATTACGATAATAATTTTACACATGTAAATCATCTGTATACTTTTGTATATAAAAATACAACTTATATAACACATTTAAAACAGTATTAATATAGTATTTCAGTTTAACTGACCATCTATGTCTGTGTGCAGGACATCCACAAACTGGGCGTCTGTGGAGTCCAGTCGGTCCTCTAGAGGATTGCCAGAGAACTGAGGTCCAGCAGGATCCAGAGCTGCAAACATCACATCATCAGCAGAGCTTCAAGCTTATTCCCAAACCCAACATTAGCTGATGGGAGCTAGAAACTGCAGGCTTGGGCAGACTGAAATGTTCACCTTATTGTAAAGATCACTTAGTTTAAGACCCGTTAACTGCTTGACCTTTCTATGCCTTTTCTAAAATTATCACTGCTGTTCTGCACTGTATCTTGATTACTGTCAACAAACGTTTGACAAACATATGACAAACTAACTTGCTCTTTTCTAAAGAGCTTTTATTACTTTTCTCACTCCTGACATCTAGACCTGTTTTTCTTTTCTTTCTTTCTGTTGCTGACCTGGATATCTGTGGTTCTGCACTTCACTGACACTGTGGAGAGGATTTTCTGCCTTCACCTTACAATCTCTCCACAGGGATTTCAGGTGAAATCATTGAAACTGTGCAGATTGATTGCAGACTGTGCAGAAACTGTAAAATGTTGCTGCAACTCCACAACTCAACCATGACCAAACTCCTTCATATACTCTGCAACATCCGACAAACACTTTGTCAGCAAGGACTTTGCCACTCTGTGTTATTAGTACTTCAAGTGTCACAATTATCATGAAATGTCCTTGATAAGCATCTCAGCTAAGTGCCCAAAACTGTAATGTTTATTGCCTAACGCAGAAGATAAGTGCCAAAGGTTGTGTAACCAAACACATTGTGGGGGCAACATGTGCAGTATTTATTTCACTGATGTAGGTCTCAACATACACCTCTCTCTCACAGATGTCCATTCTGTATGTTTGCTACTTTCTGTAAAGTTTAAATGGACAAAAACGTGAAGCTGTTTTGTCATTGTGACTTAAGAAAACAGAGATTTTGGCATAATTGTTTTAAACTAGAAGTTCGAATTTTCTTCATTTCAGTTTTGTGCTGTTTGGCAATGAACTAGGGCAACTTCCACACCCAGAGCACACACACTTTCTCTCCTATAGCTGAGAGGTTTGTTTTAGGGTTGGAATTTGAATCTCAGGTCTGAGAGAAGCATTTCACAGTTCATAAATCTCGACAGCAATATTCAGAATTATTTTAAAAACTGGGACTGTGAATTCTAGTCCAGATGTCGCATTTCTGATAATATTAAGACAGTGAAAGTGATCTGAATTTGAATGTGCCAGCATGTGCACACACTTACCTGTAATCCTTCCAATTGATGCATTCAGGCTGGCCCCTACAAAGCCTGATATATGAGCCCCGAGACTGACTCCGATCATGTGTATGGAGCTCAGAGAGGCACCGTGTTGCTGAAAAGATCAGTCATCAGTCTTGTTATACACAACACAATCTATGACATTTCTATGTAGACACAGCAGAGATGGTCACAGAGAGTTTCAGATACATCTCATACCTGCATCTTTTCAATGAAAGCAGTGAGGTTTTTGGCTGCCTTGCGTGTGTTCTCCACTGCCTTTAAATAATTCACATTAGCAGCACCGTGGTTCCAGTCAACTAATATGACATTAATGTCTGTCCTGGCCAGCAGCAGCACCGTGATGTCATGCACCCACATTGGTGGAGATCCCGTGGGCCGGTACCCATGAATGATGAAGGTGGTTGGTCTGGACAAGTTAAACTGTGGAAGGGCGGACAGGTCGGTGTGGGACATGAGAGTACCACAGGTGCCATTCTCCCTGGTGTACAGCAGCAGCCTAACTCTGAGGCTGGTTCCAATGATTGCGTGACTTAGATTTAGATCTGTAAATTCATCACATCTCTGAGCTGAGAGCGATGGTGAGAAAAAAAAAGAAGGAGCAGACAGAGAAAGGTGTATTTGGGTAGGGGACAAAAAAGAACAAATGAGACATGACCATTTTGATCTTAACAAGCATTGCTCAAGAAACGTTGCATAACCTTTAAATATTCAGTGACTTATCATCCAAAGTTTCTGCCAACATCAGTGACATAATTCCCATGTATGACTCGGCGTGGGAGGACTCAATGAAATACGAGGCTGGAACTGTTATCAAACACGGCTTCGCCCATTACAAAGACATGTCATGAACAGGTTCGACTGGAAAGCGGAAAGTTTATGCGCCACCAATCATGTCTGGAGGTGTAGTGAAGATGTGCACAAATAATGACCAAATACAGCCTATAACAACCTAACCAAAAAAAAGTGAGACGCCAGACAGACTATGGTGTGTGTTGCTTCATTCAGTTGCATTAAACAATGTGATAATTCAGCAAGCAAAAAGACAGAGTTTATATTTTGTCAATGCCACCTGCCAAACTACATGATAATTGAGCAAAACAACCAATAAAAATTAAGACATTAGAAAACAAACACTCATCTCTATTTCTACTAACAGTCTGCTAATGAAGTGTGTTTACAACAAGATAATAATTTTTATCTAGATTATTTTTTTTTCTAGATATCGACCGCACCTTGTGTAAACATTTTTTCACTGACAGAATCTGAATTTCCTAATAAGAAAACAGCACATAACTGAACAAGTTCTACTGAGATGGAAGAGTAGCTTTATGTTTAAGAACAGCCATCAGCTGCTCTCAGTAATTGTTACACAATAGATCACCGCAGCGTGGCTGCATATATATCAGCTGAGAGCCCTGTATAGGTCTATATAGTGCCATTGGTTTTTGCAAACCACAGTGAAGCACATATATATCACATTTGAGCTGATTGCTCAAACATTTTGGTTTTCTAAATAC
The DNA here is from genome assembly GCA_008360985.2 of Macquaria ambigua. Taxonomy (NCBI): domain Eukaryota; kingdom Metazoa; phylum Chordata; class Actinopteri; order Centrarchiformes; family Percichthyidae; genus Macquaria; species Macquaria ambigua. Next base: position 292,990 of record VMKM01000165.1, on the reverse strand, counting down.
ATGTCAATTCTGCAAATGTTGCTTGACTGTCCTTTTTTCCCACGAGTACAGTTGCTATACACTTACTAACAAAAGTGACTGTGTGTGTTTGTGTGTGTTTGTCTACATACATTTACATTTTGTTATGTTTTGGGATTTACCTTCGCATATTTGAACAGTTATCACCAGGATCAGCGTCAGATGCTGCCACAGGAACATTCTTTATACCAGCTCGTGCAAATAATCTGTAGACGGTTATCAGAGTCAGACCAATACATAAAAATACATCAGTCAGACATTATTTATAATATAATCAACAGCAAATCACATGTACACAAACACAACAGATACAAGAACACAAAGAGAACACTGTCCTAATCCTTCAGATGTTTCTCTGACATGTTTCTCTCCCCACAGACCACAGTTTTATATTTTGAGCCATTTTTGCTCTGGATGCAAATCTCACTAGTCCGAAGCAAAGAGAAGAAGCTCAGTTACTCATCTACTTACCTTCCAGTGTCATGAAACTGTTCATGAATGAGTGGGAAGAAAATATTTACATGCTGGTACCATTTAGGTAACTTGGTTGTGGGTGGTTGAAAATATGTTTCTTGCTCCACCCACTGTGATTAATCTCAACCAATGACACTGTGATTATAAATGAAACTGAAATCTGGCCTGTCTGCGACTAAATTCTTCTGCTACAGTAGACGTTCATGTCCAGTGTCTTCCTTAGATTTAACTTAACAAATATGACAACAATGGGAAAGTATAACATGTCTTCATTGTTTTCACGGTCTTACCTTTGCTGTAGGATAATATTTCCTGGCCTGGTGTGTCAAAGGTCCAGAATATTACAGGTTATTCTCTGTTTGTAACTCCACATATTTGGGCAGTGTTCACTTCAGGAAGTGAGAGGAGGAACAGCAAAGCAATACTCCCGCCCTGCGTGCTCTCACGAGGATAACCACACCCCTTGCCCCAGGTCATTGTGTTCACAGGTGAAACATTTCTGTGAAGTCACTCCTGGTTCCTGTGTGGTCTACTCCAACCGGTTTCCTGAACTTGACTTGAATCTGCAAAAACAACCTAGTATCTGTTTATTGAACCCATTCTTATTCATGTGCTAGAAATTAGAGTGAAAGTGAAACATTTTATGGGAATTTCCAAAAAGAAACCCCCAAAAAAAACAACCAACATGTCACTTTAGCAGAAAGGAATATGTCACCACGTTTATTTCCAAGTTGCACAACAAATTCTACTCCATAATTAAAACTCAATATTACACCGCATATGGATTAGTTTACAGTATAATGTGAACTTGTTTGGAGAATGTGATGGACATTTCAGAGCTTTGGGAGAAATTCTAATAGCCTCTCCATCCCTCATTATTTTTATATAATGTTTATCTTTCCTTGAGTTTGTAGGAGAGGTCTCAAGCTTTTAGCCTCCTACCTCTCCTCCACAAGCTTTTGTTTACTTTAAATTCATGTATATCTGGGTAAATGTAGGTATGTATGTGAATGTCTTTGTCCACATATCATGTTTTATATTATATGTATTATATATTTATATTTATAATTGTATGCTTTTGATGTACAAACAAAAAAAAAGAAAGAAACAAAAGTGGGAGTTGATGGAGTCACTCCTTGAGTTTCAGTTGCTATGGGTGTTGACTGACATCATTTTAGGGTGAATCATTCCTTTATTTTTCTCCAGCTGTCTCCAACTTGAAAGGACTTTATTCATGTGTAATGTTTCCTTTTGAAAATAAGGAAAAGATAAAGATGAAGATAAGATAAAGATAAAAGGGATCAACTTCAAACTCCACTGTCCCTCACTGAACCTATATTTACATAAAAATATTTGTGATACTATATCAGTAATATCTCCTATGAACATGAAATACATGACAAATACAAGAATAAGAGTCTACGGCCATGCTAGTGTTTCTGTGAGACTGTGCTTAAACAGCACAGCAGTGCTTACAGCTAAATGCTAAGGTCAGCATACTAAGGGACTGTACAAAAATTATTAGTGGGGGAGGGAACAGAAAGGGGGGTGGTTATGTAACTTTTTGGGGAGCGATTTATTGTATAAAAAATAGTTACATATGATAGTTACATAAAAATATAGCTTTTATGTTCTTTGGACATGTGCAGAGGACAACAGTCTCAGTATGAAGGCTTTATTTTCACATGAAATCAGCAGCCGGGAATGTCATTTGGACAAATTGAAATTTTCACCTGATGATGGCACTAGAGGAAAAGTCAGGTGATCCCCAAAGTCAGTAAGCCTCATCCTCTAGGGACCATGAATGTCTACAAAATGTCAGTTTTGAGATATTTCAGTCTGAACTAACATGGTGAACTGACCGACCTAAGCATTTTTAGCCACTAGTGTGGCTAACAGTTCTACATAAATACTATCACAAACGTATTTATGTCTTTAATATTTAATATAATATGCTTTTGTGTGATTGTTTTAAACAGCATGTGTGTGTATTAATCATGTTGTCTTTTACAGATGGGTCAAACTGCAGCTAGTGCTGTAATGTAAACAACCTGTACTGTGTGGTAAAGTAGTAGGTGGTGTCATAAACTAAATGTACTATAACAAGTAGGCAATTGAATGTTATTGATTTCAAGATGTACCCAAGCTGTATCCACAACAGAAATGACATAATACACAGCAGAGCACTGTGGGCAGCTTGTGACAGCTTTGTTGGAACACATTGTCCCTCTGTTTGGTTCCAAAGGCTGCCAATGTAAAGGCTCTGGGCACACACCCTCAGCATAAAATGTTTCACTATAAGCAGCCTCTATTCTCGTGAGAAATGTTTCAAAACATGAGCATTTTTCACTTCATTCACTTCTAGCTGGACTGTTACATATAGTTTATGGAGTGTGCTAATAGTATAACATTGCATACACCATCCTATTGCTACAAACTTCTGTGTAGGTGAAGAAAGAGAAAGTCCTCACAAGCAAGTGCAATCTACACTGCTGAATACCTTTACCAGAGTAGCTTGAACTTTGCTCACTACGTTCTCCCGTCATCAGGGTCAGGCAGGCTGATGGGATGTATACTTAAAAACACTCACAGGCTTAGAAATCCCCCGTGGACACTAGTTAGGCCAGCTGAGAGGAGCGGCAGGCGGGTGCAGTGGTGTTGCTAGTAGTACACAAGGAAGCAGAGCATCCAGGATGGCTGGAAGGAGACGAGGCCGAGGCAGCAACGTCCAGCAACAACAGGCCCCACGGAACCAAAGAGGAGGCCCTCGCAGGGTAAGTCCTGCTCTGTCAATATGAAACGTGGCCACCGTGTTTATTCTTACACTTGAAATGATAATCATATGAAAACTCAAGAGTCCCTTAAAGGAGATTCTGTTCATCTTAAACGTTTGTTTCTGGACATTATTTAGTGAAGACACTGGAAATGAGAATATAGCTACAAGTGGAATTGGTCAGACTTATAAAGTGTTTTTATGTGACATGCTTTGAACATTACAGAAGTTTTCCTCTGAGGTTATTTGACTTGTGCCTGGGAGTGGAGAGTTAACTGATTAGCTGGGTGGCACGATGTGACCATGACTCATGTTTATGTCTTCAATATAGTACAGAAATAGTGGATTATTCTCAAGGGATATTAAGTACTTGTTTGGTATGATGAAACAATGATAGATTAAGTCATTCTTTAACTTAAAGTAGTTCTATTGTATTCAGTTTTCATTGCTGTAAATGTATTAACAAATATTGAGTTATATACTATAGAGCTTAAGCGCATAAGGTGCACATTAATATCTAACATTTGTGTCTCGATTGTGGAAACATATGAAGGCCTGCATGTATGTCGACTTCTTACTTGAAAGTATAAAGAAGGAAATCATGGCTAACTATAAGGCCAAAGAGACAAAATATATAAGAAGCATGGAAGCAGGCTCAAAGTATTCGCATTCACAAAGTACTGATCATTTAAAAAAAAACAAAAAACAAAAACTAAACCATGGTGTAATTTAACACAGCACAAGAAACACCAGACATCTGAGCAGAATCAGAGTTCAAAGTATACCTTACAACACAGCAGATAAAGCGGCGTATATGTATCTAAACACGACACAAAGTCCATGACATAATGAGACGCTCATCGCTTCAGAGTGCTGAGATTATTATCAAAACTTATCTGGCTTTGATAATATCTTTTTTCAGGAGTCCCAACCTGCAAATTTAAAACACGTTTTATTAAAATAAACACATAACAGTGCTGTTAATATTGCAGTGCTTGAATTCTCAATTCTGCTATTTGTATTCTTCCCACTGTCCAAATACATGCAGGTTAGGTAAACTGGAAACTTAATAATTGCCCTAAGGTGTAAATGCAAGTATGACTACACAGTATGTCTGTAAATATATAATGGCAGCTTGTTTAGTTTGTACTTTTCCTGTCACCTACCTAATGCATGCTGAGACCCTGAACACGATACGTAGTTTAGAAGATGGATGAACTGAACTGGAAAAAATACAGCATTTGATCCCTCTGTCTTGTCTCTGTATTCAGGCTCTACGGGAGCCAGCTGCTGTTGCCAAGTCTACAGGTTGTGAATCAGAGATCCCCCATGAAAAGTTGACCATTGCCCAAGCACGGAGGGGCACACCAGGTCACTCTTCTCAATAGTGTTTTGTTGTCATTGCTAATTGTCATGCAACTGAGAGTGTCCGTCCAAGCTAGTGGCAGCAAGGAATAAGGGAAGACTAGAGGGAAAATTACTAATGAGTATAGAGTATGTTGGTATCAGCAAATATAAGCTGTAAAAAGTGATTTAAGTATCAGTACGATACTGTTTTACTGCTAGTTATTTGGCTGATTGTAGGGTTGGTATTATTATGATCTTCTTCTTCAGGAATGTGTCACGCCATTCGACTAAAGAATTAGGAACAGAATAAAAGTATTAATGTCTTTATTAGCTGATCAGATATTGGCATCAGCTTCAAAATGTCACATCAGTAAATCTATATAAATAATTGAACAAAGAAAGTGAGGTTTTGAGACGTCATGTTGATATTTAAAGATGTTTTCATATTTCTTTTCCTGTAGCTCATCGTCCGGTGCGAGTCTACGCTGATGGGATCTTTGATCTTTTTCATTCGGGGCATGCTCGAGCTCTGATGCAGGCCAAAAATGTGTTCCCCAACACGTACCTGATAGTAGGAGGTAAAGTATGGATCTCACTCCCTCTGTCTGCATGAAAGAAAAAAAATAATGCAGAAAAACCTGCAGTAAAAGTTAGCCAGTGTGTCATTAGCTGAAAATGAATCCTAATTTTAGAACAACTTCCAGTTTAGTAATTCCAGATAAACTCTTACTTCAGGCTTGGTCTAAACCATGTCCATGTAACAGGTCTTCTCTGTCTCTGTGTCCCCAGTCTGCAGTGACGAACTCACCCACAAGTTTAAGGGCTATACGGTGATGACAGAGAATGAGCGCTACGACGCCCTGAGGCACTGCCGCTACGTTGACGAGGTGGTGCGGGACGCTCCCTGGACCCTCACCACAGAGTTCCTCAAGAAACATAAGGTCAAAGGTCACGCAGTCACTGGACACACAGCTTCTTACAATGTCATACAACGACAACAACAAAGATATCTGGTGTTCAATCAGTGTGAACACTGTACTGTTGCACTCACAGATTGACTTTGTGGCCCATGATGATATCCCTTACACCTCTGCTGGATCAGAGGATGTTTATAAACACATAAAGGAAGCAGGTGAAGATATGTATATTCATATAAGTACCCATTATAATAAATTATAGTTCTGTTATTTCTCATATCACTTGATTTAATCGTTTATGTTTTAATGTCAGGGATGTTTGTGGCCACTGAGAGGACAGAAGGCATCTCCACATCTGATCTGATCACTCGCATCGTCCGAGACTATGACATCTATGTTCGACGCAACCTGCAAAGAGGCTACACAGCCCGAGAACTGAACGTTGGATTCATTAATGTTAGTGAAATTAGATTTCATGGATTTAATCAACAGAATACTGGTGTTTTTGAAACAAACAATACAGAAAAAAATCTAAAATGTCCTGATGGTCACTTGCTTTGTCTTTTACCGACAGGACAAGAAATACCGGCTCCAGAACCAGGTGGACAAGATGAAAGAGACGGTCCGTACTGTGGAGGAAAAGTCCAAACACTTTGTTTACAGAGTGGAAGAGAAGAGCCAAGACCTCATCCACAAGTGGGAAGAAAAGTCGCGGGAATTCATTGGCAACTTCCTGGAGCTTTTTGGACCCGATGGAGCCTGGGCACGTTTACCTTTACATTAATCCATTGAACACACTGACTGAAGGGAAAAGTGCTTCTTAATCCATAACGGCTATAGAACCTTTCATTTCTAGGAGGCGTCTGTTGTTTTGTGGTGTATTTATATTATTTTGATAAATATATAGAAGTGACATAATTTGCTCAAGTCTTATCGTCACCGTGTGGTTGCCAGGCCAAAAAATAGTCCTGCACATAACCCCCCAAAAACCACAAATTGTCATTTCTACACTTTGTTTTGGTACGGATTAAACAAACAAGGTATAATATGTTCATTTGTGAGCTTTAAAGGTGCTGGTAGTAAATTTTTGAGTCAGGCTAGCTGTTTTGTTTCCGTCTGTTTCCAGTCTTTGTGCTAAGCTAAGCTAACCAGCTTCAGATTTAATGGACAGATATGAGAATGGTATCGAAAGAAAGCGGAAAGAAAGCAAATAAGAGATTTTCAAAAAACGCCAAACTATTCCTTTAAGCTTCAGAGGTAAACTTCTTTGTCGTCTCTGTATCAGAATCAAAGAGCAAGTGCTTCACCTTAGACTCACTAAGTTGCACATTTAACTTAGCTTAGCTTCTTAATAATTCAGATCTTGCCTGATAATCATGTTTAGATGTTTTCTTCAGAATCAAAAACGTGATAGTTGTCTCTACATCCATGGTTTCAGTGCACTCAGGAACTGCTAATAGCTAGAGAATTTGCCTATAGGGCACCAAAACATCTAGGACCACCACTGGTTTATACAATGGACCTCCCCACACATTAAGAATTGAACTTATTATAACCTATAACTCACAATTAAATGAGTACAACAAGCTCACAGAACATTTAATCACAAAATAATTCATTGAACCATTGCAACAAATACAACACAGTAAAACTCTCTTCTGTCTCTGTCCTTGTTCAGCATGCGATCCAGGAGCGGAGTGGCCGTATGCTCCAGGCCCTGTCACCTTACTCCTCACCCCGTGGCTCCCCCAGCAGTAGTCCCACCAGAAGACGCTCCGTTTCTCCAGACTCCTCTCGTGCCTCCGCCTCCGCCTCCCCATCCCCCTCCTCTCTCTCCCCTCCTTCCTCTCCATCCTCCCCCTCCTCACCTAAAAAGGGGACACGCTCCTCTCTCAAATCTGCCTCCACATACAGTAGACATGTTCAATGAGCTCGCCATGCTTTGGTCATCTTTATTGGTCTTCTTACAGGCTATTAGTCATTAATCTGGTACATAATATGTCTAAGGAGGCTATTAATTAAAATTAACAAATAAAAAGGAAGTACTTTCTTACTGGTTTATTCAAGTGCAATATATCACAATGTACATAATGTTTCTTCACTGAAAAGAAAATTTTGCTTGGATGTGATTTGTCTTCAGTCATTTGTTACTCTTCCAAATGTCTGTAGTTAAATACATAACACATACTCCATGTCATTTAATGTCCTACATGGAAACACCCTTCCTGTAAGCTTGGGCAGTGGCTGAATAATTTGTGCAATCTAAGATCATTTTATGTTGGTCTAAAGACGGCCGGCCAAATGCCCATATCATGATGACTCATGATATGGGCTTGTTTTCTTGGCTATGTTTTCGGCTGCAGCAGGAGGCTGTTCTCAGTAAAAAAAAAAAAAGTCAAAACCCGCTGTAGCCTACACTACCTGCTCAGCAGCAAACGGCAGATAGACAAAGTTAGCAAATGGCTGGTGAACATAGTGGAGCATTTAGCAGCTAAAGATATTTCTGTCAGGAGTTGGTAGACCAAAAACAGAGCTAAAAGAGAGTGAATACTGGAGTTACATTAAGCAGTTGGCCATCAACACGACTCCAAATGAATAATAATGTTGCCCTGTTACTGCTGGATGTGTAAATAAGCAACTTTTTGCTAACAAGTTCACCATATCAACTTAAAAGGTGATGATATGTCAATGCTGTGTTCACAGCTCGTTTCCACTGCCCCCAAGTGGCCAAAAAAAAAAAAGGTTTAAGCTGCTCTAATCAATGTTGTTTTAAATATTAAAATGGGTCAAATGACTATATTTAATGTGAAAGGTGTAACTTGAAGTGATGATGTAGTGATGAACACACAGATAATTTTTAGCCCATGTTTTGGTTTTACGACTTGAAAAATCAGCTTTCATGAAACAGGAGACAGACACACTTACTAACTGATGATGATCTAGCAGCTATAGACCCAGGTGTTGGTTGAGGCCAAAGCTAAAAGGCGTGTAAATATTGGACTTACACTCATCAAGTGACTACAAACATGATTGCACATGAATGCTAATGAGTATAGGTAATTGTTTGCTAACATGTTCTCCATAAGTCTAAGGTCATTTGACACTGGGTAGCCTACTTTAAATCAGTGTGTAAAATGAGTACATTTTCTATTTACTATAAATTGAGCTGTTTTATCTCTTCAGTATGTTCTTGATCATAATATAAAAATATTTTAAGGGATTTGAATGAATAGCCTATAAAGAAAGAGTTTATTTACACAGCCAAACAAAGATAGTGAGATGCACGATGTCCGACTTGTGTATGATAATTGGTTGGCATGTTTAAAGTACTCATCACAGGGCATCGCTTTGATCGGCCATTGTGTTTTATCGTCTGAAGACTCTGCAGTCAAGTCAAAGCACACTTATGAGTACAATGTATCAACCGAGCGTTAAAATTATATTCAAATTACATGCTGAACTTGAGAACTACAAACATATCTGCGCATGTTCCCGAGCGTCTCGGTTTCCGTTAACTGTCCCGGTCTTGTAGTGTCTTTGGCTCGGTCATTTAAAACCAGGGATATGACGTCACCCACAGCTAATGTCCTACACGGATTAAAGATGGCGCCCTGTCATGCACTGAAGTGCTGCAAACGGGCTCTGAACTGGATACCTGTCCTGTTTATTAACCTGGTTGTTGGTTGGTCTTATTACGCTTATGTTGTGGAGCTTTGTGTCTGTAAGTACGCTCACTTTTATTTAAGTATTTAGCTGTCGCGGGGCGGATATCTGCTTGTGTTGACAGTTTCGGGGTTGACAAGTTTGACAAGCTAGTTGAAGAGTAGAGATTTAAAATCATCCCCAGGCTGCATACTGTATACATGCGTTTAAACCTCAGGACAACTATATCATTTTGTTTCTGATTGTTTAACCATTGACATACACGCAGTCCTTCAGCAACGTATATAACGTTAATATAACCGGCGAACTTTTGTCAGATTGGGATAGGAAATACAGTCTCTGTGTAGCTGGTACAATCATCAAATAATGAATAACTTCACCATGATAGTTATAATGCATCAGGTAACATTAGATATTAAAAAGCCTTTTAACTGGAATAAAGGTGCAAGAGATTGTAAAACTTTCTCAGATGTTTTTTTCTTCTTCTTCTGTTTAAATGTGCAGTGTATTGTGAATGAATGGACAAGTTGGCTCTCTAATCTAAAAGCTCCTTTTAATCATACTTAATTAAATTATAAATGGATTTATTTCCTGTTGTTGTTGAGTATATATTTTTTCTATTTCAATTGACCACAAGTTGATATTTTATAAATTGTTGTATTATATATTTATATAATAAATAGTTGTTTGAGCAATAATGGATAAATCTTGGGAGCCAGCTGTAAAATCGCAACGTTCACCATAAAGAGGGATGGCTATCATTCAACCATCTGACTCATCATATGTTATTCATTGTCTATGGGAAGATGTAATGAGTGCTGGAGAAGAATGAAAGGGTTTAAAACTTTTAAAGCACGTGCTGTTCAACCTTTGTTTTAGGAGCAAGCAACCAAACCACCTTCACCTAAACATTGGTGATAAAAATACACATGCTTTGCTGTGGTCATTAATCTGTCATTGAATGAGTTAGATGCAACCCAACACAAAAAGGTGCTCTTAAGTGATTAGGATTGAAGAGCGAGATTTTAAATATAAAATCCCCAAAACAAAGGGACAAATTATTGATTTACACGAAGAGATTAGACTGGTTCTTAAATTTAGTTTATTTTACAACTGCAAACAGACTCATCAGCCAGCAAAGGATATGACTTCCTACTTTTATCTCATCATCAAATGTGATCCTCCGAGAAGCTTAAACAAGCAGGTTTGAAAGTAGTTCAGCTAACATGAGTATTGATGGTCTTGATGTATTTTTCAGCAGATAGATATTCATCAGTATGTGACCCCTGCACTCACAGTAGCTTTTTTAAAAGTTTGTCTCAGCCTGGAACTGATGATACCATTATCAACATGTAGCCGTACTGTAGTTATGTCTGTAACTCAGCGGCTGTGGTCAGGACAGGGACATCCCTGCTGCTTAAACAAAGCGCTCTGTTGTGGGTGGGTCACTGCTGGCCGTGCCAGGCTGCTGCCACATGGTGTGAGAAAGGGGCGGGGTGTGTGTGTGTGGTGGGGGGATGTGTGTAGTCGTGCATTCTTATGACTTTCATTACTGCTCACTAATAGATTTGTTTCTTTGCCTTATGTAGATACAATCCCAAATAATGCAGAACGAAGTAAGTGATACCCACACACTGTTTAAATTCTCCATTCACATTGCTTACTAATTCACATCTTTGATGCTGTAATTTGTCCCATGTAAATTATTCATATCAAAGATTATGTCAGAGATGCCAAGGAAACTTCCAATCAAACTTTTCCTGTCACTCAACAGTCAGCTATTTGGTCATCTTTCACATTTTCCTCACCATGTTTATATGGTCCTACTGGAAAACTATCGGGTCCAGACCAGCCAGCCCCTCAAAAGCGGTAAGCCAGGAGTTTACATAGGATTTGATAAATATACACGTATAGGAAACTAATATCATTTTACAAACAACCCTTAAATAACTATCCAAAACAAGCTGTATATATGTTATTAGTTGGGCTTCCTCTGTCTTTTCTCCTCCTGTCAGTTCGGTCTGCCCAGAGCAGAGAAGGAACTGTACGAGCGAGAGGAGCGAGCCGAGACACAACAAGAGATTCTGAAGAAGGTGGCGAGGAATTTACCCGTGTATACGCGCACGGCAGGAGGAGGTGAGGCTTTCACCACAGCAGCTAAACTAACTGTGGTTGGCTTACTATTTTAACGCCCCAGCAGTTGCTTTAAAGCAAACCACCAGGGAAAACTCTGTTAGTAACTGTTTTACTGTCACAGAGACACTTTCCTCATCGTTCAGTTCATGTTTGTCACTCACATGCACAACATAAAATAAGCAATACAAATTAAATTGCACAAATGTGTTGCTACATTGTCTCTTCCCCTTTTGGATAAAAGTGCAACAATGTTTTTATCTTTATAAAAGGAAGTACTCGTGATATTCACCACGAGCTGTTGTTGCTATCGGGCTCATCTGTCTTGTGTTTACGGAACTGTATGTATCATGAGGGTTAATTGGGCTCAGGTGCGCCTCGTTTTCTCTACAGGCCACACCTGCTCTTCTGCTCATCAACAATCATGACGTCACCTGCTTGGTTTCACAGGGACATTTGAAAAGACACTATGTAAATAATGCCCTCATATTTACAGTCAGCTTTTATTAAACTTATAGAATTAATAAGAGATGGTCAATTTATGGTTTAAACATTGAGAAGAGCAGGGCATTTCTAAACAAAGAAAACGTTTGGAAAGTCTTCAAAGTGTTAAAAATGCAGAATACACTTAAAATGATAGTATATAATTATAATTCTGCTTTCATTTTCTCTAAATAGCCGTCCGATACTGCGACCACTGCCAGGTAATCAAACCCGACCGCTGCCATCACTGCTCAACCTGTGAGATGTGAGTGTGTACACACTGTATAATAAAGGTTCATCATTTTCACTTTTTACTTCGTGTTTTCCCCAAAGGAGCAGATGTGTTTAAACTGAACATCCAAAAGTCGTTATTTCTGGCTGCAAGAAAACATTAACTGCAGCTTCTGGAAACAGAAAGTGAAGCGAGAACTGGGGAGAAAATGCAAATGTGTTGCTGCTGAGAAATAAGACAATACATGATTAAACATAGTGTTTGTTTTTGCTGCAAATTGTGGTTTTAAACCAGGGTTTCAACATTTTATCTTCACCCATTTTTGACATACAACATAAACACAGACAAATTCACAATTTTTTTTAAAATATTGAGCACTATGTATTTTCTTATGCTGACACTTTCTTCTGCTCATTGCTTCTGGGTAATGTTAACGTCTACTGGATGTTACTAATAGGACGTTTCTTCCTTATTCTCGTTCTTCAAGGTGCGTGCTGAAAATGGACCATCACTGCCCATGGTAGGATTTTCTCATTTAGCTCTGCATTTAAGTTGTTTTTTTATTCCATCATGATCAAAGTTTGCTTTTAAAGAAAATATAGTGAGATGAACATATATTTCACTTTCTGTCTCGTGTTTCCGACGTGTTTTTTCTTCTCAGGGTGAATAACTGTGTTGGGTTCTCAAACTACAAGTACTTTGTCTTGTTCTTGGCCTATGCCTCACTCTACTGTGTAGTAATTTGTGCTACAGTCATCCAGTATTTCATCAAATTCTGGACCGTAAGTAGAGAAACTTCCTTTTTTTTAAATTTTTAAATCAGCATCCTCATGCGTGTGAATGCTTGCTGTGGACGCAGTTTGTTAAAGGTGTTTGTAGGATCTTGGGTTTAAAGACCATTAACATGCTTTTATTTAAATGTAGAAATAATGCCATTTTGGATAAAAGTCAAATAACCTGAAACTTCTTGAATTAAATTAAGTGCAGCCAGGCTCTGGTGAGGCATGTGATCAGCCACTAATCTGCATCGTAAGATATCAACCACTTTGTTTACAAATGTGTCACTGTGGTCCACCAGTGTGCCATGTGATCGCTTATCAGGGGATCCTCTTCAGCATACTGCTTTGCATGAGACAATGGCTCCTGTCACGTAGTCCAACAGTGAAGGAGTAAATTGTGTCATAGCAAAAAAATACTAACGCTAAGACAAAGGTGAGATGTTGTATTGAGGCAACAGAATAACAATAAAATGTTTAATTTTCCACTTTACTGCAGTCAGTTGTTAGGTGAAGACAACTTGACATGAGGACAAGAAATATTCTTGCAGAATGACAAGGCTGACACTTTTGTGGTTTTTGTTCTGTCTGCAGAAACAGCTGCCTGACACGCATGCCAAATTCCACATCTTGTTTCTGTTTTTCGTGGCGGCCCTGTTCTTTATCAGCATCCTGTCACTACTCAGCTACCATCTATGGCTTGTGGGAAAGAACAGGACCACTATAGGTAGCTATAGATATGTCATTTAATTCAACATCTGATTATATCCTTTTAAAAGTCGCCACTGGCTAACTAACCATATTTTTCTGTCCATTTTCAGAGGCTTTTAGGGCTCCTGTCTTCACAAACGGTCCAGACAAAAACGGGTTTTCTCTAGGTTTTAGCCGAAATGTATATGAGGTATTTGGAGACCAAGCGAAGTACTGGATGTTCCCTGTTTTCTCAAGGTGAGTCTACTCTGACTGCTGCTATCAATCCCCTTAGCAAATCACAATGATGTAAATAAATAGAATAGGCAGCACTACTGTTATGTCTACACTGTGCTTAAGGCTGATTAGCTCTGTGTTAGCAGACTTATAAACTCTTTATCTATCATTAATGTTACAGTAAAGCTATTTTAATGGGGTGGAAAAAATAAGAAAAAAGACTTGTAACTTGTCTTTATCTCTATTTTATCAGTCTGGGAGACGGACATTCCTTTGTTACCAGATTGGTACACATAGATCCTGAACAAGCAAACAGTGTCCTCCAGCAAAATGGCAAAAGGTTAGTATTGCTTTGTTTTTTCTTTTAAACTGTTTCCTTTCAGTTTTGTCTGCTGGGTGTTAATCTCTTAGTGGCTTTAATCACAGCCCTGCTGACGGGGAGGCCAACCCTTGTGTGCTTGGTAACAATATACAACACACAGCGGACGACAGCAAAGAGAAAATTGGTATGTTGTTGATGCCCTTTCTCACATTTTAATTTTTTGCATTACAGCTTATATGTTAAGTGTTTTTTGTAATTACCTTTATGCTCAAAAAACAACAGTTCCTGAAATATCTCTTGTGTCCTCAATGTTTCCTTTCAGACGGAGGCCAGATAGTCTCGGTGACTATGGAGAGTGAGCCGTAGCAGGTATGTGGACATGACATGAATACTGTGGAGTTCTGCTGGTTTGTCCTCCTCCTGTGTTGATTTGTGTTTTGCTGGCTGTTGCTGCAGGTCGCAGCCACATCAGTAAAGAGCCCATCAACTATGATGCCTTAAACCAGGAGCATCAGCGCCTCTACAGGAGCCGTCCTCCACCCTCATTTAGAGTTTGATAGAGCAGCCTCAAGCAACGTGTTTTGTATGAACGTTAAATGGACCAACCTTCATCCAGCGTGCTTTTAAACTAGCACCACGACAAAACTGTCATCATGTCAACAGAGACTATACAGCGACCTCGTAGACTGCAGTCTGAAGCAGAGGTGATTCACAGGTTTTGTCTTTGTTTTGAGCCAAAGACATTCAGATGTTTTGTTGTTATTGCATCTGAAAACCTCTGGGACTGCTCTCCCCCCTGAGCCAATGTATGTCTTTATCTGTGTTTATCTACATGAATTATTAATCACATCATACATTTCAACTAGAGAATCATCCTTTGTCAGTATTAATCAAGCATTAATAACTAAGCCTCAAGTCTGGTTGTTCTTGACGTAGAGCAGTGGGAGCCACTAAAGCAAGATTTGTACGGTAACTTGAACAAAATGGCGAAACATTTCAACACTGTCAACAGTGTGCGCAATATGTCTTATCAGTTTTAAACTCCAAGCACAGTGCAATTATTCAGACCAGTAGTCAGTTATCAAATGGTCTAATTTAGTTTACATTAAATGTAAAGGTCTTTCTGTTTACACTTTTAAGATATTTATTTTTTACATTTCAAATTTTATACTGTGGTCAAACATGCAGGTGATAAAAGCTTAAAATGTGAGGACCAAATCCAGTTTAACTACATTTAAAATGGTTTAATCTCATTTCAAATAATTATTTAAGACACATAACCAATAGATCACATATGATGCAGAGTAATTATCAAAGATTGCCATTTTTCATTGCACTATAAATATAGGTAATTTGTTTTCAAGCTTTTATAAATTAATTGCATTGTCTTTCAGTGTCTCTTGATTTTATTGTAATGGCTTATTTGTTTTATTTATATTTTGTTTTTTTATAAAGTTATGGACGGTCATGTCCACAGAAGGTTTTCACTTTCATGATCAATCCTTTGCTGCAGTATGTATTTGTTTTTAAATTAATCAATCTTGTAAAGTAAGTGCACAAAATGAAACCACAATAAAGCCGTTGAAAGATATTGTCAGAAAGTTCAGGGACATTTGATCCACTGTGTCCTTGAGCCTGAACCAGGACAGATAAGATGGGCTTTATATACCAGCAATGAAAGAGTAGGCTAGTGTCATCATAAATGCTCCTATCTGTACTCCTGGCAGCTGTTTCATTATATTACATTCCTTTTAGTGGAAATGATGCACAGCACGCTGTGGGGTTTGCCTGACTGATCAGTAGATAATAATTATGAGTAGATATTACTGTCTGTGTGGTAGCCCATGTGAATGTACTCACAGAACCTCACAATAGTTTTATAACTAACTTCACTGACTGAACCAAGCAGCTAGAGCTGCTGCTGTAATTAGACCTGTAAAGAAGTGCTGTTTTAATGAGACAACATTATTCATGCAGGGTGATCGTCATTGTTCTGTAACAATAAATGTAATTTAAGAAACTATAAGGTGTGATTCTTCATCTTAAACACACGTGTGCTGTGATTTCTAACAACTTAGAGGAATTTAAAATGTTTACTTGACTGCAGAGGACTGACTTTGTGGATTCCAGCCATACCTCTTGAGATGTTTATCATAACCAGCTTTAGCTTCAAACTATAGATTTGTCCAGATTCCAGTCAAATCACATGTGTTTGATATGACTTATGATGATTCTGCAGGAACAACGCGGGCTCTTCACAATCTTGAAAATTAGTTGTCAAATTGGGGTTATATCTGTTTTTTTCATAGTGTTTCATATCTGTGATGCAAATAAAATGTGATTAAATGCTGAACATATTACAACTTCATTTGTACTCTGAACATAAAAGTCATCAGACTTACACAATATACAGTACAATGTTTATGTACTGTATATGTTTGTGTGAAATTTCTAGTGCCATCTTTCTTTTTGTAGCCATGCTAGCAGCGTAGCTCCAAGGATGGCAATGTCTGCCTGTTGGTTTTGTCTCTTGGTCCACCAATTTGATCCAGACTCAAATTTCTCAACAACTGTTGGATGAATTGCCATAAAATGTGGTGCAGACATTCATTTTCCCCTCAGGATGAATTGCAGTTCTGGTGATCACTTAACTTTTCACTTTTCGCGCCATCATCAGGTCAACATTGCAATTAGTTCAATTGGTCCATGACTAAATACATGCAAAGTTAATGACATCCTCATCCCAGCTGTAGTAGTTTGTCTTTAGTGCTAGTTATCAACTGTTAGCATGCTAACATGCCAAACTATAGTAAAGGTGCAAACCTTATATCTGCAAAACATCAGTATGTTAGCAGTCTTGTTAAATCTGAAGTGGTCACTGATACTGTGTGGCCATCAAGAAAAAGTGTCACTTTGATATTTGCTATGGAAAATAAATTTCAGTGGTGGATATTCCATCCTCAAACAATTGTAGAAGAGATGCTATGTGGAACAATACTCTCTCAGTTCCCAATAAAGAGATTATGACGCCTCAGCCCCATGAAAATTAACCTTTTAACATTCAAAAAGTCAGCAGTCATTAGAAATGGTTTAAATGAAGTGTAAGTGCTGGTGATGTGCAGATACAACTTTTACAGAGTTCACAGAGATCGGTGTGACATGAGACTGCACTATCGACTTTTTCAAGATCATTAAAGTTGACACTGCTGACATGCTCAGGCAAGCGTGTCTGGCACAGGAACTTGATGAGTTGGGAACCAGACTAGCCGGCTACCTGGGGAAAGGTGAATGACCTCAGTGCCATTCACCTCTCCATTACAATGCAACAGATAAAGATGTAAGAGTCTCAACACTCAGCTTTACTTGGGGAAAAAGTAAACTCTTGGAACCCTTTATAGCTTCCTTATAAAGGATTATCCAGGATTTTCTAATTATTAAGCTCAAACTTTCATGACATTCTTGAGGGATTACTTGTACCTTGCATAAGCTTAACAACATTTACTGTTCTTTCAATCAAGAAGTGCTAGAAGGACAGTCTGAATGCAACACTCAGCCAACCACCCAAATTTCATTTAATTTAACTTCTGATTATATCCTTTAAGATCAGTGGTGCAAGAAGTATTCAGATCCTTTACTTAAGTAAAAGTATGTAAGAATTATCAGCAAAATGTACTTAAAGTATCAAAAGTAAAAGTACTCATTCTGCAGAAAAATGGTCCCTGTCAGTGTTTCTATTATATATGTTGTTTTTGGATTAATATCACTGCTGCATTAATGTTGAATTTTATTGCTGTAGTTGTTAAAGGTTGTGCTAATTTTTCTACTTTATATACTGTTAGGAAGCTTAATCTAATGTTTTTATTCTTTTGCCTCTCCGACTACCTTACTGACATTTACTGATTAACCTTTCAAAAACATTTCAGTTAAACCTAATTATATAATCCTTTTATGTCCCGCCACCCATGCATGTTTTTTCTTAATAGTGATGCTGACAACACACTATTTATCGTAATAATTCTACATAATTCAGTAGGCATATCCTGAAGATTTGGGGAGAGAAAAAGGGGGACACAACGTGACAAAATGAATGTAATGTAATTTAAAGTACAGTATGTGTACTAAAGGCACTGAAACTGAATTATAAAATATACATGTTCCTCATGGCTCGAGCTTGAAGGAAATTCCTTTATATTTTTATGCCCTTTTATATTTACTAGGAAGGAAACAACACACCCTGTCAAAGTTCATCTCTCCTGAAACACTCAATGGGTCTCACCCTTTTAACGAAAACTCTGACCTTGGTGTTATTATAATTACTGGGACTTAAGTCTGTGAATGAATGAGCAGCAGTTACTTATGGAGGTGTAAGCTCTGAACCTGTCATCCAACCTTCACTTCTTAAAGTCACCTAAAGGGTAAAGTACACCTGCTGTTGAATCTGCTACTAGAATCCACCGGCAGACACTATTTAAGTAGACCTTGTTATTTTACAATTACAACCTACTGATCAGGTTTTACTCAAGTCATTTCTACTAGGAGAGAGAGCGGAGTTCAATTTAAATTGTCTAGACAATTTCTTTTCAAACCGAATTTTCTCAAGAGGAATATCTGCATGCCATGGAGGAAGCCCTCAACAGCACCATTGATCCGGCTTGTTTACAAGAGCCCCCGCTGGCTATCGACGTGATAAAGCGTAAGTGACCCACATTACCACATCCTGCTCGCTGATAATGTTTCCTTATCAACCGATCTGAGCTAATGCCATTAGCAGTTCACTCAGCAACGTCAGGCTTATATCTGTGTGTCTGAGAGTTTGGTTCCTTCTTTGGTCATTTATTTGGCTCTGTCCCAATATTCAAAAATGTCCCACAAAGTAAAAATAATCTGCTAGTACTTAATAGTACACAGTTACGGATGTACAGTAAGAGTTAAATGTGCTGATTAGAATGAACTTTTTTAAAAAGCTGCATTCTTACCCTATTTTAAGTACTTTTTTTAACCCAAGCAAAATCTGTTTTGTGCTGTTTGTGTGTGATTTATTTCACATAATGTGTATATACTGTATATGTACTGTAATAATCCGAGCCCCTCTCTGTCCCTCTCTGCTCTTACTGTTTTCATATCAGAGCTAGATGTGTTTGATTATTGCCTGTACTCCATGCTCACCTGCATGTCCTGCATCTCCCTGCTGCTGTACCTGGAGCAGTGCGTCTATATGTATAAAAAACTGTCCTACCCCAAGAAGACGACCATCATGTGGATAAATGGTGCAGCACCAGTAAGCATTCAGGCCTGTTTGTTGTTAGAACATGCTGCTAATCCTAAAACCAATCAAATCATTATCAACCACTTTATTTGTGAAATACATTCCAATTTAATCTGGTACAAGGCCCTTTGAAATACAACATGAAATCAAACAAACCATGCTATATTAAAGATACTGCAATTTTATGTTTTTATGCACATTATTGTATTTCTTTTTTTTTAGGTCATTGCCACCATGGCCTGTTTTGGGATGTGGATCCCGAGGGCAGTCATGCTCACGGACATGACGTCTAACTGGTACATTTTCTCTAAACTACGCCTAAAGTATTTTCACATACAGTAGAGGGTTTCTTTCATTGACATTTCTAAAAAGCTAAAATATGATATTGGCGTTTCTGTCCATATTCTAAGATAACTGACTGTCATTTTAGTAAGATAAAACACAAAATGATTTATATTTACACGTTTTCTCTTATCTGCTTCCTTTTCTTGCTTTAGACAACAAAAACTACCAGTGACCAGTGTCTGTTTTATAATAGCCGTGACAGGTAGCTAGGTCCCACTTTGCAGTGAACTCGCCACTACTGTTATCTTGTTTGACATATTCAGCTTCCAGGTTATAATAGATATCCACATCTTCCTTTATTATATTTCCCTCCATAAAGTTTTATTTGATTCTATTTAGCTCAACAGACTAGCCAGGTTGTCATTGTAAATAAGCCTGAACTAAATGCAACTTGCTGAAAAAACCCTACAAAGGTTTAGTTTTGGTTGGACAAATCATCCCAAATCCTAGTTTCAATGCAACAGTCCTGTTTCCTTTAGCACGACACAGCCCCCTGCGGCCGTCCATGCGTACTCACTGTAAGACGATAAGGATAGAGCATCAGCTAAATTACGACTGAGTAAAGATAATAAAAGCCGTGACAACTTGAAAGCCTTCTTTGAACTAGTTAAAGATCACTGTATAGTTTAACCACTCTATGAATGATTACACACTCAAAGATCATGCCACATCTCCAATCAGCATGTACACAACTTCCATAAAAAGCAGGAAATCTTTACAGGATTTTGCCACCTGCAGTGATGCATTTTATGACTCTCCTCTATGTACAGTACATACAGTACAGTATGTTTAACGGCTGAGTCAAAATCCATTAACAAGGGCTGTGTTTGATTTGTCCTCACATGTAAAGAGTAGGTGTGTTTTTATGTAATTATAAATAAATGAAATGTTAAATGTCATTTGACTCCATACAGTGAAAATAAAGTTCAGTACTCCAGAGCAAGAATTATTACATACTGTACCTGCTCTCCATAAACAGGCCTAACTCACTTCTCTGTCTCTGTGTAGTTATTTTGCAGTGGTGGTGTATAAGGTCTTGGTTCTGATGGTCGAGGAGTTTGGGGGCAGCAGTGTTTTTCTGGAGCGATTTTCTGATAAAACCTTTAGGATCAACACTGGACCCTGCTGCTGCTGCTGCCCCTGTTTACCCCGCGTGCCCATGTCCCGGTATTTATACCTGTTTATACAAATACAGTCTGGGCATTACTGTTCCGGCTCCAATAACTCAAGCCTATGTTCTTTACCCCTCATGAATTGAGATTTTTAAGGTAATTGAATCCTGCTCTAATCTATGCTTTTCTATATTCTTATGATTGTATACATCTTTCTTTGAATGGGATCATTCAGGCGATTGTTATTCTGGCTGAAGTTGGGTGCTCTTCAGTATGCAATCCTAAAGACGGTGCTCTCTGTCCTCTCCATAATATTGTGGACAAACGGCAACTTTGACCTCTCTGATGTAAGTATTCGAAATTGTATTGTACAGTGATTGTACTGAAAATTAAATGAACATGAAATGTAAATATTTCTTTGCCTCTTTTTCAGCTAGAGATCACTGGTACGGTCATTTGGATTAACCCATTCATTGGCGTTCTCATTATCACTTCCCTTTGGTCTGTTGCCATCATCTTCATGAACACGAACAGCTTTCTACGCAGCCTCAATATTGTGCCCAAGTATGCCATGTACCAAGTGAGTCACAACCAACACCATATGTAAGCTACAGTGCACAGTCAGTTGCAAAAAAGATATTTTGTATTTATTCTGCATTTCTTCACCCGTAAATAATTTGTTTGATGTCGTAATACCAAACTCCTATAGAAAAATATAGATATTTAGAGATGCTACACAGTGCACCTTTAACTGCATGTATACTGTATGTACAGTATGTAACTGATCAAGTATTGGTTTTCTCCATAGTTAGTACTTGTATTGAGTCAGCTGCAGACATCAATCATTAACATCCTGGCCTTGGACGGAACCATCGCCTGTGCCCCTCCCTTGTCCTCACAAGCGCGTGGATCCAGTAAGAAACATCTCTGAATGTCTTTCTGCATGCGCTGCTGACGCGTGACCTGAAATAATCCATCTGAAACCCCGATTTTCTCTCTCTCGCTCTCTCTCTCTTTGTATTGCAGTGCTGAATCAGCAGATGATGATCATGGAGATGTTCATCATCACTCTGGTCAATCGGTTTTTGTACCGTCGTATATATGACACACTTCCCACTGAGGCACATGACAACGACCAGAACGCCAGAGTTGCCCTGCAGGCTGCTCTCGTGGAGCATGATGTCTAAAAAAAAAAAAGAGACAGTGAAAGAGTGGAAGTCAACACTGCTCTTTAATGACATAACAGATCATCTAAGTTAAGAGATCACCCAATCGTCAAACTTGAGTCTGATAAACTGTTTTCATTTGATGTAAAATTTTACCTCATTCCATCACTCAAATGTAAACAGAGAGAACATCACTACTTGCTTACTTTAAACCCTATTTCTTTGTGCTTTTCACACAGCACTCACTGACGTCTGTCATTATCTGTATCCTGAAGTTGACAGAACTTAAAGGGTTGGTTCACACAAATTACTACTTTCTGCCCAAGAAATAGCCCCCCCTCTTCACAAATGAAATCACTTCGGTTGTACTGGAATGGAGGCAGACATGTCAGAGACGGATATCTCGAAACTTGTGCAAATGAACCAATACTATCTGATAGACAGTAGGTAGAGGAGGACAGGAATAGTCTGACATTTTACGACACGCACTTATTCTCTTTCTTGCAGAGAGTTAGATAAGAATATTGATACCACTCTCGTGTCTGTACAGTAATGCAGCTACCGCCAGTTAGCTTAGTATAAACACTAGAAAAAGGGGGAAACAGCTAGAGGTAAAGATAAAAAAAAATCCCCCTACCAGCACCTCCAAAGCTCCGTAATTAACCCGTTATATCTCGTTTGTTTAATCTGCAAGATCCAAAGTGGATTACCCCAAGCGACACATTGTGGTGTTACTGGGAGTTGTGTGCAGGACTTTTTCTTGGCCGGTGGCAGTGACTTCCTGGAGTCTTGTTAATACGTCTCATACAGTCTTTACCAAACAGATATGAGAGTGGTATCAATCATCTCATCTAAGTCTCAGCAAGAAAGTGAATATACGTATTTCCCATAATGACAAACTACTCCTTTAAGCTTTACTAGTTTAAGGTGGCAAAGATAAAGAATGATTAGAGACATAGTGGGGTGATAGTGCTTTTTTCCAGCCTGTAACTAGGATCTGGAGGAGAGGAACTGGGAGTGCAGGTTTATGAATATTTGTGTGTGGAAGAACAACATTTTTACATTTTGCCTAGAGAACAGTAAACAAAAACACTTATTTATTTGTGTTAATGCATGTGTGTGTGTGTGTGTGTGTGAGACAGAGAGACTGTGGTCATCACAATAATGGTGACTTTGGCCAAGGTGTGGAGATGTTGAAGTGAGGCCTACAATGACATCTGATGTATTTTTTTGTAGTAGGGCAGTAAATACTGACACAGTATTCAGTTGGTTATGTATGTCTGTATTCCATTACAGTGCCCAGGTTGCATGTGTTATCCTATAATGAGGATCTAAGCACCAAAACATATAATAAAAAAGAATCTATTTTCTCTGAGCAGCATGTGCAGGGTGGTATATAACACTGTGCATATTTAATTTAGTTTCAATTAAATTTTAGTGTGAATCTCATGTCCATCAATCCATCTCTGCTGCAATCATTTATGCTCCCTGTAAAAACATTTTATTAACAAAATCCGTACGATGTATTTCTCTGTATGTCCTCTAGTACCAGTGTGACTGTACCCTTAAACCACCGACTGCGTCTTAACACAGCCTAGAAAACCAGCCAGATTTGTTCAAAGACTGCTGACCCACTTACTCAGACTTATTTGGGACAGGGAATACACGTGGGTGAGACAGCAGCTTTATTTTCAGACTCAGTGCACATTTTACAGCCGTCCACAGCCAAACTGTGCCACATGTTGTTTCTTAAACAACCACAAGAGGCCATGATTGTTCCACCCCAAAACCTCATTCATTAACCTGATAATAAAGAACGACTAGTCGCCTCTCCTTTACTCACATAACTAATGTATAAAAACACCTCTTTTAATTTAAGGGAACCATATAGATATTATAGGGAAGAAGTGTTATATTGGCAACTGTGGATCAGGCCAAAAATAAAATTTTAAAGTTTTTGGTTTTAGTTCAACCTGGACAAAAGGATTACATTTTAAAACAAGTTTTTGGGTTCAACTACTATTACAGTTCCTTATTTTAAAAGAAAAAATTAAAGTGATTTATAAATGCTTGTGACAAGCAAGCAGACTATGCATTAAACTGATAGCACTTAATGATAATCTAATAACAAGATGCATATGACTACCTTAGGACTTTACTAAATTCAGACAAACTTCTCAAGCAACCTCTATATGGTATTTATTCCTATAGACTGGCAAATAAGATTCCTAACAATGTTTTGTCACATTAGTCACCTGAAAAAGTGTGAGAATAAATAATGGCTTGAGCACTGTGTCGATTAGAGGATTGAATTTGATGTAACATTTTCCAGAGATGTGATAAAAAAAAATCACATCTCACCTTCTACTGAATTTTAGAATTCTAAATAAAATGCTCAAATTAAGACATAATTATATTGACAAAACCAGACAGTAAGAGAGATGATATTAACCATACTCAATATAGTTTAATAACATTTCTTTCCCTTTTCTTTTTCCCTTTTCCCTTGAATGAAATCTATTCATTCATTCACAATTATGTAATCATTGTCAATGGCTCGATTGTCTTCAGGACTGTTGTTGACTCTGTTAAGATGTTCAAAAGGTCACGCCCTAATCACTTTTAATTTGATTTTATGATAATATCAACATTTACACTTCACAGGAAGCATTACAATTTTGTTTTTTAAATGTTTTCTAATGTTAAAATGCTTTTTGAAGTAATATGCAGCATAGTGGACCAATTGAAAGAGGAAAATACTGTACAAATAGGTGTATAGGTCAATATGCTCATTATTTCCCAAACTTGAATGTAATAAATTGGTGCACTTTAATGCATTAACTACTACTACTAGTGAATTTTATAAGATGTGTAACAGACTGGAGTTGCTGTAGGTTGCTGTAACAAGGTTGATATGAATAAGACCAGTTTATTTAGAATAAATGCAAATCTGTTCCATTAAAAGATTATTAGGCTGCATATAGAGGTACATTGCTTTAATCTGGATGAGATGTTTATATAAAGCCAGATCATTCGGAATTCAAAATTTGGCCCTATTAATGGAGTATTTGTCTCTGCTGTTTATGTAAACAGTCATCAGACAGAGAGGAAGAGAGAGAGGAAGAGAAAGCTGCGTTCAGGGTGGGTTGATGACAGCCCCTGGCTCTGCATTGCTGACGAAAGCTGCTTAGCTCCTCAGTTGCTATGGCAACCAGGGAGAGCAGCCAGACAAAAACGAGGCAAAGGGGAGGGGCTTTCAAGGGAGAAATAGAGGAGAAAGGGCTGGATGGGAAAGATAGAAAGAGAGAGGGATACAGACAGCCGATAAAGAAACGCACTGAGAGCAACAAAGGTAAAGCAACATACGGAGACAAGGTCTGGATATAAATGCTCAATCGACTGGCTGGGGAATAATAACTGCAACAAAAGACAGGAGGATACAGAGGAAGAGGGAAACAGAACGAAGATGGATGTACAAATGGAGAACATGGACCCCCCACCTTGTGAATCCCAGTCGAGTGGAAAAATCAGAAAAGGATTCAAGCTGTTTGGCAAACGCAAGCCAGGTAACATCTTTTCTATTCGAAGCAAAGGGGATGGAAACAACAAGTCACCTGTTAACAGGAGCAAAACCCTAGATGGATTATCAGAGTCTGCTGCACCAGATTCGGAGCACGAGGCAGACAAGGAGAAGGGGCAGGAGATGAGTCAAGGAGAGAGGGAGCAGGCAGAGGAGGAGCCGCTTTGCGAAGATGGCGTTCTGGCTGCCGCCCCTGCTCGTGCCTCCATTTCTTCAGCCAGCTCAGCCAAGTCCCTCAGCTTCCTGTCGTTACTGAGGGGTGGCCGGAGAGGAGTGGGGGACCGCCGAGTCCACACCGTGTCCCAGCCAGTGGGTCGGCAACGTCGTGGGCTGAAGGGTCTCTTTGTCAATATTAAGTTCCGGTCAAAAGATAAAGAGGACAAGGAGGATGCCCCTCCGAGTCCACTTCTCATGTCGTCCCGCGCCAACAGTGTGGAAATCATCAAAGAGGACCTCACCCTCACCCCCAAATCCCAGCCTCGCTCTCTGGACAGCTCAGAGAGCTGTGAGCCCGTCAAGAGCTTAACAACACAGGGCAGTGCAGCCACGACCCCATCAGAGACCATAACTCCCCAGGTGACAGCAGGCAATGTGAGTAAAACTAATGAGCATGTGCCGCCTTTACCCGCCTCTGAACCACCCTTGGTACCCGGTGATAACAGCCTGAGCTCCTTGCTGGCAGACATCTCCTCTCTCCTGACCTTTGACTCAATCTCAGGGGGTGGAGACATCATGGCTGATGTGGAGGCAGAGTGGGGAAAAGCCAGCAGTGCCATCAGTGCTGTGGTGACTGAAGTCACGCCATCATCCACATCTCTCTTCTCCAAACCCACCATCTCCTCTCCGCTGACTTCTACCTTTGTCAGCACTGCTGCTACAGCAAAACCCTCTCCTGTAGCCTTCCCCACAACAGCCCCGACCCAATCCTTTACTCCTCAGACAAAGACAACTTCAACCTCGTCTCCCATTGCCAAGCCGAGCACCATCATCACAACGTTGACTAAATCTTCCACTTTGACTACTCACTCAGTCAAACTGAGCTCAGACTCTAGTCCATCCTATGAGCCTTCTACCAGCATTAAAATTAAATCAACTCCTACACCCACCGCAACAAAACCCTCAACTACCCCTGTAACGTTAACAAGCCTTTCGGCTCCAATAATGTCTTCCCCTTCGATAACAATTAAATCCACACCGAGCTCCACCTCTACTACTACCACAGCTCCTCCGAACACCCCGGCCACTGTAGTCAAGGCTCCCTCAGTTAGTCCAACTCTTACTTCTACAGTTAACAAATTGGCTTCAGAGATTGCAGCGCCTCCTCAAATTATTGCTTCAGTAAGTAAACCTAGCCCTGCAGCTACTCCACCTCCTGCACCAGCTAAACCTCCACCAGTAACCCATAGCCCTCCCACCCCTGTTGCTTTTACACATCCTCCACCTGCTAAATTCAACTGTTCAACTGCAGGAGAATCTAAAGCCCCAGTGATAGTATCACTGGCCTGTACTGTTACAACCAAACCCTCTTCTCCTGCACCGGTTATCCCCTCCAAGACGACAACGGTTCCCACACCAACTACAACCTCAGATTCAGCATCTGTGGCCCTTTCCAAGCCTACTCTCACCTCTAGCCCAATGGACTTAAATAAGACCCCTCCCTCCCTTCTAACTGATCCACATATTTGTCCTTCCTCTACCCCGACTGCCACAACTAAAACCCAACCCAGCCCTGCATCTGTACCAACTCCATCTTCAACTTCTTTAGATAAGATTCCTCCCACGACCAAACCCACTCCTGCACCAGTCTCTTTAGATAAGATGCCTCCTGCTCCCACACCGACTCCAGCCCCTACCACTCATGCTGTTGTTTCTACGGCATTCCCAACACCTCCTGCTCTGGGTAAAATCACAGTCTCTCAATCTAAAGCCCCTCCTGCTCCTGCTCAAATCCCAATTTCTGTATCTAAAGAGCTGCCTGCTCCTACTCAAATGCAAGTTTCTCAATCCAAACCCCCTCCTGCTCATGCTCAAATTCCAATTTCTGTGTCTAAAGATCCTCCTGCCCCTGCTTGTATCCCAGTTTCAGTATCTACTGACCCTCCTGCCCCTGTTCGTATCCCAATTTCTGTACCTAAAGACCCTCCTGCTCCTGCTCAGATCCCAGTTTCTCAATCTAAAGCCCCTACGACACCTACCCCTGCCCCTTGCCCTGTCACTTCTCCTCCTTCTACCCCTGCACCTTGGCCGAGTGAGGCCCCAGCCTCTGCTAAGATGAGAGGCAGTGGACAGGAATCAGTGGATGGGCAACTGGCTAGACCAAGTAGCACTGACGGCAGCCAGACAGTGCCATCCAAAACAGAAAAACTGCATAATGAGTCACGAACGAGCCTCCAGGGCCCCTCCAGAGAAAGCAGGATACCACAAGTGAAGGCATCAGGACTTAGCAAAATACCTGTAGTTGGAGGGGGCAGAGCAGGCAAGCTTCCTGTCCGGGACAGTCAACATGTTGATGATGAAGCAAGCAGCGACCCACCTACTCCAGTGCCAGAAGAAGAGAGGCCACATTTCAACTCACATGATTCAGGGAGCAAAGATAAAATCAGCAATGTTGGGGCTAATGTGCCCACCTCAAAACACACCCAGGAGGAGAGTCAGCAGCCTCCCCAGCCGAAAGTCCTCACCAGTTTACCGCGTGACTCAAAGATCCCTGTGAAGCACGGCGCACAGTCTCACACTGCCTCCCAAATCCCTCAAGCTAAAGAACCCCCTCGCACCAAGATACCCGTGTCCAAGGTTCCTGTCCGCAGGGTTGGTAATAAACCTGCAGCTGCAGGTGGCAGCACCCAGATAAGAAAATAAAACAATGGACTGAACCAATCAACTATACAGATTATGGCTTTGACTGCAACTTCTTTTCCATTCTAACTACATGGCCACACTTTTTAAATTCATCTTTCTATACTGTAATTCTTGGCTTGTGTCTCTGTCATCTCTTGGCTTCACTACACCATAAGCAACAGTAACAGAGTCAAGGAGGCTGACAGCACTGAAGCACAAAACATCTCCACGGGGAGCCAAAGCAACAAGCCTGGCTCTTTGGTGCTGAGCCAACTGGACATGCACTCAGGAAAGGTTCAGGGTCACACCTGAACACACAGCAGCATCGGTAACTAAGGATAAGCAAGATTAAATGTCTTCTGGGAACACAGTCACACACACAACACGGGCGAGTGCCTTTTTAAGGGTGCTTTTCCTACAGACTCAGAATTTGTTCAGTCTTTTCTACAGTACTTTTAACTTTTGTTACTCCCACTTTTTGTAGGAACCGTCAAATCTTTTTGTCTTTCTTTCCAGCAAGTCTCTTTGATAATAACCAGTCCCTTTAAGTTTTATTCATGTCAGGAGAAGAACCGCAGGAGCTCTATAAATAAATGCAACAACCAAATTTACATTCCACACCTATCTCTGGATGTATGTAGCAGAAAAACGTGCCATTAATTTATGCACAAGATCTTGAACTGTACAGCGCCTGTGTGTTCGCCTGCTCATATGTAACATGATCAGATCTCACTGTGAACTATGGTAGAGACTGGTTTTGAGGGAGGAATGGAACTAACTCCTTCCAATGAAATGGACAGCAGCCATTATGAATGGCATTGTGGACTTTTGTGCGAGAGAGAGAGAGAGAGAGAGAGAGAGAGAGAGAGAGAGAGAGAGAGAGAGAGAGAGAGAGAGAGAGAGAAAGAAGATGCTGCTGAGATGAGATCTCCAGCTCGTACACTGGCACATCCTTATCCTTACCCCACTTATACTCAGATGAGAACAATATCTCTGTGCATAGTCTCATCTATGTTGTTCTGTTTGCTATTTAATCAATAAAACATTATGAGTACTTTGCGAGATGAGATCTGTTTAAGTTGTCAGTTATATCCTGTTGTACATATTGGGGCAGTGTGCAGACAGATAAGAAATGGGAGCACATATATAAGGATTTACTGGCTCTGTATTAAGCAGGAATACATCATCTCTTTCCATCTTATGTGGAAGGAAATTACATAACTCTGTCATCTAGGGAAAAGCTAAAGATCAGAGTAAAGAGAAATGACAAACATTTTATATTTTCACTGACAAATCAACACAGTGGCTCACCATCTTACTACAGCCGGGGCTCAAGTGTGTCCTCATAGGACCATGATTCCAACATCATCCACACTCCAAGCTCACTGACCTGAATAACGGGCACATGAATGTCAGCAGAGCCCGGCCAATCAGCTGCAAGGGAAAACGCTTAACATGCATACCTTATTATCAGGAAAAGGGTTTGGGAATGTGTGTCACTGCTATTCTTAGTGTGAAATGCATCTGCTGAATAATGCCACTCTGACTGAGTGGTTCATGTGATTTGGACATTTAGTAGCAGTTCTTTTCATTGCAGAAAAGAACAAAATGCACAGAGCTATTTGAACACAAAAGGCTGGAGTGAACTATAAAGACTATCTACAATGTTGCAAAAAGGCAGAAAATGTAGTGGGAAAAAATGTTGAAAAGCAACTCCAATAGCTACCAATGATGAGACTAAAACCCCAGGTTAAGGATGGGAAGCTGATCTGAGTCATGGGGCGATGTTAAGAGGAGTCTGGTGTTAGGAATAAGGAGTAAAGGACAAAGGGTGAACCTTTTACAGATAAAGCATGGCAGAGGTGACACAAAAAGACCTCTGTTAACTTCAGGAAGCCAGAGGCTGCAAGCTGAGAAGAGAGGACCATCATTTGCCCGAGAAAACACGAGGATTTCACCACATCAGGTGCTGATACAGACTACAGAGGGTAAAACCATCTCCCTGAGAAGAGAACAGTTTCCCCCTGAGGCTCTGACACAACACAGGCTTACCTCTTGGTAACACCTGCGATTCGGGATTAAAACGTTGAAAAATTGGCTAAAACAGCATGCAGATTTATAATAACGTCTGTTAGAGCAGAGATCAGGCTGGTTATGAGGGCTCACAGTGTGATAAATTACATTATGCTCTCTCCATTACAGGAAACCACTGGTGTGAATATGACTCCTGTAGTTTTAAAGAGGAAACTGAAACAGGCATATTCAGTGAATGCTGTCTTTTGTCAACATCTGTTCACATGATTTCCCAGCAATGTGGCTTTAATGCTTATACTGTAAGTGGTGGTAAGTAAACTGTAACTGGTGACAACAGCCTTGAGCGAGTATAACCAGTTGGAATAAACTTTTGAGCTATACTGCATAAGCTGCCTCAGAGTACCTCTGCTTATAGGTGGTTTGTGTGTCTTTAAGGCCAGCCCCTTGTCCCAAATATGTTATTTTTAACATATTTTTACAAATTACAGCACCCATAATGCACTGAGGCCACCCTGGCTTTCTATGGTCTGTATGTGTTTGTGTCAGCTTCTGCCTCTGGAGAGACGACGTGCCTCTTTAGAACCTAATTTAGAATGCTTCATTCTGTGTTTCCATGCCAACCCCACTAGGTCAACCAATGAAAGGCTGCGGGTGTCGGGAGGAGGAGTTTAAAAACATGAGTGCCTTAATGAGCACACTCACAGTATACATGCTAATAAGACCAATTTTACTTCATACACAATTTAAAAGGAATTATTGAGTTATAACAATTTAGTGTATCATAATGATCCTTTACTGTAATTTTGAGACATGTTTTACACACATTATCAATTTGCTTCCAAACTCAGTTTTTGCATTGACCTGAGCTGAACCAGTCAAGTAGAAAAAAAAAAAAAACAGCAGTGAAACTGATTATCAAAGCATCCCACACACGTACGAAGATGATGGCTAAGAGATTTATGTATTGATTATACTTTCAAAAAGCTCTAAAATGTCGAAAACTGATGCGAATTGATGGTATTACATTCCCAGAAAATCTTGTTTTTGAGTTCCTGAGCTCAGATGCTATTCAAACATACTAACAACTGATGAATTAGCACAGAATTCAACAGTAATGGTGGTATTGACTCATCACGGCTATTATAAGATAAATAAAAGGCAAACTCCTACATGAGGTTTGATGAAAATATCTAGTTACACTGCACTACAGGGGCATTGTACAGCCCTATATAATAAAGCCATCGATTCCCATGGTGACACACTACACACCAGTGTAAAAATGAGTACTCAATATCCATGGGATATCCACCATCTTGCCATGTTGGGATTTATTATGCTTCTTTTCAGTGCTCCAACATACAAAGCAAAACTTCAACGAGCCCATTTATTACTGTTTAACGTGATTAGGTTTTTAGACCAAGTAACCATAACATTTCACAAATATGATTTATAATCAAAATTATTTATTCTCATTCATATTGAAACAGGACAAATGTCAATTATAAAAACCTGTAGCATAGTGTCGACTAAAACTACCATTGTTCATACACAATATAAAATATTACATTTATTAAAAATGTATATAAATGTGTTCATTTGTTTGGTTTTAAGGCTTGTGTCTCATACAGTGGACGACAGTTTGTGGATGCGATGTTAACGTGACGGATCCCTCTGTGCACTGAGAAGCATCCAGCAAAGCCAACAACTCATCTGCAACGCTGTCAGCTCTGCAGCCTGATCTGCACTCTGCAGTCTGTAAACCAACAGCTGGTCACTCTGTGTTAAAGTGATCTTTCATTATCAAATGCAGTCAGACTGTTGCAAATACTCAAAGAATATACAGATCAAATATATTGATTTTTATAACACATTAAACAAAATTATAATAATCATTTTGTGTTGAAGATCCTAAACATGATGATTTCAGTTTTGCTTCCAAAAAGCAAATCTTAAGCTCAATATACATGTGCTTAAAAATGCACATATTTGATACATAAGCATTAGAAAATATGGATCATTGAAGCTCCATTCTTTCAGTAACTGCTCATTTATTTGAGTATGGATCGACCAGCCAGAGCATTACGTCATTTCAGTGCAATAACTCTGCACTGAGGACCTCTGCTGGTGAAAAAACATAATAAAATGCTAAGGAACGTGGGTGACGCAGTACATATAGCATCACTGCTGCACAACATAGCCTCATCATATCAGGCCTGCAGCCTCTACTATAGATAGAGGGAGCTAGCTGTACAGTGGTAGGCATGAAACACAGTACCATTGTGATTTGATCAAATTTTCTACTTTCGTGCATAGAATATTTGCCAAAAATTACAAATAATTCATTACAATAAAATGTAAAAAAAAGTGCCTATAATCGTCTCTCCTTCATGGATGACATTTGCATATGTGAAGCAAAGCCCAAATTAAGACTCACTGGAATATAAGTGATGCAAAGAGAGATGCATCTTGTTTAAAGGAATACTGATGGAGGACATTCAGGCCTGCTTTGAATCAGCAGAGAAGACCAGCTTATGCTGGTAGTCTGGCAGCAGCAATGAAAATGCTTGAGTTAAAAAAATGTAAGATAATGCTCACACTAATTTCATTTGAATATTAGTGACAATATAGAAATAATAAATCTGAGTTAAAACAAAAATGTGCATCCTTGCAACCACAAATGCAGAGGGGATGATCTTATCTGGGAAAAGACCGCCAGGGAGGAAATAAATGTCAGTCTGATTGAGATATAGAAACACTGAAAAGGTGGAGGGAAGAAGAGAGAGAGGTGGGTCTACAACTTAACCTCTGGTCTGAACATGTCAGATACGTACAGTACAAAAGGCTACAGTTTATAGAAAGCTGTTAGACAGACATGCATCTGTTGTAGAGAAGCAGCATCAGTGTGTACCGCAGCTTAGTGTAAGTGTAAGATGTTGAGTTTCTGATCATTTAGAAGCTTCCCTGATCCCTGAAGTTCAGACTGAACTTTTGTATAAGGAAGGAGAAAGTTGGAAAATGTGACAGCTAAATCATTGCAAGATTTAGTAATGCTTCAGCCACTCACGGTACATAAACAAATATAAAAATAACTAAAGAGCTTAATTATGAAACTTGTATATCAATTCTTTTGATCTGTTATACACGATTGCATTATAAAGTGTTTTTGAGCACGAGTTGTCCTTGCAGGCTACAAATAGTGTAAACAGAAGTTCATTTTTTGTTGACCTGATGAACATCCATCTCAGCTCTACACAACGCAGGTTTGCTGTTGCGTTGATACGAGCAGAGTGCCGTAAATCTTCTCATGTGACACAATGTTCACCAAAGAAATTTAGCGGTGTGATCTGTTGGGATCAGTTATACCATGAAATGCATGTGTCCTTCGGCACCTGTAACCATAACATCCATCCAGATACGCATAGCCTCAGGCGACGGAGCCACCATGTAGTACACCCGATCGTGGGTCTTCACACTGAAGGTCAGCGAAGGGTTGGGGCTCTCGGGTGCGGAAGTGAACGTAATTTTGAGAAAACAGTGAAATAATAGAGGATAGAAGGACGAAGGGGGGCGGTGATGCATGTGTGGGAGGGAGAAAGATAAATGGAGGGAGAAAAGCAGAGGATAAACAGATAGCAATAT
This sequence comes from Macquaria ambigua, assembly GCA_008360985.2. Classification (NCBI taxonomy): domain Eukaryota; kingdom Metazoa; phylum Chordata; class Actinopteri; order Centrarchiformes; family Percichthyidae; genus Macquaria; species Macquaria ambigua. Next base: position 258,945 of record VMKM01000165.1, on the reverse strand, counting down.
ACAACAATACACAAAGCAAATGGGGCATGTGTAGACGACGCCACATGCTGAAAATCACAGACACGCACACACATGCACGTAAGCTGACTTACTTTGTGTGCATTCTTTAAATGGTCATAGTACACCTCCTCTATGGCTTGGAAGTAAATTACTCCTTTCATCTTGGTCTCATGTTTGTCTGCAGAGGAGAATATAAACAGAACTGTTTATGGGCCGGCAACACTGTGATCAAAGCTCGTTCTCCGCATCCCAAGTACCCTGGCATAGCTTAAAAGGGACATCACTGCTGCAGTAACTTTGTCTCACATCTTAAACTGCACATCTTCAACAGAGAACTGAGAGGAAGAGGTACTCACCTGCATAGTAGGTGAGCGTCCTGCGATTCTGGTCGAAGACAAACCAGCGTTTCTTCCAGGTCTTGATCTTGCCGCCCATTTTGACCAGAAAGCCTCGACAGGTTTTATCAGTGATGGCCAGATGGAAGCAGGCATCTGGGTTGTGTCCAGCTGCCTCAATATGGCCGTGAAGATCAAAGTCGTCTTTCCTTACAGGGAGGTAGCGAGTCAACAGCCGGGACTATGGAAAAAGCATTGAAATCAAATGTAAACATTGTACGCTACATTGTTCAAGAAGCATTTACATGAAGCTGATGGTGAAAAAAACACCCCATCAGATTTCAGCCTCTTCTCGTCAGTTATTCTGAATACCTGTGATCTTTGTTTCTCCCTGAGTTTCACCTCTCTCTCTACAAGTCTCTGTCTCCTGCTTGTCTCCTCCTGCAGGCGTTTCTCCAGTTCCTCCCTTCTTCTTCGCTCCTCCTCCAGAGCCTGCCTGCGCATCTGCATCTCACGCTCCTGCACATGCCACACAGTGTAAATTACATCCATCATCTAATACACACACCCACATACACGGTAAGTTTTGGTAAGGTTTGGCACATTACCCGATGCTCGAGGAGCCTCTGCTTCTCAGCATGGGCCTGTCGGAGTAAACGCTCCATCTCCTCGATCTTCGCCATGTTGGATGTACTGGCACTGATGGAAAATGGAAAGCACGAGTTGTCAAGCACAAGAAGGACCAGAATTCTCTGATAAGGGAGGAAGATACTCCTGTTTGAGAAACATATATTATAAGCTAAAACAACAAAACAAATCTAGGTGATAAAAAAACACAGCCTTTATGCTCCGTCTTCTTTTCTAAAAATACAACTCCTCTTCTTCTTCTGATTCACACATATTTGCTCTGTCTAAACTTTTCAAAGCAACCTTTCATCTGTACTTCCACGTGGCTTCTCTCTAACCTGGAGATGTTGTCTGGGGAGCAGGCGGAGAAGCTGGTCTCCAGGCTGTCAGAGCTGTCCACGCTGACGGTATCGGAGGCCTGGCTGTTGTCCGGGTAGGAGAAGGAGTCCAAGAACACGTTGGGCTCAGAGACCATCCGGCTGCAAAAATCGCTTCGTCTCTGTCTGTCTTCATTCATGTGTGCATGGCTGTTGCTTGCTGACAGAAGAGAATATTACGGTAACAAAGTGGAAACACCCTCAGCTTGCATGATCAAATGTAAAAGTACCAAATAACAACAACAGAGTTGCAGTTCATTAACTAGTTGGCTGAGTGGGATAGCATCTTGTGATCATAAATTTATCAAATCTGTTTGCAGCATTTGAATTGTTCCATTCAAATGCCACAGTATTTAACATCATGCTTTTTTGAGTGATAAACTGAAGACAAGATTTAATCTTCAAACAGGTTTCTCAAAACCTCATTACACATATCTAATTAATTATACATAGTTCACATATCAAAGGAGTACAAGTACTGCCAGTACCAATGAAGAGATTTGGTTTGTGTTACTTGTTTCAAACAAGCTGTGCAAACAAGTAATCACAAAATCTCAAAATCACAAATTCCTATCTAGTACAATGTAGAGCAGGGGTTCTCAGCCTTTTGTAACTTAAGGCCCTCTTCTGATTGTTAAAACAATTCTGATATTCAAACGTAATTGGTCATTGAAGTTATGCATTTTAGTTTGACATTTTTATTTATGTGAATCTTTGAGCACATTTAAATTTAAAAATAACTAGTTTTGTAAATTACCAAAACATGTTTTTTTGGCAGTGCCACTGCCTCCACGGCCTACTAGATGGTGCTCTGAGGCCCACCATTGGGCTGTGGCCCACTGGTTGATAATGGCTAATGTAGAGTATTTCTGTTAAGACAAACATTTACTCTTTGATATCAGATTTGGACTAAATGTGGCTCCCTTTGTGCATCACTTCAGCATTTCCTATAGTGCCTGAGGTTTAAAGCTGGTCTCACGTCAAAGATTTGATGCAGACAAGATGCGACAGTCTGGTACTCTGACTCACTCTTGGGCTGGCGGCGGGTGCTCAGGTCCCGGGGGGAGAAGCTGAACCCTTGTGGGATGACGCTGCCACAGCTGGAGCTTTGGGACAGAGGCAGGTGGGCCTGAGGAGGAAATAGCAGCACACATGCTGTTCAGGACCAGACTCTACAACCTGCACACAACTACAAAACGTCTCTCATCCGCAGAGCACTTCATGAGCTGGATGGGTGTTGCAAGCCAGACTGAAACTGAGAATTCCTGTTTGGGTGGATCATTCTCTTGGGACAAAACGTTCTGGATACAAATAATGAGGGCAATGAAATCCCCTCTTCTGCAGTCCAGAATCAGAATGAGCACCATCATTTTGATTTTTTTTTAAAACCTTGCCAAGTTGGAAAAGTTTTATTTAAATCTCAAGAACGAGCTTTCAAAATGTGCGTTATTCTTGCTGTAAGGCCTCTACTAGTATCACAGTATGCTTTAAATAAGAGAAATACTAATAGTTCTTTAAAGATCAATGGGTCTTTAAAGCAGATTAGAAACACATTTTTTAAGATCTGAAACACCCAGTTTGATCCTACAGTATCCAACCTTTAATGTCTGCTAAGATTACTTTTGAAAAAAAAGTAATGACCTTAGGAGGAAGTGTGCGTCCCAGGGATCTGCCATAAGAGGTGAGGAGCTGCTGGCTCCTCTTATGAGGTAGTCTGTCGCTCGGGTTGGAAGAGTTTTCTTTGCTGCTTCTTATCCTTTCCTTCTGAGAGTGCAAGTGCTGCAGCGATCACAGAAATCAGAGGAATCACAAAGGATAAAAATAACAGACTTCTCATCAGAGACACTGAAACTTTGGTCATTCACTGTGTGAGATACAGAGAAGCACTCTGCTGGTGGAAATGTAAAGTATTATTGTAACTGTAACTGACACCCACCTCTGTGATGGCCGCAGGGTTGTTAGTGAAGGTCTGCCCCTCAGACAACTCTGCATACTTTCCTTCCAAAGACGCCAGCTTCTCTCTCTCCTGCAAACATCAGGATAGGATCTTCAAGTAAATAAAATCAAATATTTACAATATCAGCATGCAAAGAGTTCCCTTACCCCCCGAAGCATGATGAGCAAATTGTTTTTCTCTCTCTGGAAATTCTCTCTTTCTTGCTGAGCCTGTAAGGTAATCTGTGAGGACTGTTTCTTCAGCGTCATGAGTCTTTCCTGTCAAAAAACAGCACAATATCACTACACAATATCCTGCAACTTTATATGGAGCAAAGTACTGTTGTCACATTAGCAGATACTGCAGATGTGTTTTACTATAAAGCAGCAGCAGAGTGAACAAGAGCAAATTCTCGTTTTGGGATGGGACATTTTTTTTGTGAAATTTTGATTTTCCTACAACTACATCTTCTTTACACATTAATCTAATATAATATCTAATAACCCTGTTTCCGCCCCCTCTCTGTGGTCGTGCCTTTGATTGTAGAAATAAATTAATTCTCTCTGTCTTCATTAATATGCAAATAGTATTTCATGCTTACCATTGCTGGTATTGTTGTTTCTTGTAATTAGTTCATGCTTTGAGCTGCAAATCTCACACATTTTGCAGCTTTATTTTCATGCACAACCTGTAGTAAGATTAATGACAACAAACCATAATGTAGAAATTGAAAAAAGCCAGAAAAAAAAGGAAATAATCACCACAAACACTTTTTAAAGGGTTTATTTGTGCTTCGACAGATCTGCTGCATGGGTGCTTTGTTTCATATGACTGGGCAGATTAAGGTCAGATTAAACACTGAATAAAACTTAAAGTAGGCTCAAATTCTGCACTTTGTTTTTTTAAAGACAAGAAGTCTACCTCTTGAATAAGAATAGGAATATTTCTGTGGGCCTATTACTGAAACCTGGGAGCAATGAAAAAGAGCCTGGGACCATCAAGATACATTGTGTTGGTATGAACATGCACTGAAAACTCCTCACTAAATCTAAAGATCTACTTTAGCTAAACCATAAAACAGCACATAGTCCAGATCTTGTCAAAACGTGGTGACTTTATTGACACTGTTGAGGTGCGTTCTGTTATCGTGCTCCAAAAATACCCACGGTGGTAATTATACTGTAGATATTTCTGGCTGGAAATTAGACATTTAAGAAGTGATGCGGTGCCAGCACTAACTGCGGTGTTAAACATGCACTACATGCTACATGCACACTCACAAACCCTCACTCGCTGTACCTTGCGTGTGACAGTGAGACGCTGACACTCGGCGATCTCTCGCAGCAGCTCTTTGCTCTGATTCTCCTTTTCCTCGCCCTGATTAATTTCTCTCTCCAGCTTCTGAAACTCCAAATCCTCCAAACTTTTCGTCTGCTCCTCAGCCTCCTGAGAAACAGCACACACACACACACACACACACACACACACACACACACACACACACACACACACACACACACACACACACACACACACACACACACACACACACACACACACACACACACACAATGCCCCAATTACAAGGTAAAAGTACATAAATAGATGAAATGCACTGTTTGAAATGGATCTACTTTGGGCACAAGGAATGAACTATAACTTTAGATAGATTGTGCATGCCTGGAAATCCATGAATTGAAACTGTTTTGATTTAAGCATTTAACCGACCATCTGCTTCAGAGCGATAAAATAATACATGCTATTTTGCACAATGTAATAAGTGTTCAATTTCATGTCCTTCCAAATGATGTCAGGTTTCAGGCGATTTTAGTTTTCCACCAAATTGGAGTCAGATGCGCTAACAATTTTTTTTTTACATGTGGTAACTATTTGGGCCCCTTCCCAAATGTGGGTCTACCAGGGATACCAGGGCTCGAAACAGAAGTTGTGAATGTGAGACAGGAAGTAAAGGAAGGGATCCAGAGTGAGAACAAGGTCAAGAGGGATAATAAAGGCGCAAAAAAGAAACTAATTGGGAAGAAAAGAAAAAAACGACTGTACAGGTGAAAAATGAGAACTGGGGTATTTTCTGTGAGTCTTGGCGCTCACAGCTAACATGAGCTAATTCTGGAGAACAGAGAATAAACTGCCATGTATTGTCCAGCGGAGTTGGTTTAGATGTTCTGCCCAGTGGTTTATCAGAAGTATAGTGCTGCAGAGACGGTCAGCTAACAGGTCTAGATGTAGAAACACGACATTTTTTTTTATTACTCTTTATGTTGCACATTTGGACAGTTTAAGGTGAGGGTCTTTTAAAAGGCCTTTCAAGCTGCTTTGCAGGTCCCATTTGTGATGAACCCCCTTGGTCAGGTGTTGGGAGCATTTACTCTTGTAAATGTAACTGAACCCATTTCAGAGGAAGCTGTGGTTGAACTGAACTTATCCCTTTGCCTAGTTTGCTTGAGCTGTGGCTTTAGCGTCTAAGGACGCGTGTCCACACACTAAGACTTGATGCCAGCATTCCCCTTACTCACCTCTGACCACTGTGTGCTGACTTCCTAATGATGGATAAACTAGTAAAGATGCGAGGTCATCTAAGATTTTTGGCTATGACCATTTTACATATTTTTACCTGTGACTTCTCAGTGTGGCTCTTCTTCTCACTACTATGAATCTTCTCCTTAAGTTGGTCCAGAAGCTCCTTTTCCTTCTGCAGCTGGGCCATCTCAGACTCCTGTTCCCCCTCCAGCAGAGCACACTCCACCTCCATCTGCGGGAAACAGCAGCACAGAGTAAAAAAAACCTGCTTTAGAAATTCAATATCAACTTAAAATGAAACAAACTTAATTAAACAGATAACCAGACAGAGTAAGACAAACAAAAAACATAAAAGAAACATAAAAACAAATGCACATCTGATAAGTTTTAGTGGTGTTTTCTTTTTAAAGTTCAGTGTATTATAAAAATGCATGATTTCTGATAGCTCCTTCCCCACTGAGCATCAAGCAGCTCACTTCATCAGCTTCACTGTGATGAGCTTGAGTGATAAACTGCTGCACAATGCTCTTCAGTTATCAAGAAGCCATCAGTTTATCTGACACTAGATAAGAACAGACACTATCAAGCTGCTCAGGTGTCAGTCGTGTTGATATACTGCACTGTGCTGTCTACCTCTCGGACAGACTCCTCCATCTGGTTGTCCAGGTCTTTGATCTTCTGCTCCAGCTCTTCTATGTTGTTCAGAACTTGAATCCTCTCTTCCTCTATATGCGTTACTTCCTGTTTTAGCTGAACGCTCTCCAAAGCCTGTAGTGACATCAGGAATGCATATAAACACACGCTCTACAGGAGTTTACTTTGTGAATAAACACATACAACTAAATACTCATTCATACTGTAAATTTAAGAAATACACAGACATACTGCTCATGAAAATCCCCATCATAAAGTTTAGTGGCAGTAGCTTCTCTTGATGATATTCAAAGTTTCAGACAGTTTTTATAACATGAGAAACTACTTTTTTTCCCCATGCATCCAGTATGTTGTTAAATTAATTTGCCAGCCAGTAAAATCAGTTTTTCTGAATTAGACGACAGCAGCTGCTGTTTTAACTCATCCACAGCTGGATCACTGACAACAGTATTCTTTTCCACTTGGTGTAATGGAAATCTCTATCAGTGCACGCCACTGCCAGTCATGCCAAAGTACTCCCACGTCTTTCATCATCTACCAGCATCGTACAAACATTCACTTGTACTCATACGTGGCTGCAGTGAAGAGATCCTGTATTATCAGGTATTCTTCCTTTTAGGAGTCAGGAGGATTGTTTTTGTGGTCGGAGCCTCATGTGGCCAGCAGCTCTAGGATTTATAGTTTCCCAGGCGGGTTGTGAGTGCTCTTTCTTCCTGCACACACTGCTCTGAGGAATGCAGGAGATGGAAGAGAGGGTATATGGAGTCTGTAAACTCTGTCACAATTGACACATTGCAGAAATGGCAGTCTCAACTTGGAAAATCTAATCTCTATAAACTAGGTGTGTTTAGAAATTGTGTCTTTCACATAAAAAAAGATTGGTTGATTACATGTGTTGATGTGTTAACTACATTTGCATTTTCACAAGGTCCATCCATTTAGCCTCAGTATAAAGTTCAAAACATCTGGAAAAATGCATGCCTTTGCTATGCATATACACTAGCATTCTTCCACTCACACACACCCGCGCACAGTTGTGCTTGCGCGCACACACACACACGCGCGCGCGCACACACTAATTCTCCGTGGGATAAAGTCATTTCCTGCCCCCCCCTCCTCCTTGAAGAGTTTGAATGGCTGAGTGCTGAAATAAAACTAGGGCTTCTTCATTAAAACCAGACACACCACTAGGTTGTCAGTGGAAAAAAGCTGCACTTTTACACAGACAGTGAGTAAGTCAGCGACACTAGGACAGAGACAGCAGAGGAAGGGGCCTGCCTTGGAGCTAAAATCACAGTATTTGATGCATTTCATGTATTTATATTCGTAAATTAAACATGTTCATTCATTTCTCAGTATGTGCGACAAGGCTTCCCACTGTGACGCATTCAAAAAAGTTAATGAGAGAAAATATGAGATCAAATCATAGTGACATCGAAGCTGTGAGGAGGTCCCTGTTTATGTGTCTCAACAACCCGCATAAACAGGAAATGTACAAACTGACAACTGCACGCACTTACAGTACTTCTGACTAAAAGCCCAATGATTCTGAGGAATCTACCTCAACCAAAAGAAGTTTGTGTGTCGAATAATGCTGTGGATGACACACACTATATGCAGCCATCATGACATGGATGTGCCGTTAGCATGCCACACATATTAGCACTTTCATCTAGAGAAATCCACTTTGAACCAAATATAAGGCAAAATTTGTTTTTGTGTGTATGATGTTAATGTTGTCCGGACCACAGTAACCCCACCAACCCTGCTGGTTGTTTCTTAAAATTTAGGGGGGAAATGGCTGCACAAATATAGGCTATAAATTGTAAAAATTCTAGATTAACCTAATTTAATACACATTTCAGTTCACATACTGACACATTTGGTATCTCTGGAAACTTAATCTGAAGATTTTGAAATGAAGTTCTTTGGAAATGTGAAGAGGGAAATGCACTAGGTTACAATAGGTAAACAAACAAAGATCAACAAGCTATCAGCGGTCTGATGAACTGCATTCCACAGGAGGGGTGTGTCCCATTAGTCCTCACAATTACTCACTTCACAGGGAGCAACTGAGAGACTGTGAAGAAAGGCTGGGAGGAAGGCAAGTAGGAGAAGGACAAGATGTGGATAGACATGGGGCAGATGTTTCCTTCTTCATCAAAAACATTCAGTCCAGGTGATGCAGCCTAATCAGAAACTTTATGTCCTACAGCCAGACAGACACAAGGTTTAACAGGCCTTTTTCACAGCAGACATTTTGACTTGTCATAGTGGGAAAAGCACAGGAGTAACTAATGACATTAACAATCTGTTGTATTCAAGTGTCCCAGTAAGCCATGACAACATGCACAGTAACAGAGGCCTCAACTGAAGCAGCTAATGTCAATCATTTTATTATTTACACCTGAGCTAATTCCCTACTAGCAGCAAAACACAATAGCCTTCTGTAGGCTACCACTACCACTTGTAGGTTTTTTCCTTTTTTTTTTTGTTCTGTTTGAAAGCACTTTGACAAAAAATTGTGATTCATGATTTTGGGCTATATAAATAAAATGTACTTGTCTTGTTCTTTTAATGATATAATGACTCATTTATAACAAAATACTTCCAGTAACTTAATTTTGATTTTTTTTTTAGTTGAGATAATTGACTGGGACTTAAATTTAATTTGCCATTCCTTATAATTTGTCAATATTCAAATTTCACCCTCCTGACCTGATGTTTATGAGGATCTGTCAATAAGCATGAATTATGTGAAACTTACTTTGGCTCTGTGGTGGGTGGAGGGTGAGGGGGCACTGCTGTTGAGGCTGATAGCAGGTGAATGGGACCTGGCCTCTCTGTAGCCGCTCTGCTGACGCTGGCTGACCTGCTGGTCCTCAGCCAGCTGGAAGTCTCTGGCTTTGGCCGCAAAGCAGCTCTCTGGAGCAGTGCTGCTGGGAGAGTCGGAGAACACTGACTCATCGTCTGACACCTGCAGCTTCTCCAACTCCTTATTGATCTTCTGCAGGTCAGAAACAGCTGAGCCTGCCGGTTCTCTCTCCACATGGCCAAACTCAGTGCACAGGTTTAAGATGGTCTCTAGACGCTGGCACTCCTGTAGACAGGTGATCCGTACTTAATTATTTTACATTGTTTGAGTTATTTTACTGGTAACTGTCACGTTTTCAAACAAGGTCAAACAAGGTGTTAAGAAGTTGTTAAAGTCGTATGAAAGTGGATGAATCAGGTTCAGAAAGAAACTCACCAATCTCTGCACTTTCTGCTCCCTGAGTCGTTCATCTCTCTGGTGCTGGTGATAGTCTCTCAGCTCCTCTTTGCCATTCAGAGAGCTGATGCTGCCCACCCTCTGTCCTGGACTTAGCCCACCCTTCCCAAAGGACAACCTCCTCTCACCGAAGCCCAGATCGAAGCCCGTCCCGTCCATGTCTACACCCAGAGAGCTCAGGGAGGCCAGGCTGGCCCTCCTGGGAGTGCTGGGCATGCTGGCTGGTACTGTCACATCTGGTGGCTGCTCCAGGGAGGAGAGACTGCGCCGCTGCCCTGCAGAGCCCACTCCTCTATGGGAACCCACTGAGTGGCGTGACGGTAGCGACAGAGCAGGGGGGTCTGTTGCGTTGTGAAGCCGTGGCAGAGAGCGACTGTGCATCCCCAAGCTGTTAAGGGAGCCAGTGGAGTATTTCCTCTGCCGGGAGTCTCCTCCAGCTCTGCCCTGAGAGTAGAGCCTGCGGCCCATGCGAGGGCTGGACGGCACACTGGCTGCTCCACTTTTGACCCTGGGAGAACGAGGTAGGGGCTGCCCATAGGAGGAGAGCAGAGAGCTTCCATCTGCTGCGTTAGAGAGGAGCAGACTGTCTTGTGACTGGTGGCGAGAGTGGGAATGGCGGAGCAAGCCGTTGGGGCTCAGCTGGCGCTCACCTTGGCGAGGTGATGGAGGCACGCTGCTGCTGGTCATGTAGGAGAAAGGTCTGGAGGCAGACGGAGGCCGTTCGGTATTGCTGAGGATCGACAGCGGCCTGGTGGACTGGGATCCAACAGGTGAAGGCACGCTGAGGTACTTGCGGTTGCACTCAGCTGCCCTCAAGCTGGCCTCCAGAGCACTCTTCCTGCGCTGCAGCGTCTCCATCAGATCCTGTAGCTCTGCCTTTGAGCGGGAGCCCCTCAGCAACGTCCCACCCACTGAGCCACCGCTGCTGTGCTCAATCTTCACACAGTCTGTAGAAAAGAGAGAGTTGGCAGAGCATGAAATCCTGCCTCTTTCTGGACTATGTAATAGTGTCAGGTTTAATGTAACCTCTTTAATAAGCACCAGCTCAGCTAAGAGAAGTGCTATCAAACTTGTGCTGAGTAAGGAGGGGGGAAAACCAGTGAAGAATGTACGCTCATACAGTTCTGAGCCCAATACAAACATTGGCTCAATCAGTGGTTAAGCTTCTTCTAAAAATGGAAGAATTCTGGCGGACCAAGACAAGCCAGAATGCATCATAGTCTCGACTGCAAGAGAAATCCTGAGGACACCCTCCACTACAGCCCAAATATCTTAGAAAGCAGTGTGTGTGAGGATGGTGACGGTGCCGTGAGTCATGGGTGGCTGGACGCTGATTAAATGTATATGCAGAGTTCATGTGATATTAAAGAATGTCCACCTCCTGTACTCCTTCACAATTTGGGCTTTATAAATTAATTCTGGTCCTTCAAAATGACAAAGGTTGCTGGGCCAAATAAAACTTGGATTATTAACCTAAGATCTAGACTGTCTGTTAAATGTGTGACAATGATTTAAACTTCTTGTCAGAGATGATAAAGGAATACAGCTGGATTCTTCCTCTCTCTATAAAAATAGCTCTAGCGTGACTGCGCTCTTCAGTTTGAAATAAAGTTCTCAGCATTTTGTGTTTTTTCAGCTGATCATAATTGAAATATGATATAGGCCAGAAGCCTGTTCCAAGAGGCAAGTTTGACAGAAACCCAGAAGCCCTTAAAGTCTTGAACATGGACTGATGCACAAAAAGAGCTGTTCCAGGTTACAGGTTAAGTTATCCAGATAATTCAATAAACCTGCTTCATGGAGCCCTTAACTAATCCAGACTTACATGATGTTAGCCAGCTAAAATGATCTGATATGCAATCAAATATTAGATGTGAAATGTACAATCTATAACTGCAGATTACTGTGAGATCCACTGCTGAATACTGATCAGTATCAAGGTTTCAAGAAGAACAAAAACTTCTCTCGAAGCTTGTCTTACCTGAGCTGTAGCCCATCGTGGCGACAGCACTCCTTTGAGGAAGCATGCTGTTCATCACACTGACCTCCTTTCTCTGATTCAGTCTGAGGATGCAGGGTTCAGCTGGGCCCTGTGTGCTTTTTTCCCTGAGAAGAAGAAGAGGTAGGGAATCAATATGACACTCTCAAACATGAAAAGACTGATTCATCCTAAACCTAAATTCTGTACGTAACAATTAGCTCAACTTTCCTTCCTGCACTAGTATTCCTGCAGCATCACACAGTAGCATCTTTCAGTCTAGAAACAAAAGATTTAAAGAACATCACAGGAAGTTGGATCCATGAATCCTTGTCCCTCAATGTATCCTCTAAAAACTCTACAACAATACCTCAATTCAAGCAGATATTTCAGATGTGCATATTTAAAACGGAAAGGAAAAAAAAAAAAGTTCCTAAAGGGACTAAGTAGGAAAACAGATCTGGAGGAAAGTTTTTATTCCTGGCTCAGTGTTACCAATAAAACCGAGTCTGAAAAGCAGCTCTCTGCGCCTTAATCAATCCTTTAGCCCCAAACTGATGACCAGTCCTCAGAAGTATTCCCTCAGAGGCCCAGACTCAGAGGTTCAGGCCGAGTAAATCTGGACTGGGATTGCTTGAGGACCTGAGGTGTCTCATGCTGAAATCTTTAGTCCATCAACTGAAAACTGACTACATTTTGCTTCATTTTCATTCTTCATTATAAATTAAATACTTTTTTCCTTATAATTGTCGATGTTTTATTGATTAAATGGTTAATCAGGTCATCATAAAGATAATCAATAGATTGGATGATGATGAAAACAGCGGTCATCCAACCCCAAGTTTTTCCAGTGAAGATGACAGCACAAAAAGAGAGTCTTACTCTCTCCTCTATGAAAAAATAAAAGCTAAAAGAAATAAATCAAATAAAATGTAGAAATACATCTTCAGGTCCCTCCCCCGCGAGGTCATAACTCAGAGAGATCAGACAGAGTGAGGATATTATTGTTTCCAGTGATACGATGGAGGGATTTGTCAGACGTTACAGTTTCCTGAATTTACAAACAGCACACACACACACACACACACACACCGCAGAGAAAGACAGAGATGGCTGATCCAAGATTTTCTGGTCCTGCTGTCTGGAGAGAGGGCCTACAGGAAGTAGGGTATCCTTTTACACAGTCACACAATCAATCAGCATGAGTTCATTCTCCAGACCTCCTGAAAAAAAAAGGGGGAAAAAAGCCCCTGCCTCTTGTTAGGAGCAAGAGTTTTTACTGAATCACCAAGACTACAGGCCAGCAAGGCAGTGCAGATCATAAACACAGAGAAGTAAACAGTTAGAGGAATGGATCACTGATAAGATGTTGTCTGCAAAGATAAACACTTTCACAGTGCAGACGGTTCAAATTGTAGCTGCCTTTCAAGTCTCCCTCGTTGTCCAGACAAACACAATGTTTATTTTTCAGGAGGTTTGCAAAGAATATTAGCTTTAAATTACTTTTAATCAATCAGGCCAGCAACTAACGATTATTTTCATTTTCGATTCATCTTCCAATTATTTTCTTGATTAATCAGAAGGTCTTTAAAACGTGAAAAATACCTGTTCAAATTTCAAAAGTCTTCAAATGTCTTGTTTTGTCTGACTAACAATCCGAAACCCAATATTCAGTTTACAATGATGTAAAAACAGAGAAAAACAGTAAATACTCACATTTGGCTTTTTTTCTTGAAAAATGACAAACAAATAATCAATCATCTAAATAGTTTAATTAATCAGATTAATTCTCTGTCGATCAACTAACTGATTAATCTACTAATCATTTCAGCTCTAAACTCAATGCACTGCTTTTACAATATTCTGATTCAACATCAGACATTAACGACTCATATGGATTCACACACACACACACACACACAGGGATGTAGTCAACAGTTTACTGATATACACTGTTGGCTGTCATCCACATTTTTTTTTTAATGGAAAAATGATAGTGTGTGAACCGCCACCTTTCAGGCTCTTAACAAAACCACACAGTATTCACATGTATTGTGTAACAGCTTGACACATAACATTTGCCTGAGTTACAAGAAACATAATTCAAGTCATTTTTCTGGCATTTTTGTAATTGCATTTGGCAACAACTGCGCATGCAGTAGTAAGTGATAAACAACGTACTTACTTAAACTTAACTTTAAAGTAAAGTCTGATATACTATAGTGGTGTAGACAAAATGCAGCCATGTGATTTTTGTTTGCATCAATCAGGACATTTGGGAGTTTGACTGAATCGACTTTTGCGTAAAAGAAAAGCGACTGACCTTTGTTTTCTGTCCCATTCACATAGTTGCGCGTATTTTGGCGTGTCTGATGTTGCTGAAGCTGAAGTCCTCTCTGTCTCTGTATGAACCAGCAGAGTAAAGTCTTCCCATGACAAAGGATCAGACAGGAGACCCCCTCCCCTCCCCTCCCACCTCAACTCTCTGCTCAGACAGGGGGGAGTGTGTTTACTTTTCAGCACCAGGCGCAGTTGCTGCCCCTCTCTGGTCTGATAGAGAATTGCTCTTCTGTAGAGAAGGAAAGGAGCAAAAAGACAAGAAGGAAATCACGAAGAAAGCATTATCACCCTATTAGATTTAATTATAAGTGTCTTAAAATGAATCAGCATGTTTAATCCCTTCTAGCTCCAGAGATTTATTTTCTGTCTGTAGCTGATTCTGACCTCTGACCTCACAGTGATCAATAAGCTCCAGTATCATGTTATCATTGTGTCATATTCCAGCATGGAGACACTGGGTGTGAGTGAGTTACTGCAAATCTGTACTTGTCATGTGACAACGTCTAATCTCCTTCATAGACTGTACTGTCTGCACTTCACATTTTATTTACTAAAAGCTTCATCAATGGCAACTGTTTTCCTGCTGTCTGGCCAGTTTGTTACCAAAAAAAAACAACTAAACTCTTCCTAGTTTTCACACAGAGGAGTCTTCCCACAGTGTGTGTTTTCTATGGGAGAAAAAGCAAAAGTAGGCATTAGTGCTCAAAGTTGTAAAAAAAAATAAATAAAAGTTGACTCTTAGATTGTTGTTTCAACAGTATGTGGAGGCGGGAGGAGGCCCCATCGCTGTGTTTGAAACAGAGCCAACCTCACTCCCCCTCTTAACTGTGCTGGCAAGGAGTAAAAAAGCCCCTTACGGTCAGAGACATTACCCATACTGCAACATGGAAAATATCTAATACTCATCATTCTTTGATCTAATAGATTTATTATAAAAACTGATCATACCAAATAGCATGTGGGTAAAAAACACGGGTAAAATCTTGAACTTTCATGCGAAAAACTCCAATTACATCATAGGGAGGGGGCTGCGGAGTACAGCCTTGACGAGGTGATTGCTTCCAGACACAGAGCTGGGGTCTTTGTCATAAAAACACACACACACACACACACACACACACACACACACACACACACACACACAAGTCTGTCTGCCTCTCTCTCTCTCTTTAGTTCTTTACAATTTCAGGAAAATAAAATGACACATAAATCTCAGGAGGGTCTCATTTGAAAACTGGGACACTTTAAATTTATTGCCAACACAAAGATTTAATTGTCATAGAGCGCTGGAATGTTACTCCAACTTCCTGTCCAAAGAAGGTTTAAAAAAAGGTAAGGTTTTAAAGTAACCACACCAACTTTTGCTGCAAACTGTTGCGTGTGTATGCATTTTTTAAAACTATAGACTGAAACCATGTGTAGAGTGATTCTGAGGGAAGGCCGTGGAAAAAGTAGGGAATATGGGGGAACGATGGAAGAAGAATTGGTGTCAGATCGTGGGAGTGGGTGTATGATCAACTGTGGTAATTGTCGGGAGGTCTGAGTCACAGCGTGTCTCACCCAATCACAAGAGGCCAAAGTCATTAGGCAATTTTTGGTGTTAAACGTGCATCAGTTATGTTTTATTTACTGGACTTTGGTTACTTGGTTACTTTCACTTTGTTCTGTCTAATTTAGTTGACTTTAAAGAAAGAAGAACCTCACCTCACCGTGTTTCTCACCTGCCCCTGCGCTTGGGTACTTTGGCCCAGTGGCACAAAGTTTAACCCCCGTCTTAACCTTCACACACCTGAACTGCTCCAACTGGCAGAAGTGTATTTACTCAGAGCAGTTCATGTGACCACTAATGACAAAATGAGCCAGTCCCAAAGCCATTTTATGGAGTCACCCCACAGTTTGTGTCCGTAAAGAAAACTTAATTAGCAGGATGTAGGCCTTAATGTGAATATAACCCACATCACAGCTGTTTGCAGGGTTTATCTAGATGATCAAATTCTGTTTAATTTGAAAAGTGGCTTATGGTCCATTTGAAACCGCAAAACAAGATGTTTGAGTCTTTGTTATGCCACTGAGCCTGTAATTACATGGCTGTGGTGTAATGTAGGCGGTTGTCCGGACATCTTTGGCCAGTGTCATGTTTGTATAGACAATTTAATAATGTCCCTATCTGTAGTGACAATTTGTCTATAATCAAAGTCAAACTTGAGTCCATCGTCCACACAGACATTTTGTGGTTTTCTTGTAGGTTATTTAATCTTGGCAAGCAAGCAAACAATAGAACAAAGAAATCGTGCTGCCTCTGTTCCTCTGGTAAATAACCGTAAACCCCCCCAGGTACACGCTGGTCTTATACCTGCCTACCTACAGTATATAAAACCTGAGGTACCTGTAGGGCTGCCCAGTTCAGTTACAAAATAAATCAAACTAAACTAAACAAACAAAACAAATAACTAGCAAAAGTACTATATCTAATATAGCAAATATCTAGAATAAATCAGACACTCAAAACAAATAATAAATAGCTCCTACACTATCATCAGATGGTCCAAATATTATAAAGTGAGTTTCAGTACTGATAACAGACCTTTCTTTATACTGACATGACGAACACAGGTGTAATTAATAACATTAATGAGGGCCACACTCCATTGAGGTGCTCCAGTGTCTGGACTTACCAAGGACCTAGTTGGCTAATGTGAGCACACTCCAGCAGTTGCAATAAGTTTCTTTTTATTTCAAAGGCAACACAGTATACGATACAGGCACTGTACACTGATGATGAAGACATGGCTATAGGCACATGCTCTTAATGAATTTTACAGAATCCCATCTGTTTGACCTGGATGGGTCTCTTTGTTGCAGGTAGTTCATAAGTTTCTGTTCATTATCCTCCACTGCGTGTTGCTCATTTATGGCCAGATGATTTATGGTATACGAAGCCTGGGCTCAACGTTTCCAAATCCATCCCTCTCTAGACTGCTGGATTGCAGCCCGTCATTTCCTTCCACAGGTGGCTCTACTGGTTTTTCTTCTTGTTCTATTTTAGTATCTGGCAGTAAAGCCACAGTACAGTCCTCTGCTGTGTTTGGCATACTGCCTGCCAGTTCATCCTGCGCTTCAAACTGTAGCTGTAATCTGTTGAATTCAACTCCATGTTGTCCGATTATGTATGAAGCTGTGGTGTTTAAATCTTTGTGAAGTCCACCTTCAGCAAAACCTGTTCCATTGTGTCTGTGTGAGGCAGTTCTGGTCTCCATTGCTGTACCAGTAAGAGAAAATCAAAATGAGTTATTCAACAGTAGGAAGACACTGAGATATTGCATGTGATATTGGGCTTATAGTTTAATCGATTTTTTAATTTGTCAATATTGAAACCCAAGTTGTGCTGTTGAATTTGCATTATCATTGCTTCCACCAGTTAAGTTGGTTAATACTGTTTTAGTTTTTATTGACACACAGTGAAAAGTTTCAACATCAGCTTAGAAAACTGATGAGCTTTTGGTGCGCACAGTGCCACCATGTGGCCATTTATAAAGCTCACAAACTCATAACTGCACTGTGGGGGGTAAAAACAAAAGTCTTTTTTTTTTTTTCGTGGATCCCTGGTCCAACACTTATCTGTCAATATAGGCCACATTCATTTCCAACTAAATACATTTTCTACCATTTTGTATTTTTCACCACTCCTACAAAATCTTCCAAGCATGGCCTTTTCCAACACATTGTGATTATGCAGTTACAAACAAACTCAAATTGCGAGCTGTCCTGCAAAATGAGATACAGAGATACAGCAACACGATCAATTCAAATGGAGTCTGACTCACTTCCAATTTTGCATCCTATCTCCTATAAATCAGCATGACTGTGTATTTTGATGCAGATCTGGATCCAGATGCAGTTTTACTTACTTGTAAACAACTTTTCTACCAATAAAAATGCAAAATGATTATAGTGCAGCTTTGGCAGTGGTGGGGATTTACGCTCTCTGAATGCTTTCTAGTTCATAATATTACCATAAAATAACAACAGACTACACTGCTGAATTCAAAGAATTAGTTTACAGCTTTGAACCATGGAATTATGGCTCACAGCTACAATTGAGACGTGCATGTTTTACTCACTTTGCATCACAAAGGCTTCAATACCTCACAGATTGAATATCTTACATACCTCTTTGCCGTACACATTGAGGAAGAGCTACAATGATGGTGAACAAGAAAAAAGCTGCAGAAGCTGCAGTGCTCCACCACGACCTCTGCACGCCCTGCTCATCCACACCTGCAGAGCAAACCACATTTCCTTTAGTGAAATGTTTCTGTTTTCCTTCCTGGATTTATAGAGTTTACATCTCCCCAGAAACAGTACAATCTAATACTCACTTATTGATGAAACGGTGATGTTCACTTTGGCTTGAACGACGTGTTTGCTCTGCAGGCCTGAGAAGGTGCAAGTATACGTCCCAGAGTGTTCCTCAGTGTCTGGCTTGTGAAGCAGAAGAGATCCATCTCCCAGAAGAAGCAGGTCCTGGTCCAGTTCAGCCTGACCCTCCCACAGGTTAAAGGTGTTTCTGGTTTTTGTGTCATATCGAAAGATGACTGTGGGCTCACTGGACGAGGTGAAGGTCCAGGTGAGGGAGAAATTCTGAAGACTCTGCGGGGCGATGCATGGGATGGACAGTGCATGCCCCTCTTCCTGTGTGTCCTCTGAAAGATATTATTCATACATATTTTTGCTTTTATTTGTCAGAAATCCTCCTTTTTATGAAAACTACATCATTATGTAACCACAACGCACCTTGGTTTTTCCAGGATGCAGTCCACACCTGGGTCTTGTCGGCCGATGTGAAAGAGCAGAAGTAGGTAGCGTTGGAGAGATTACCCAGAATCCTCAGCGTGCTCTCCACAGTGAACAGACCCTTGAGGTCTGTGGTTTTCATGGTTGAATTTTCCAGAGCTTCCGGGGCAGAGGGGGGATCTGTGGCCCATGTCACCTGAGGGACGGGGTAGATGTTGTGAGAGGAGCAGGTGACCATCTCATCAGTCATCTCCATGATCACTGATTGGATGAGAGCTGGAAGAAAAGCGGAAAAGACAACAGCAAGCGTATTTAATGGAGATATGATTACATTTGTGGCACTGGCAACCAGAAATAAATGACTTTGCCAGACTGACACTCATATTCTCGTGTTTTGAAGTGAACTGGGCGCCAAAAA
Source organism: Macquaria ambigua (assembly GCA_008360985.2). Classification (NCBI taxonomy): domain Eukaryota; kingdom Metazoa; phylum Chordata; class Actinopteri; order Centrarchiformes; family Percichthyidae; genus Macquaria; species Macquaria ambigua. The sequence continues at coordinate 239,677 of VMKM01000165.1, read as the reverse complement.
CAGACAGGTGAAGCAAGATGTGTGCATGTTGTTCTCTCACTCACACACGGCGATATGCGCCCTATCTCAATGCATTTACTGTAAGCTACAGTGTGCTGATTCTCTGCAGCAGTGCAGGCCTTTAGCAGAGCTGCTCTTTCAAACAAATCTCCTGCAGGTGGTGCTTTTCTGCTGCACTTTAATGCCCTGGTGCACTGGCTATACTGTAGGTTAGTAGGGCAGATAGGTATCATGACCTAAGCTAGTGCAAACTGTATCCAGACACTTGTTGTTAGCACACAATGGAAGGAACAAGCTTTGATATTGAAAACTGGACTGTTGAACTTTGCTTTCTTGTATATAGACCTCAGTGTCACAGTGTCCCCCTTTTATACACCCTTCTTATGTGGATATTTTTGGCATTGGTCTCCTGTAAGGGTTTGTTAGAAATGCTGCTAAAATACAACATTTCTATAAATCTCATCTTTAATGCATCAGTGCTCTTTTTGGTAGATATTCTAGTTCTCTTCCTCACGCCAGAACATTTCAATAATTAACAACATGGCCCTCCTTTCCTTTAAAATATGCACTCAGTGGCAATGTAGTTCAACAGCACCACAGACTACATCCTGCTAAATGACCATAAAGTTGAATCAACACCTCTCTAAAGCAGTTTCGCCAAAAACTGAAAATTATAATCTGATTTATTGCAATGTTGTTGTATTAGACTGCATTCGTTTAAGCTTGGTGTACCTAATAAACTAGAAACTGAGTGTATAACAAATAGTTTTCTATATGATAACATGGCAATTAACCTTCAATAGTTTAGCTTCTGTCTGATTTCCAGCTGCTTTGCCATTAAGACACGAGCAAGAGCCTGCCTGCTGGGCAGTAGTGGAAAATAAAGAGCGCAAAATGTTCCACCTTGTTGTCACGTCCTTGAGGGTAATTTATGAATGGAGACGCTTTACCACTCAAAGCTTCATCAGTGCTGAATTCATCACTTTTACACCAAAGAAGAAAGCCAAAAACAACATAGAAAGGTAGTGAAACGGGCAAAATATCGGATATAGTGAATTTAATGCTTTCAAATTGTACTGACCTTTCACCTCCAGGTTGACAAAGATCTCCTGGTTGCCCTTTCGTGTGCTCGTGTAACATTTGTACCTGCCCTTGTCTTGGACTTTGATCCTCCTGAGGAGCAGGGAGGCATTGCCATGAGGGATGTGGGAGTTGAACAAGCAGGTCCTTCCACTGAAGTGCTTGTTCTGGAGTCCAAACTGATCCTTGTTGTAGTAGTAGCTGTGAACGGGGATTTGCTGCTTGTACCAGTGGATCACCACAGTGCCGGTGGGTCTGAAGCTACAGGGCAGGATGCAGTCGTCAGGGATGATACAGGTGACGTTGACGTCTGGTAATAAGACTTTGAGATGGTAAAGTTAATGCTAAGACTGAAGAGCACTGCATTGTTTAGATATTTGTCATTATAACAATTTACTGATAAAAGAGTTGTACTGATAAAAATGAAAGTACTGCTACATCTGACCACTTGTCTCAGTTTGTTTTCATTTTCCTGTAAAATAATATCATTAGCATTGTTTTGAATTTAAATCAAATAATAAAATGCTGGATTAAAATGGTCCAAATTGTATTTTCTCTTTATATAATTAGTGAGTAATGACTGAATTTAAAAGTCAATTTGACAGCTATATTTTACGACATGAATATCACATATCTTAATTTTATGTTTCAGAATTTGTCTTTTAAGTTTATTTTCCATACTATGACAATAACAAGAAAAGTAACCATCATTTCCTTCCTCTTTCTCCACTATATATCCAGATTATGAGACAAAAACTACATTATTTTGTTTTCGACCACTGCTGCTGCACTGCTCATGCCTTCAGTATTTTTTGATTTGACCTCAAAGACACATCTGCTGCTGCGACAACAACACAGTGTGGCAGAATTGGGAATCCTCGACTCTCTCTGTTTCGTTGATTCTGATTTTCCGCAACAGCATGAAACTGCACTGAAGAGAAATGCCAAATTTCTTACAAAAGAGCTCAACTGATTTCTGTCCTCTGTCAAATAAGCATCTGAGCTGTTTGTTTCACTAGAATAAATATATATATATATATATTTAAATCAGTGTCACACTTCACCCCTAATGAGTGCTCAGTGCTTTCCCCCAGATGTGTTGTCACAGCTGGGTAACACGCTCAATGCGCTGAGGACGCAGTGCTGCCGTGGAAATATCAAGGCAAACTAATGTTATCTGTAACAGCTGTATTTTTTAAGCTCTGCGTCATTCTTCAACAAAGACATCAGAACTGACATTACATTACATGAACTACTGAGCTGCAAAATCATTTTTGACATATTGTGAACGATGTAGGAGAGATACGTTGCATTGTTTGTTCCTTAGACACTCAAAATGTCCAGTGGAAAAGCTCAGCTCTTGAAGTAGAGGTGACATGAAGAGCAGTGCTCTCACGCAATTTACCAATTTAGCAGTTAAGCATTTTCTTATGTTACATAAAGATTATACACAACAATAACTCTTTAAAGCATCTTGTATAGTAAATCCCCTTTGCTCGGAATAAATGACTCGTCTGTGACTTTTAGGAACAGGTGTCGAGTATTAAAATACCTTTTGAGTTTGTCAATAACAATTTCTCCAAGAAAATAAGCAGCATAATCTTGACTCCGTGTGTCTCTGCCATGTCAGACGGCCTGCGCTGAGTTGTTGATCCCGTAACAGTATTTGGCATGCATGAGTGTGAAAGCACGCTGGTGTGCAGTGAACTGTTTCTGTGTGATTCCACTTTACATCCTTCCTAACACTAATGAAACACTGACTAATTAACCAGGAAGGTAAAAGTTTAACCAGCCTCCTTGTGAATGCTTCACTACCCGACACCTCTACTGAAATAGTTCACAAAAACACATGTAACACCCACTGTGACATGTTCTATAGTCACAAAATTAGTACATGTCATTGCTACTGTCTAAGAAGAGATGTTAATTGTATCTTGAAAGGAGAAAGCTCCTACAAATCACATATCCTTATAATGACAGAATGTAGAGTAAAAAAAGCAGAGAAAAACATGTAAGTGGATGAAAGGATGAAGGGAATAAGTTAAACAAGACAACAGAGTAGCTTTATCTAAAAAGCAGGCCTGTCTGTTTCTCTCATAGTAATGTGACAATCCTGTACATCCTGAAAAAAGACACAATTAGTATGTTATTTAGAGTTTTTCTGGATACCTCAGCTTGATATCCCACTGTTACAAAATCCACTGTGAATAACAGATGTAGCTTCCATTCATTCTATTAACCTGATGCAAAATATTAATGTTTAGTAACCTTAAACATTGTCCCAAATAGGAATGCATCCGCCTCTTGTTTTATATATGGATGTTTCCTTTTTGCTCAACGCCAGCTGGAAGAGACTTCAGTGCCTCGTGACCTTGCACAGGCATTACAGGGTATAGAAAATGGATGGATGTGATGGAATTAGTGATTTCAGTTTAGCTCAAAAACAATTTAAGTAATGCTAGAGAAAAATCTTTGTCATTTAGAAGTTACAGAAAGTTTGGAATATATCTATTTGATATTATGGTCTCAACACAAGATATGCCGCATACATTTGGCTGTGCATGAATAAAAATGCACTATGCAGCTCTGAACATATTTTAACAGATTATGACCTCTAGAGGGCACAGACGAGATGTCACTTCCACATGTGAATGGCTGCCTGCTGTCCAGCAGCTGTGGGGTCACATGGACAAGAGAACCAAGGGCCACGTGCATGATTCTTTAAGATGGCACTGCTCATGTCTGCCCTCAATCAACTTTAATCCCAGATTAAAGGGACCATGCCACTAGAGTGGAGTCATGAAAGTTTCTCTTTCTCTGTTCCAGGTTTTCATTTACTCCTTGATTGAGTACAGTATCATTAAACAGGCCTGTTTCTATAAGCCTGCTGTGCTTCCTCATCATTTCTTTCGAGACTTGAATTATTAAGAATTTCCATTGCCTCAGTAGCTTTTCCTTACTTCTCATTAGTGATTCAGGATAATTTACTGTATGTCTATTGTGCAATATATCACATGGACACACATAGACCATTAGCATATTAAATCATCTCATGTTGAATGTATACAGATATACAGTATGCTGCAGATCTACTGTATAGGTGGACTGCTTACTGGTGACATCATGGCATGCCAGTTAAATATTAAGAACAATACCAAAAAAAAAAAAGAAATTGAATCTCATGTTTTGTGTATTTTTATTATGAATTTTGAATGAATTAATTATGAATTTTGAGTGAAAACTGTATCAAGTTTTGAAAATGACCTGAAAGTACAATTAAAAAAATCCCTGAAATAATAATGATAACAATGCAAAAATCTTAATCACAGTGTTGACAGACAAGACATCGAGTTCAACTTCCAAATTATGTCAAGTAAAGTAGCTTCAGATGAATGAATGTTTGCCTGCCTTCATTTTCTTTAAATTGTTAAAATGTAATCCTTTGAGAAACGTCAAGTCAGCACATGTATATGTTGGTCTACCTCTGGTGTTATGGGCGTGGCTAACCGCCCTAGTTTTGAATCCCAAACCTGGAAAAGTGTGGGTGGGGAAAGTAGACAAACAGCTTTACCCTCTCTTACTAACAACTGAGAAGCTGCTATGGCGCCGTCAGTCTATCCCAGCTGCTTGTGTCCATCAGTAGAGGATAGTCAGCCGTATTTGACTGGATATGAGCATGAGGTGATAAGGTGACATATACAGTGAGGGGCTAAAAAAACATCATAATCATAAACATCTATATCTACAGTTTGGAAGGGATGTCACATACAGGGGATGGACAAATTATAGGAAAACTATTTTCCATTAAAATATCCCTGCAACAAATGCTATTTTTAAGATGTCATAATGTTCAGCTTTTGTTTAGATTACAGTGTATTTTGTGGATGAACTGGATTGCACTTTTATTTTGGCCATAATGCACGAGATCCTGACAAGATCTAAATCACAATGCTGGATCACAAAGGAGGGTGCAGTTTTGTGAATATTTCACCAATACGTCAATACGCATGTCCAGCTTTTTTCAAAACCTTTATCTGAAACCTTTTATGAGCTGACTCCATGTTATGAATGATGTTTTGCATGGGATCATGGTTACATTTGTACAAACACTGAGTGTAGTCTTAATCCTTTATTTCTAATATTTGATGAGGGAAGAACAGCTCAAAGCCTCAGTGTAGGAATCGTATCCTCTGCCGTGAATGATATCTGCTCAGGAGCCATAAGTGCAACGTTTGCAGATGTGGCCCAGACATATGTTTGCATCTGTCTTCTCCTGATGGGATCATTTGTGTCCTCCCACCACCACTACAGTGCGCAACCCAAGGGAAAATCCTGCAGTGCATAAAAGTAGGCTACAGGCTCTTTATTTTTATATGGTCAGAATGATGATGAAACTGCTGGTTGTATTATCCCCCTCCCCGCCCTCTGCTGCCTCCAGTTTGTAGGTTACTGAAAGATTTCACCAACCACAGATAAGAAGATTAGAGAGGAATTAATGGTATTCCTTTGTCATTATAGGAATAAATTGATATTTGGTTTTAAATCAGAGGGTGGGGACAGTGGGGAGTCAAGGCAACATGTTGTGTCAGGAGACGTAAGCAGAGGGATGGCACAGTGACAAGCAGGCTCAACCAGGGGGATGCCTGTGCACTGGAGCTAAGCACTGGATATCTCGATCGATGTTCACCATGTTGCAGGAGATGAAAGAGCAGGATAATGCAGAAGTAGCTGGGTGTGTGCGTGGTGGGGCAGAATGAGTGCTGCTGGGACATGGACGTGCCAGTAGAGGACGGGGACAGCTGTGGCATTCCCTGGGCGAGACACTGACGCAGTGGGAGGAACGCTTGGGTTCCTCTCGTCTTTCCAGCCCCAGCTTAACCATGAGAGTGGCCCTCCTGGCCTTCAGACTGATGTGCTTGGCCTGGTTGTGGCCTGTCACACAGCTCAATGGCAGCCACGTCTCGAACAAGAGGAGACACAAGGAGCTGTACGTCGGAGAGAACACCAAACAAAAGCATGGAGGGTGAGCCAAAGTGGGGTTTCTGCTGTTAAAATGTACCTTTTGACGCCTGGTATCTATATTTTGTGGCTTCACGGGAGGTTTTTCTGTATGCTACTTTACACTGTCATCACAAATATGGTTGGAAAGGTGAGAGCAGGTGATAGGATCATGTGAGGTGAAAGGTGATCTGTGCATTTGATAAGACTGACTTTCTCTTTTTAAATAAAATGATATTCAGACTTCTCAAGTATAATATTGCTTAGTTGTTTGAAAATTTAAAAAAAAAGGTTATTTACATCATTAAAATAGTTTATTTTGGGGTTCACATTGCTGACTTCATGAGGATTTCTAGGAAGACAGTGAAGACAGATGGGCCTCTTAGAGCAAAAAACAATTCAGGTGCAGGGTCATCTCATGAGACGATACAAGAGAGGCCCCAGAACATCTTGGACCCTGTTACAACTGTTGTAGATCAATGTCAGTACCCTGAAAGTAAAAGAATTTTAATTTCCTTTAGATGAAGGCCTTTGGTTGTAATCAGAGTGCTAAAGTCCAATTAACCATCACTAACTCCCTCGACCAGATGTCACTTCTGTGTGTGTTTGTGTTAGAAAGAGAAAGATAGAGAGAGAGAAAGAGTTTCTGAGCAAGCTGTTATTTGTTCTGTTTGGTTCTCAGACGGGTGGATCTTAAGATAAAAAAACTGGACAGCACCAAGTCTATGCTAATTAAATCTGAGCAGCTGCTTCGGATTGAAGACCATGACTTTGCAATGCGGCCAGGCTTTGGAGGTAAGACACACACCTAATCTATCTATCTATTTAATTTGACTTTTTATTCTTCTTTCTTTTCATTTTATTATTTTTTAATAACCATGTGCTCTCCTGACAGCTCAGTAAGGTTAAAGTAGGTTATTGTGCTGTCTTTGGTATTATGCCTCACAAAAAAAAACCCTAAGTGACCTAGATTGTCTGCTGTGTGAGACAATGACTGCAGCCAGTAGTACAGATAAAATAATCTGAACTGCGTTTCTAATTCTGTGTGAGAAAAAAAGGAAAAAGAAAAAGCCTGATGCTAGAGGATATTCAAAAAGCTGTATTTTTCCTGTGCCTCCAAGTACGAGTCTGGATTTTGAATTCAATAATCATCAATCATTTACATTCAAAAAAATCTTTTCTTGTGCTTCTGACACTGCATGTTCGCTGTGTTCACAATCCTTTCAAATTTCAGCTTGAATTAAAATTAAACTTGGCTCCTTTTCTCCAGTTAGAAAGGGTTGTGGGCTCAGCAAATGGTTGAGTGGTCGTCTCAATCCTCTCAGTGGATGTTTTCTCAGTTGTTTAATTCTAGTTCAGATGTTATAACACTCCTGAAATATTGTAAGTAACAGTAACAGTCCTCTCTGAGTACAAACCTCCAGGGAGTCATGACTCTTTTTTTTTTTTGCATATTAATGAAGTCTATGAGCATCTCTCATTCTAATTTCAGACGTGCACATGAATAAATAAATCTGCTTCTGTCTATAATTCGCTTTGTGCATACCTTTTAATTTACTTTACTTTACAAACATCACATTTTGTTTAAAATGACAGAGTTAATGGAGTTGAAGAGCTGACTCCAATAATTTTTGACATTCACTTCCAAACAGCTCTTGGCCAGTGAGACCTTTCTGATTCCTAAACTGACCTGATTCAATGATTCAATGTTACTGACCCGTGAATGTAATTCCAGCTCAAGCAAACAAATTGGTTGGATTGTTTCGTACAACCTTGGTCCTTGTAGGTGATCTCTTTCCTCAAGATTTACAGTCTCACACCTTTGACTTTTTATTCAGTGTATCTGTGTGTCACTGCAGTTTCTCTGTGTTGGTACTGGTGAGTTTCATGCCCATCAAAGAGTTGAAAGAGCCTCAGTGACCTAACATTGTATAAAACAAACAGGACTTCCAGGACCCTATCTGCCCGACATAATCCCTCCCACTTCACTACTCTATTGTAATCGTAGACTGATGGTTCTGAGTGCTTACATTCATTAGATAATGGCACAGAGAGAACGGGATACAGTTTACAGTACACATCATATGTTTACAGTATTCTGCCACTGGACGATGAATAAGGACCGTTCCACTTACTATACACTGCATTGGATATTTATGTAACTGTTCAATATGGTGGTATTTAACATGTCATTGTAACATTTAAATGTCTTAGTTTTAGTTTAGTTTATTACATTTATTTGTCAGGGACCATGTACAAAAAACATTAATCTCATACGAGGAGAAGAGATGTATTGTACCAGATTTAGCTACTAGCTATCTTATTTATGTTTGCAGTCCCTGGGCAGATAGAAACGAACACTAATACAATTTATGCAATTAAAACAAATACCAGTTCAAAGTACAGTAATACTGAATTCAATCATAGATCCAAACATACATACACATTTTAATATATAATAATCAAGCATTTTTAAATTAATTAAATTAAATAAATTACATTTTAAATTTTTGGCAGTTTATGTAAATATTTGGGAAAGTCTATTTGGGCTTATTAGTGTAATATGTTGTTACTGTTTTCAATGTAAAACATGAAAAGCCACTTTGCAACTTTTCCATTGTTTGAGGCAGTTTAGAAATCATTGATGTACAAACTAAATAATAATGTCCCTAGTATGGAGCCTTGTGGTACTCCCATATTACAGCCCTTGTCAATGACAATACGTTATTTACCCAAACACACTGGGTGCAGTCTGATAGACAACTGTTCAGCAATTTCTTTTACAGTAACTTCTGAAACAACAGGGAGAATACTGATAGGTCTGTTGCTAACTTCCTGTTTGTGACTTGTTTTGTATACTGGAGTTACAGTAGAACTTTTCAGATCACTGGGAAATAAACTCCTCCAGTGACTTATTTATGATGTAAGTGATAGAAGTTGTTAAATTGTCTTTGTATTTGTTGAGGAAAACAGCATCAAGTCCACAACTGTCCTTTGCTTTTGATCTTGATAAGAATAAAGTAATTGTATCATTAGCTGGATCAGTTGCATCATTTTTTAAAACCACAGGAAACTGGAATTATTTTTCTTGAGCAAACGTTTAGGCTGCTGCGCTGGCATATGTGCTTGCAGTTAAACCTGTTTGTTGCAATGTTTCTATGATGGGCTCTTCATTTTTTTGTCATTTCTGCATCTAAAAGATGCAACACAGACACGTATAGCAAGAAAAGCCCTAGTTTGTTTTCTGGCTCTGACCCCTTCTGTATTTTTTCCCAGTATTTGTGTGGGTTTACTCCAGGTCATGTCAACTAAAATGCCCACTGATAGGATTGTTAGTGTCAGTGATTGTTTGTCTTAGCGCATGCTGGGTTAGGCTTAAGACTCTTATTGAAATATCTACATAGGTTGTTGACTATGTAACACTGGGTGTATTTAGGTTGTTGTAGTGGGCCAGAGTTATTCCAACAGACCAGGTTTCACAAATACAATAAAATCTGCTTTGGATCTATTGCCTGTGTGATGCAGTCTAATTCTAAAAGAATTTGTTAGTGTTTTGCCATCACTAAAGCTGTGCCCTGTTGCTGCAATAACACAAATGTTGGTAAAATATGTAAATGAAATCTATATGGTCTCTTTAGGTGACTGAGTTGCAGATTTTGACAGCAGTACAATTACCTCCTGAAAACATACATGTTGTGTGTAAGAGATGGAGTGATGTTGTAGCAGTATTTATTAAAAGATGATGAGTACAACTCTAAGCTGAGTCACGCTTAAGAACCAGTATGATGTCAGGGTCATCACTTTCATCCAACCTATTGTCTATATCATCTGTAAGATTTGGCTTATGTCTTATAGCTTAGCAGTGGGATTTACACGTATATAATCTGTGACAGATGTGCAGACAGATGATTCATGGAGGATGTGATACAACTGTTGCTTAAAGCTGACCCTTTACAACGTTTGACCTTTTGCAGGTTCAGCTATTCCTGTCGGCATCGACGTCCAGGTGGAGAGCATTGACAGCATATCTGAAGTAAACATGGTACGTGCCGCTAGGACTTCTGTAGTTAGTCTCACAAGTAAACAGTGTCTGTGTTTCTCTGTTGGGCTTGAGCACCAGTGTTGGGGTTTTTTTGTTTTGTTTTCAGGACTTCACCATGACTTTGTACCTGAGGCACTACTGGCAGGATGATCGCCTGGCCTTCCCCTCCAGCAGCAACAAGAGTCGTACTTTCGATGCACGTCTCGTGAAGAAGATTTGGGTTCCTGATGTGTTCTTTGTCCACTCTAAGCGTTCTTTTATTCATGACACAACCATGGAGAACATCATGCTGAGGGTTTTTCCTGACGGCAATATCCTCTACAGTGTCAGGTAAAAAAAAATGTTTATTTCACATTACTCATAAAGAGATTACCATCAAAGTAGGAATGATTAAAGTGAGACTAACTTTTGCTGAACAGCAACAGCGGCCACTGTGGCCGCAGGTGGTAATTACATGGCACATTGAATTTGCTTTAATTTCCCAAGATTTTCTTCAGTCAGTTGCTTTAGAGACATGTTAAAATGTTGTGTAACAGGAGCAGCATCGAGCTAAAGGTTGCTAACATTGGCTAACATTAGCCACCACAAGCTACCAAGTATGGCCAAAGCAGCAAATCCCCAAGGTATATTGAAATGACCAAGGGTGCATTTTACCGCATATGAATTCAACTCTATATTTGTAAGAGGAAGAGTGTGTCATTTCTACTTTAAAAGTTTACATAGTCTCGCTTTAACCTTACATGTGCATATAAATCGAATTCAGTGAATCATGATTTAAATATTGCTAAAATGTTTTGAAAAGGATGTCAACCAAGATATAAAACAATACACTGGACTATTACTGCAGGGTTTAGCAAGCAGAGCCTGAAAAGAATATGAGAGGGTAACCATTAAGCTTTCAGACTACATTCATCATATCCATTTCAGTCACAGATGTCGACAACATGGCGTCATCCCTAACAGCTTGCTGCAGCCACAGAGCCTGTCAGGCACAGACACACTTATTGAATGGACAGATCAGAGAAGATTTTTAGTGTTAAAAATCAGTCCAGTAGTTTTGTTTTATACACTTTTTGACACTGTACTAGCTCGTTGACTGAGGTTAATCTACGCAACCATGCTCTTAAAGTCTGCTTAATTCAACATTTTCTGTGAACACGGTTGCTGATGCTGAATGATTGCTTGATTCATGTGGGTGTGTCTTTAACTGTAAGCTGTGTTTTAGGATCACTGTGACTGCACTTTGCTCAATGGACTTCAGTAGTTTCCCTCTGGACACACAGAATTGCTCTCTGGAGCTGGAGAGCTGTGAGTATCAAGCTACAGTTGGGACATTGCTTTTTGCGAGTGCCTGATAGGATATCCAATCGGTTTTTCAGAGAAATTATATTCATTTTGTTGCATTAAATGCGTAAAAAAAAAATCCACTTTACATAATGTGCTTGCTTGACATGTTTTGCTGAAAAACATGTTACACACTGATTTGTAATCATCACAAAACACCAGCTAGTGATACTGCTGAGCTCAATAAACTATTAAACTGTATCCATGTTGCTGGTCACAAACTCTATTGGATATCGTTTAGCATTGTACTATTGGGACAGAAACACACACTGTGCAGCTCACAGTGCATTACCATACTTCATAAACACATAGTACTTTCTTTTTGGCATTGAGTAAATAAGTCGTAATCCGCAATCAGGTCAATCTCTATCCATTATACATGTCTGTTTTTCTGATGCAGGATTTACGAGGGATTCTGTTTTTCATTCTGTTCTGCTCTGAACTAAAAGTTGGTCATAACGTAGAGTATGGGGATTTTTGTTTGTCTTTCGGGCCTGCTTCTCTCTCTTTACCTCTCTTTCTGTTTGTCTTTAATTATTACATGGATAAAGCATGGATCCTGATCTCAGAGGAGAATGGGGAGTCCCATTTCTGTGCGCTCGCTCCTCTCCTCTGAGAAAAACATCCATGATTCTTCCAAAAGGAGGCAACATGTGAAAGGTGTCATCCTTCTTCCCCCCCTTCTCTCCTCTCTTGAAGATGCTTACAATGAGAACGACCTAATGCTCTACTGGAAGAACGGGAACGACTCATTAAGGACAGACGAGATCGTGCTCTCTCAGTTTTTTGTTGAAGACTTCCAGCCTTCCTTTGGGCTTGCCTTCTACAGCAGTACTGGTATGTGAGGTTGGAGCCTTGGGGCCCGCTGAGCTGTACCCGGTGTGGGAACAACCAGAGAGCTCCTGATTTTATCAAAATACAGTGTATGCCACAAAACCAATACAGTATTGTGTTTTCTTCCCCTTCTACAGCAAACAGTGAGAACAGTCTGATGATGGTCTCAGGTTCATGTGTGCATAAATTAATAAATTAAAACTAGACCTCCACCTCAAGGAATCAGCTCTGATTGACTCTATTCAAAGTACCAGTAACACTGCAGGTACCTTTAAAAGACATTTTGGGAAATACACTCATTTGCCTTCTTGCTGAGAGTTAGATACGAAGATTGATACCACTCTCATATCTCTCAACATGATGCTACAGCCAGCAGCTGATTAGCTTTGCTTAGCATAATGAGTGGAAGCAGGGGGAAACAGCTAGCCTGGCTTTGTCCAGCATCTCTAAAGCTCACTAACTAACATGTTATTCTGTTACCTTCGGACGGAGCCAGGCTAGTAAAATGTAAAATATAATGTAATATTGCTTCTGTGGGATGCTTTATTATTTAAGTATTGCAGAGTTGTATGGCTGACTGCTAAGCCTTGAAACGTTGCCTGCTTCTACTGTCACATTTTCAGTGTGAGAACGAAAGATAGAAAGGGGGCCAGGGAGATTTTCTTCTCAGTGTGAAATAATCTTGTGGGGACCTATCCGCTCTAGAGGTTGTTATATAACTTCAGCTCTAGACAGATCTGCCCCAGAAAATAATTACTTTCTCATCTGGGTTCTAGGTTCTTTCTGTAGGTCCATCTTGTACTTTCTTAGATTCACAACTTACAAAAAACCTGTGCAGGTTTTTTTTTCACATTTGCAACATTTCCCTGAGTGATTGTGTTGTTTTCTGCTGCCACTCACTGTTATTATGCCCCACTCCCCACCCTGCCAGCCCCATCTCCACTTTCTGTCCATTTATCTCTGTTTTAGGTTGGTACAATCGCCTCTACATAAACTTCATTCTCAGGAGGCATATCTTCTTCTTCATGCTTCAGACGTACTTTCCCACCATGCTGATGGTGATGCTCTCCTGGGTGTCTTTCTGGATAGACAGGAGGGCCGTACCTGCCCGTGTCTCTCTGGGTATTTTTATTTATTTATTTATTATTATACAGGAAAAGATTAAAAGTAACATTACAGATGTTAAAATGTGTTACATTTAAAGTGGCCTGACTCAGTTAAAACTGGTTTACAGCAGGTTCCTGTTCTACAGCACAAAAAAAGACAGAATTGCATTACAAGGGTACTGAATGTGCTGAAATCCTGTCAAATGAGATGCTAAAACCATTGAAGCAGCAAAGACACTTAAACACAAAGCACATGGGATGTCATGGTTTTTTTTTCTCATTTATTTGGGAAGGTGGTCCTCGGAATTTTTTTAACAATCAGAAGTGGGCTTTAAGTTACAAAAGGTTGAGAACCCCTGGTATAGAGTATAATCTATCCAAACAATAGATGTTATTTGTGAGGCAACATATACTCATAATGTGTTGTAATGGTGCTTTCTGTATCCAGGCATCACCACGGTTCTGACAATGTCCACCATCATCACTGGTGTCTCAGCCTCTATGCCACAGGTGTCTTACGTCAAAGCCGTAGACATCTACTTGTGGGCAAGCTTCCTGTTTGTCTTCCTGTCTGTCATCGAGTACGCTGCTGTCAACTATTTCACCACGGTGGAGGAGATGAAGAAGCTCAAGAGGGCAAAGGTCATTCATAGTTAGTTTTTTTTTTTTTTCTGTAGCCTTGAATGTCTTCTGAAATCTCATGCAACATGTTTACTATAAATCATTTCCTGCCATCTGGACCTCACAGCCTAACTCTCCTCTCTTCCCTGTGTTGCCGCAGATCCCCTCCTTCAATGCCACCCAGGCCATGGCGTTCGACGGCTGTTTCCATGACAATGACATTGACCTGACTTCTTTTCCAGAGGTCACCAGCACCCCAAATACAGAGAGGAACACCCAGTCTCGCAACTCTACTGTCTCACCCACAGAAGGCACCAGGCTACGGCGCAAGCACCCTTTAAAACAAAACCTCAGCTTCATAATGAGCAACAGCTACATGATCGACTCCTACTCCAGAGTCATATTTCCCCTGGCTTACCTGCTCTTTAACATCATTTACTGGAGTATGTATGCATAGTACATTAACTATGCAGCAGAACAAACAGTATTCATTTTTGACTATTTTCCCCATTATACAGTGTAACACCTGACGTTTGCACAGTGTCTGCTGATGAGCATAGATATCTTGCATGATGTCTTCTCTCAAGAAGTGTTCAGTTGTAACTTGGAGAACATCTGAGATCAGCTGTTGCGTTGAATGGCTGTTATTTTTGCGGATGTTTATGTGTGTTTTTGGCATGCCTGTTTTATAAGAGAAAACGTTTTAATCAAACAAATGGATTTACATTTTAAGGATTTTATTTTATTGCTTGATTAGACACAAAGAGTTATATTGTATAATTACTGTACAACGTCTTGAACAATCAATGTATGCTCTTAAAGATGTGTCAAGCTTTTCTGACAAAGCTTTACTTTACTTTACTTTGTGTTTATCAACGGCAGCACACATTAATTAACATCAATGGGATGTAAATGTGTCAGATTCAAATAGTCACAAGGCTAATTTTTATCTGCAGTCTATGCAAGTTGATGTTATGCATTAAAAGAAACAAGTCAGACAAAAGGCACTCAAAAAAAAAAACACAGTGAGAATCGTCCACACAACTTGTCAGATCTCCAAGCATCTGTTTCCCAAACTGCACAAAAGCAGAATAGTTATAGGTTACAAACAAGCTTCAATAATACAAATATCTTCTTGACTGCTCTACCACCCTGTATATGTGGTACCACAGTAGTCTACATGTAAGTCTGCCATACAAGTCATACTAACAATGGACCATTTTATATCTATACAACTAACAATGAACAGTAAAGGGCGTGACTGCACTTAGTGATCTCTTCTGGTGAAGCTGTTGTAAATGTAGCAGCATCATGCACAATGATCAGCAGCAGACATTAAACCAATAAAGACATTCACCCTTTTACATCTCACTTCAGACTGAATAAAGAAGCCACTCAAAGGCTGTTAAACTTGAAAGAAACTGTATGAATCTTCTCTGCCGTCACTGTGTTGCCCTCCACTGGAATGAGGAGTTTTACCTGGCTTGTGGCTGTCTTTGTCCTCCTGACTCCCCCTGCTGTACAGATAGAGAACTACACCTTTAATTCTTCTGTTTCTAACTTTTTTTTTATTTACAGGAAACTCAAGCTGGTACAGCATCAAATCTATCTGGTACCACTACACAATAAGGCATACTTAGAAGGGTTTATAAATTGTAATAGTAGTAGTAGCAGTATTTTTCATCACACAGAGTAAAGTAAGTAAATTGTCACTGATTATGTTAATAAATCGTGAATGCTTTAAAGATCAAAAACCTGTTATAATGCATAAATAACAACGGTCAAGGGTTGTGAAGGGTCAAATTCAGGATCCCTTTGTTTCTGTACAGTTTGTTTTTATCCTGCTCTTTAGTTATTGAACCCTCCCACTGACAGTTTGACCCCTGACCTCCTGGAAGAAGGCTGCAGGTCCTGGTGTTTTCCTTTCGTGATGCAGATCTAGTTTGTATTTAGCCTAAAAACAAGGTTGGACGTGTAGCTTTTTATATCTATTATTAGGAGATTTTTTTATGACAGTGTACTTGACCTTGAAGTTATTAGCGTCCCTTACATATTTTGAAAATCATCTCAGTGTTCAGTCCTATATCACCCCAGGTGAGAGTGTGCGCGCTCTTCAGGGTGTAACTGTATTAAATATGGTGTTTGCCTGGTTAAATACAGGTTAAAGAGCAAGAACAATAGAGGAAATAAATGTGTGTGTGTTAATGAGCCCTCCCTCCCATTCAGAGTCCTGTAAAGCATAATATGACAGACAGTAATGCCGCTGGTGCGTGACTTCTTCTGACGCAACTGTCAATGTCTCAGTGCCAGGACTCTTTTAGCTCTGTAGCGTTACCCTGGAAACACTTGTACACAGTCATGTCTGTCACTGAGCACACTCACAGGGTTAGGACACACCCTGAGGCGCACCTTTACTGCCAAACAAAAGTAGAAAAAGATAAATCTCTTCCGTCTCAAAACCTACAGGAACATTACTGGTGTACAGGAATAGTTTTGGATACAGCACAGTGGCTCTTTTCTGATCTAATAAAAATCTAATAATTTCCTGTTCAGGGCAGAGGACAGCTGTTGACTTGCTCGAGGTAAAGAGAATGTATGCAATGTCCACCTGTTCAGGTTGACGTTTTAGTGTCACATGTGTCAGCTATTGATCCTGCATTTGAAAGTCACAGTGAACCTAAACAGCACCCTGCCAGCAACAATAGCAACAACAGGCTTTGTGTCGCGTCGGTTCAGAGAAGTAAATGTTCATCTGATGTTTGTGGTTTGGCTTTGCTTTCAAGTTTGGATTTTGCCCACAGGAAGTTATGTTCCATGAAAATGAAGAAGAAGTCATGAAAGCTACCGGTGTTTGTTCTGATGGATCTTCATGTCAGCACATGTTTGACCCCTCCGTCAGGTAAAGTTGAAGTGGTGGTAGTGTGTCTCCTTTTCCTTAATTAGATTCACAGCTCGTCTCAGAAATCACAGCCGGGTCTGGTTTGATTCAGGGTTATTTATCAAGCTCATCCTCTTAGACTATCCTTTATTTAAACCAAAAACTATAAAAACTTTCCCCAGGAAGAATGGGTCCACTGATTTGTGCTGTTGATGCAAAATTCTGTCTACATCTACAAACTGAAACAAGGCATCTGGATTTGTTGGGGAAGGCAACATTGTTCCTCTAATCAATCGCTTTGGAAATCACACATAACTTCATGGCTTCGTCTTGTTCTTACCCGTCAGGAGTTGATGGGTAAGGAGTTTTTGTAATTATTTAATTCCTATTGATATTTCTAGACAGCTTGCTTTGGTTTTCAAGTGTAACTTAACTTTTTTACCTTTTCATTTGTAGAATCAGCCCACTTATTATATTTAGTCGTTGTTTATGTTTGGATTGTGTTGGTGTCTTCTTCTGTCATATTTTACTTTCTGATTTTTAAAAACATTAATATATACTGTATATATTTTTTTAAAAAGAGCATGGAAGCAAAGTTTAGAGAGTTGTAAATTCAACTCCGCTGCTACCACAGTACTATTTAATTCGCTGCATGATAAAAGCACAGCTTCATAACAGATGTGAGCACCTCTGAAACGCTCTGGCCCAGGCAAACATTCATCATTTGTTCATGGAAACCAACATGTGTGTCTACAGTATGTAGCCTACTACTTTACATATTACTGTTTGCAGTTTCCCATAGCTGTGATACGGGTAATGTGTTTGTTCTGTCATTGTACTCTGATTAGAGGTGCGTCTGAACAGGAATGCCTTCAACTGTTTAGTTCAGCTTTATTCATTTCTTCAGGACATTGCAAGATATGGTTAACTGACTGAATAATCAGAACCAAAGATAAAAATCTTTCAGACATGTAATTACAGGAGAGGCCTTCAGCATTCATTAGCATGGGTGTGATGGGAAGAAGTGTTTATAATTATGCCTGAGAAGTTTTCTGTATGACTCACTCTTTCACCCTTTTCTTTAACTGTTGTTCAACAATAGGTATAAAGAACCAGTCGTTTTCATTTCATATAGGTCAATAACCATTAGATAAAAAGGTTTAAATGATTGTATTTGTTATGTTACAGAGTGAAGACGCCAGGCTCACCTGTCAAACATCTACACTGGTTGCACATACAGCTGCTGGTCGTCCTATTGGCAGGTATGGACTGACATCAGCTATGACAGGTTAGAGTAAAAGACACAATGGAGCGGCGACGTCTGTCAGTCAGTCTAGTCGTGTTACCTGGACCGACAACTCTGCACCTCTTTTTATCTTTTTATAAACTGCAGTGCGTTCGTCATACCACGCACACACACACACAAATGTGTCCAATTTCCTTTGTAATTTATACAGTAACCTGTTCTTCAAGTCTGATTGCTGTCTGTTTCCTGGTGACACAGAACTCCACAGTGCTGTAGCTTCTTTGTAGAGGAAGGTGGAAAATATAACAAAGAGGAACAAACTAAGAAAAGAGGGCAACTACCACATATACCTCAGCCTCTCAGCCATTTTTAAGGATGATTATATGCAAGAGAACAAAAGGAGATCCAAAATGACTATATAGAAATTATCCTATATTTTAGCATTATTTATGTATTTTATAGTATTGATACATTTTATATTTCTGTTTGTTTTCTTTATTTCTTTACCTATTATTAATTATTAATATACAGTATCAATCTTTAAACTCTCCAACATATCAGTCAATGCACGATAACATTGTCATGATGTCCACTGTCTACCATACAGTATTATGGCTGTAGGTCACAATGATCACCATTAAACTGAGGTTACAAAATTGAAGTTTGCATATCGCCTTTGTCATTCATTGTGTGCAGACTGAAAATGATTCAACTTGTTCCCTCATCAGGTCAGGCTTCCTGTAATCAGACCACAGCTGCTCCTTCTCCTCTTCCCCTTGCTACAACAAATGCACAGACTTCAGGTAAAAGCTTGCAAAAACAGACAGCATCATCCTACTCACTGCCATATCAGTAGAAACATTTTGTAATCCTTCACAATCTTTCTTTTCATTCCCACACTGCTGCTGCTGGCCTCCCCTTTCTATTATACAGTAATGTGTCACTGGTTGAAAATGAAAACCAACCGGTTCAATCCATTCTGGTATAAGTAACCGATGAAGACTGATGACAAGACACACAATATATCACATAGTAGAGATAAATGATAAGTGATGCGGAATACAGGAGGAGCGGAGGAGAAGTATTCAGATAAAGGAATAGTTATATCTCTAATCTAATCTGTCTCCTCAACTGTGTTCTGTCTTTCCTTCTTATAGCAGTATACTACTTTGTTGACGTCACTGTGGATGTCACTGGAAACCAGAAGGATGAATCAGATATCAAAGACTGGGTATGTAGGGAAACTTGTTATGGATCAGTTGCTTATTAAAATACCAGATATGTGATGTTTATATCCTATGATCAAATATAATGAGTATCATATTCCTTTTTTCAGCTTATTCAGGTGTTCCAAAACAACCTGGACAGCTGCGTGTCTCCAAACTATGAAGAAACAACTGCCACACCTACTTCTCCACAAACTACACCGGCAAACACTTCATATGAGACACCAGCAACAACATTACAAAGCTATAACACTACAGCTACAATATCAACATCGTCAATATGGAACAACACAACTACAGCTGCAACATCAACAGATTTAATAAGCAATGACACAACTACAGCTGCAACATCAACAGATTTAATAAGCAACGACACAACTACAGCTGCAACATCAACAGATTTAATAAGCAACGACACAACTACAGCTGCAACATCAACAGATTTAATAAGCAATGACACAACTACAGCTGCAACATCAACATCAACAGTGTTCATAAGCAATGACACAACTACAGCTGCAACATCAACAACGTTAGAGAGCAAGAACACAACTACAGCTGCAACAGATGAATTTACCACTGCTGCTCCGACGCAGAACAACAGCTCGACAACCTCTTTACCTGACTTCAGCGTGACCACACAGATGCCTGTCAGTGGAGCAAAGAACAACCCATCGAATGTACCAAATGGAAATCAGCCAATCAAGCGCAGCGTTCGTCAAATTAGTGGCAGTGTGACACCAACCAGGTATCACTGCAATGATTTCTTATAAAATGAATGAATAAATGAATGAAAGGGTGAAGGTCCAAACATTTTTACAGTATAGACCTTTTCTTTTGTTTATGTTACTCATGATTTAGTACAAAAATGCTTAATTGTTTTGCATTGTGGATAGGAGGAGAAAGCAATGAGCAAAATTGTAATTGCAGCATCTTCTACTGTATAGTGTTGTTGTAATAGTGAACTCCTAATCAAAATAAACTTCAAATTGCATTATTTGTTAGTGACAGGTTCCCCAAAGTTCATTCATGTTGGAACAACTACCTCTTATGTGATTTCTTTCAAAAGTTATATAGATTTGCTTTAAAGCTTTTTCATTAATGTTGTCTCAATTTATTTTTCAGTGGGATCAATAATGGCACTACAGCTGGCATATTTCAAGTAAGTTAACATTTAAATGTACCAATGTGTTACAGTATGTCAATAGAAGGATCATGTGAATCAAGGCTGATTTATGTTTAAACAGGGAATTGAAGTTAATTGCGCCACGAAGACTGCAATAACGTAAGTGACATAACAAACTATTTTCAAATAACTGAAACGAATGTAAAGAATGTATTTGTTGTTAACGCCGACCTTAATACTTCAGAAACACCAACTGTTCTGTGACGCTGCAGCTGATGCAGATCATACCTTCCTGTTGTGTCCTCCGTACGCTCTGTGCGGCCAGTAAAGCTTCCCCTGAAATCCATGTGGTGGGAAAAACAGCAGATATAATGAGTGAGTGTTGCATAACCTGAAATACATAATAACTTACCTAATAAGTTCCCATAATGCAATCAATCCTCTGTGTCATTGAACAGGTCCGCTACAAAACCAGTGCAGTAGCAATGCACAAGAGGAAAACAGCTGCACTTATACTGGTCAAGTCAGTGCATTATGGTAAGGTTTTTGGTTTAACCCCCCCACCTTATGTATTAAATTAACATTAAAAAAAACAAGAAAACTGCGACATTGTTTCATATTTTAAAAGCATTATTTTCTAAAGTAGTATTTATGAATTGATCTTTAAGGTAAATATATACAGTATAATCGTGTAATGTATTGCCTTTGCATTTTATGAGGTTGTTGGGTGCTACACATTTTTTTTTTTTAATCAAATGTGGCTATCTTTCGACAGTGAAGAGTCTGGGGCTGCATATGTGGCTCCTCAAATCAACTCAAGTCAGTGTGGTGCAGGTGAGCTCTGAACATTTCCCTTACACATGTTCAAGCCACACATAGTAAAGGAAGCATTGACCCCCGTTAATTTTTACCACGTGTTGATGTGTCAATTCAAAATGGACCAAATTTGGACTTTTGTCACTGATCTACATATAGATTAACTCACAATGTCAAAGTAGTATGTTCACCCACTGTGCAGTGTCACGTGTCAAGACGAGTCCACACATGGCGTGAAGGTACAGAGATCACATCGCAAATCTAGACTGTATGGCAGAGTAGTGGTCACTCTGAGGGGAAACGAAGCACTGATGGCACCAACACTCGGGGCTTGCAAAGGCTACATGAAGACTCTTAGAGTCCATGTGTACAAATAATCTCCAGTCTGATATTGCAAATCTCTTCAGCAGCAAACCTTCATGTCTGGCAGAGACAAGGCTATATTGATCACCTAGGACACACTGTTCTTATTACATTATTAAGTATCACGACGACAGCTGAAATGACACAAATTGTGCTAAAATAAGACAGGTTAAATACAGAACTTTTGTGGTTCTGTTTACACTGACATTTGAATACAGTGAACCAACATGCTTTGACCTTTTTTTCAGCTGAGGAGAACAACAACTGCAGCTGCTCTGCGTACTGCAGTGGATCTGGTGAGCTCACAAAACCTTCAGATTATTATCTAAACAGATGTAGTCTGAAAGATAAGTTAATATTGTTTTTTGTTTGTTTTTAGATGCATACTACACTTTTCAGTTTTCAACACAAGATCCCAACATGAACATTTCATATCTCTTGTCCCTGGTAAGTTTACGTGCACACAGAACATGTATACATGTGTAAGTGTATGTTTTGTCTTTAATTATCCATTTTGCATCAATTAATTATTGTAGCATCAAACTATATGGATCTTGAATCTTTACAGATTTATAAGCTGAAACAACCACCAAACTGCTCTCTGAGTACAGAGTGAGTTTTGCCATTCTGCAAGCATCTACAAATCAGATTTACATTAATATATATCCTTTCATCAAATTAAAAATAAATAACAATAACTTTGTAATGTCCCTTTGCAGAGTTTCATGTCCATTGTCCATCATTGCATCTGAATACAAGGTAATCAGCCACCAAAGCATCATCATATTGCCTAAACTTTCGCATTTTATACTATGACTATATTGACTATTTTCTAGAGCAAAACTAATCAAAATGTAATCAAGCCATATTATCTGAAAATAGCAAGGGATTAATTAATATGCCTTTTTGATATGCTTTAAAGGAAATCTTACTGTAGTGTATAATTTACGTAACTGACTAAATACATTTTCACAGTGAGCAAGCCAGCTAATTAAGAAATATGTAGCGATACTGTAGTTGAAATATCATATAATGTCATGTAAGGGTTTGGCACTGAACCCCACGTATTCAGCCAGGGCCATCAGGAGTGTCACACTGTGCATCTTGTGCACAAAATGCTTTTGTAGGATGCCTGGTGCCATTGTTTTTTACTCCACGCAAGACATTTTGAACGTTTTAAGTTATTTTTGAGTAATTCATTTCATTCAGGAATATTGGCCACTTATCACCAATATGCAATATGAAGTGAAACTTGGTGACCACATTTTCTGTTTTTGTGACACTTCTTGAGCAGTTTGTTTGTGAAAAATACAACATTTGGCACTAAGTTCACACTTTGTGAACATTTCAAGAGCATTTTCGGTACCTTTTCTTATCTTTTAATGCACAGAAGTACATTTTGTATACAAAGCATACAAAATGTATAACTTATCTTAATGTGTTACTTTAATCACTTGAGACAGTTTGACTAAAATGGAAATCTCTACTCAGGATGAAAATGTGGCCTGTGGAAGCACAGCAACAAAGTGAGTCTAATCATATTAGCTTTGAAGGAACAACATTTCAATGCACTGATACATTTGAACAGTGACTGAAAGCTGTGCTCCTCTGACTTTTTTAATTCCAGTCTTCAAAGCTGCAGAGTGATTTTAGGCTTTGCCCATGAGGTTCCTATCTGTATCGTGTCGGCAGCCGTGATGAATGTGTTTCAGTCTGAGCAACAGATCAGTTACAACGGACTAGTGGTCCGAGCAGGTGTGTATATTAACTACAGGGACACAAGTCAACAAGTCAATTTAACATCAGTTCATACAGTCAAGTAAAAAACTGCAGTGTGTCCTGTAAAACTTCTCATTTGTGTTTTGTCTCATATGTCACACAGCAATTTGTGGAAATTCAGTAGTCAGCAACGATCCACTAGAATCCCAGTTCACATGGACTGACATTAACCTAAAGCCTGCAAACTTTTGTACGACAATGGAACAGTCTAACATCCTTAATTGGTTTGTATCATCTTCTTACCACCATATCTTCTGCACTAACTTAACTAAATCTTTACAAACTCAGTGAACATGATAGTAGTTTACTTCAGGGCTGTTTGTAATGTAGTTGATCAAGATGTAACACCTGATTTCTACAAACACTTTCACCCAAGATGAATTTGTCCTTTTTCTTTATAGTCAAAATGGAAAAAATGTGGTTGTGCAACTGGAAGAGGAGTGTCTTCAGCAGCCGTTTACCACACCCAGCCCAAATGTGACAACCACACAACCAATTGCCACCACCTTGTCTGTAAATGTAACTTCATCCCCACTGAACACAACTCTGAACGCCACCACCTCATCTGTAAATGTAACTTCATCCCCGCTGAACACAACAACTCTGAACGCCACCACCACGTCTGTAAATGTAACTTCATCTCCACCGAACACAACAACTCTGAACGCCACCACCTCATCTGCAAATGTAACTTCATCGCCGCCAAACACAACAGCCCTGAACCCCATCACCACTGCTGCTATTGTCACAACCCTCAACCCAACTGCAACCACCACAAATGTATCTATTTCTGTGACCACCGAATCAGGTTTGTTATCATCTCAGCACTGTGTACAACTCTGTTGCAACAATTACATCACTATTAGCATCATTATAGCATCCTCTTTAAATGTCGTCGACTACAGCTGACAGCCAAGCCAACGCACTGCTCGCGCTGACCAGTGACGTGTCCAAACTGAACTCCAGCCAGGTGGATCAGCTGGTGTCTGAGCTGGAGAAACTTTTGTCGGGCCCGAACGTCAGCCTGGCGCTGGGAAACACCTCCATCCACATCGTCAGCAACCTGCTGGGTGCTTCCCCTCAGACGCTGTCCAGCTCCTCCAACAGGTTACAGATGAATTTGTTTGACGTTCTCTAACATATTGTGTACTGCTGAAGAAATTAGTGGTGATGGTATAACTCAGGGGTTCCAGACCTTTTTTTGCACCTCAAACTGTTTTTATATTGATACTTTTGTTGCAGACTGCCCAACCAGGGAGCACATAATAGCTGAGCATAATTGGAGTGTAATCCCATCCACACCCCGTTACTGCACGAACTGAAATATAAAGTTAGACAGTCTGTTTGTGAGCTCACATGCGTGTGACTCTCAAGTAGTGGCCTCAGATTTTATGTACTGTTTAATGCTGAAATGTTGTGATAATGGACTTCAGTTCAAAGTAATTAGCACAATAATAACCAATAATAGCTTATAAAGCTACATGTTTATACTTATTCCTCCAAATCATATTGCTTCCTCGAAGCCCGGTAGCAAATGTTCCGAGGTCAGGTACTGGTCTGTGGCCCAGGGGTTGGGAACCACTGATATGACTGAAGTGGCTGAATGAATATTAGAATTATTCTTATTTTGCACAATACCAATTCATTTCTCTTTTCATCAGGATTATAGGGATTGTTGACACAGTGGCGTTGAAGCTGGTCCTTGAAGGAACGACTGAGACCCTCTTGTCCCCGGCTGTGGCCCTTTCTGTGAAACCAGCAGATGGCGCTAACTTTCAGGAAACATCTTTTTCCATCTCAGACCCCAATAATGTGCAGGTATGACGTGAATAGTCATGTTTATTGTATCTGTATTGTATTTGTCATACATCACAACATTTGCTGTACAAGTGCTAGCCTGTGGGATACTGGTTATTTTACAGCTATTTCACAGCATATGTGGGTGTTTTAGAGTTATATGTACAAGGTTTGGAAGCCTGAACAATTGAAATTAATCAAATGCTACATACTTGTAGTGGTGCAGTGGTGCATTTAGTCAGGTACTGTACTGCTAAGTACAATTTTGAACTACTTGTACTTTACTTGGGTATTTCCATTTTATGCTACTGAATACTTCTACTCCACTACAGTTCAGAGGGAAATGTTGTACTTTTTACCACACTGTTTATCTAAATTACTAGTTACTTTCAGATTAAGATTTTACATTAAAAAAATATGCTAAACTTAAAATTAAGCTTAAAATAAGATACAACACATGGTTAAAGAGAGATTTCCCATCTAAACTTCTCAGATGGTTTAATTTAAATAACTGGTGTAAGATTAGAGAAAAGACCAAAATATGAATACAGATTTGTGTAGCAGAACTGTTTTTTTCTTCTTTCCTTCTTTCCTCTCCCATTTATAACTTCACCGACCCCTTCAGGTTTATCTTCTTACCCTTTGGAGGGGACCAGACCCCTAGGTTGGGAAACACTAAACTGCCAGACTGTTTATAAAGTAGATAAAGCAGCTCCTCCTCAACCAGCTACAGCAGTAAAATGCAGCTTACATATTGATGCATTAGTATTAATAATCTAATAATGTCATATATAACAATATATCAGTCACAGGGGACATTTTACAGCAGAACGAGCACTTTTACTTTTGATACTTTAAGTACATTTAGCTGATAGTACTTCTGTACTATCTTAAGTAGGATTTTGAATGCAGGACTTTTCCTTGTATTGGAGTATTTCTGGACTGTTGTATCGGTACTTTTACTTAATTAAAGGATCTGAGTTCTTCTTCCACCACTGATACTTAATGTACCTGCAGCCAACAAGCAGCAAAGAGTCAATAGTCCTTTTTAAAAAGGTCCCAAAATACTGCTGTAAAAATGACCCCATGCTGCTGTTTCTGCATGAAAACATTCAGTGAGGTGAACTAGATCAGAAAGTCTGGCAACCTACTTCCTTTAATCACAATGACGTGGCTCTTTTAATTTGATTTCTGTGGGTTCATCCTGGGATTACGCTTGTTTTTGTACATGTAGCACCCTTTTGAAGAAGAAATGAGCTGAGCCATTGCAGCGGATTGATGTCAGTTGCCCCAAATAAAAAAAAGTGGAATTAAAAAGTCTACAATGATAAAATCTAGTTGTTAAGCCTGTGTCTCGTCTGCGTTGCAGGTCCGTGGGAATCCCAGGCTCAGGAGGAATGTGGGAACAGACTCCTCCATCCCTCAGGGCTCCATCACACTGCCCCCCTCTCTCACACAGGACCTGTCCTCACAGGAACAGCAGCTGGCCTCCAGAGTCCAGTTCAATTTCTACCAGAAGAGCACAGTGTTCCAGGTCCATACATTCAGCAAACATCCCATTCAAAGCGGGATATGCATTATCAGACTCTTGGCTTTTGATTACTTTACTTTACTCATCATAATATATTGTCTTTACAAACTGACAACTTGTGTTTCTTGTATTGTCTCTAAATGGCCATGCAGGACAGATCTTTGGGAGATCGCAAACTTAATAGTGGGATCCTGGGAGCGAGTGTGGCCAACCTGTCAATCACAGGACTGCAGGACGACGTTGTAATTAACCTGAGGCACACAGAGCCCATTCCAGTAAGCCCCCCCCCTTTTTTTTTTCAAAACACTAGTATTTGACAGTTTGCTCACTTTTTCATAGACATATTGACTTTTCCTCCTTAAATACACAACAATAAACCAACAATACTTAGTATCCAGCCACATCAAATATTAACACAAGGCTTTACATTTAAACTCATACAATCATTCTTTCTAAAGAGTTAGGGAAAAGAAATACAAAAGTGTTTTTTTTATATACATTTTAGCAGCTGCAGTTTAAATACAGCCAGGCCACAAACATACTGTAAGAGTAAAAATCATGATGAACAATTAGAGATCGTAAACTGATACAAGCTCTTGTGCCTTTTCCCAAACTACAGGGTAATTTTGTGGCTACATGTGTTTTCTGGGACTTTACATTAAATGGTAAGTTTTCCAACAATGTCTATCCGAATTAAGTGAATAAAAACAAACAAAGATGAAAATGTAGTTGATCGTGTTTTCTACCGGCAGGCGGATCAGGTGGTTGGAATCCAAATGGCTGTTTTGTCCAAAACAGCACAGACAATGAGACAGTTTGTGGCTGCAACCATTTAACCAGTTTTGCTATCCTGCTGGTAAGAAGATGATAATTCTCCTATATTTTTTTATGCATCCTTTTGTTTGGTGTAAACACTATTCCACCCTGCTGTAACTTGTTTTTCTTCTTTTTCTTACAGGACCTCTCCAGACAGCCTATAACCAGTCGCATCCAGGACACCATCCTCACCTTTATCACATATATTGGCTGTGGCATCTCTGCCATCTTCCTGTCTATCACCCTCCTCACCTACTTGGCCTTTGGGTGAGTATTGAGAGCCATGAGATAAATTACACACATCCAACATGTAATAATTACTACTGAAGTAGCATGTATTGTTGCCTGCTACTGTTTTTATTTTTTTTATTATACCACTAGGCATAATAATAGGATATTATGGTTTAAAGCGCCTTGGGTTCTTGTCTCTTTAAGATATCAAATACAATAAAATCAATGATTGATGGCCATTAACATATAATGAAGGGGGCTGATCTTGGCTTAGTTAGTAATAAAGATTTTTTAAAATTCCAATCTCATGGCAGATCATCTCATGATGTGCAATGCTGAACAAAACTTTGCCTGTGCGGCGGTTGTGTACAAAGAAAAAAGGGTGGTGAAAACATTTTCAAATGTGAAAGCTGCTTTCCTGATGATCTTGAACCCCAAACAAACTACAACATATATAAAAAACTGAATAAAAATGATATTATTTTGTCCCTCAGGTTGCTGTTTATCACTAGTTCACAAATGGATCTGATTGCAATGCAGTACTAAGAACGTTCAAAATTCATGAAAACTAGAAAGAGACATATTTTTTTCACCGCACTTTTTACAGTAGACGCATTGTTCATCGAGAAGAGTCCTCTGAGATGTTTCTAATCCATTTGAACATTGCAGGAAGCTGCGTAAGGACATTCCATCTAAAATCCTAATCCAGCTGTGCCTGGCTCTGCTGCTGTTGAACCTGGTCTTCCTGGTGGATGCGTGGCTGGCACTCTACCCAAAAGCCGTGGGCCTCTGCATCTCCACTGCCTGGTTCCTTCACTACTTCCTGCTGGTTTCCTTCACCTGGATGGGACTTGAGGCCGTCCACATGTACCTGGCCCTTGTGAAGGTCTTCAATAGCTACATATCACGCTACATGGTGAAGTTCTCACTGGTCGGCTGGGGTGTCCCAATGATTGTGGTCATTATTGTCATTGCCATTAACAAGGATAACTACGGTCTTGTCTCCTACGGAAAGTTTTCTGATGGCACTACCGATGACTTGTGAGTCTTCTGACAGACGCTTTATCTGCAGTTACATGCACATTATTCTACACAAACTAAAAATATTCCACAAATACCAAGGTAAATTAAATAAAACCTGCACAAAACAAACACACTAACCTTTTAATTCTCTCCCATCCCTGTCCTCTCTCACAGCTGCTGGCTGAAAAATGACATTGCCTTCTACGTGGCAGTGGTGGCCTATTTCTGTGTCATTTTTCTGTTCAACCTCGTCATGTTCGTCGTGGTGTTGATCCAGCTGTGCCGGATAAAGAGGCAGAACCCTCACAACTTGCTTCACCGCACCACACTGCAGGATGTACGCAGTGTGGCGGGGATAACCTTCCTCCTGGGCCTCACTTGGGGATTTGCCTTTTTTGCCTGGGGGCCCGTTAACCTGGCATTCATGTACCTCTTTGCCATCTTTAACTCCTTGCAAGGTGAGCTGACTCATTTTGGTCTGGGTGTACGGTCATTTTTGTAATAAGGAGGGCTCCACAGCAATAAGAGAACCATTTGAGGGTATTACAACTTGGGTCTTTTATTTGTACGCACTAAAAATCACTGCGTTGGCACAGCACCAACATAATGCTGGGTTAACTTTACCCAGTACCTATGGATGGAAAAACCACCAAAGAACATGGGTCGTTCTGACTCAGTGTTAGTTAGTTATTTTTATATTACTGTTGGGTTATTTACCTAAATTTATGGTATGTTTGCAATCTGTTCTAATCTACTCTAGCGCTTTATACACTTACATTTCACTATTTGTTACTGATTTTTAATAATATGCAGTTTTGAATGTCATATGCACATCCTTTTGTACAACTAACAATTAATATGTGAGGTAAAACGTGGGTCCAAATAACCACTTTTTAGGTTGGGTAGATAACCCAACAGTAATATAAAGAAAAAATAAATGAACAACACTGGGTCAAAAAGACCCATTGGTACTGGTTAGTTAACCCAGTACAGGTGTCTGTTAACCCAGTGATTTTTAGTGTGTAGTTTTGGCCATCATTGTAATCGGTTAGTTTCACATTTTATTTACCAAAGGAATTGGAAACCCATTTTAGCCAGATTATCTAAACCACTTGATTTGATACTGTAATCACTGTTTACAGTGGACCGTTTAGGTAATAATAAGTACACTTCTCTTCACCTGCATCATCACTCCCACTCCCCAATCTCAGCAATTAACTTGTTGAGTACACTGTTGTCACTACACATAGGATTGATGGCCAAAACTACAATAGTAATAAACTGGAATTATCCTTTAATAAGGTTTCAGTCTTGTAGTGCTCACCTTTCACATAAAATGTGAAGAAATTTAAACACCTCATGCAAGTGGACCCCCAAATTACAAACACTATCAAGATGTATCATATAAAGTTGTGTGGTATTTAGCTGCACTCTCATTAGACATCTCACAGGCCCCTAAAGGAAAACTGCAAGTCCAGACAACTGTGAAATGATTTAGTTACTCTCAGGTGTTTGTCTATGTCCTTTACCTGTGTGTCCAAACTGACTACTCCACTGTGAAAGGTTTGGTGTGTCATCAAAAATAATCCTGTTTCTGTTTTGTAGGTTTCTTTATATTTGTGTTCCACTGTGCGGTGAAGGAGAATGTGAGGAAGCAGTGGAGGACCTACCTGTGCTGCGGCAGAATGAGACTAGCAGAGAACTCAGGTTACAGATGTTAACTTTGCATTTCACAGCTCTACCAGTCCGGCTGGAAACCTTACCATGTTTCACACTCATGTACCCCTCTATTTTGATTCTGATTCATTTAAATATGCACATCAGTTCCAACTAAATGAAAAGTGCATTAGATGCATGATGATGGTAATTAATTACACATCAAACATTTCACCTTTATCTTGTGGAATTTCTTTCCACAGAATGGAGTCGCACTGCAACACAGAAGACTGTGAAGAAGTCATCTGTGACCAGACTAACTTCTCTTCATTCCTCAAAGTCCTCCCAGTCCAACAACTCATCCAACTCCTCTACTTTCCTTGTCAGTGACTCTTCAGAGCAGATTAATGGCATTGGTGAGTGAAGATAGTCTGCTGTTGGGATTGTGTGAGACACAGGCACCTGACTGTGATGTTTAGACTACTGATTCATGCACTTAAAATAACCTTTAGGTAGGTCAGCTACGTCCAAAACAGGTTTTATCTACTGCTGCAATATATCTATTTTTACCCTGATTTGACATGCGTTTGGTCTGATGTGTGATGAGTGCTCACTGGCTTAAAATTGTAGTCAATGGACTGGAATATTATCATATATTATTAATATATTATTACCTTACCACATATGTATTATTAAAATTAGGATTTGCGACACATTCAGTACAAAATCTATTAAAAAAGTGAAGTTAAATGGTGCTTTTTAAACAAATTTCGTGTTGACAGTGGCCAGGAGCCCACCACTTTTTCACTAGATTTGTCTCCTACACACCTGTCATACAGTACTGTATATATGTATATATATTAAGATAAAAATTATTCCAGATGCACTAAAATTGTGGTCAATTTAACAATGCTTTTGCAAAAATAGTTTGCCACAACTTTGATCTATTAGAAATAATGCAGTAGTGCTGTGTTACAGGAAGCCCATTTGAAGACAGAGCAATGACAGCTGATGAAGAACCCAGTATGGATGTAGTCCTCAACGAGATCAACAGGCAGTACAGAACCCGACAAGCGCCCTGATCCAAAAAGGACAGAACAGACTATTTAATGGCTCTTATTTTGAAATACTTGTATATATTGTATAATAATTAATTTATGTACCATCCATCTGCATGTCACATGTATTATATGACTTGTAATGGACATTATACATGATACTTTGTATACATACATTTTTTGCACTTTCCTACATTTATACTTCTCTTAACTGTATTTGCACAAGGAACCTGAACATATATTACATACAGTGATGTTGACCCATAAAGATATTTAGTTTACTATCATATAAGACAAAGAAAAGCTGAAAACCTTCACATTTCAATGGCTGGAAGCAGTGCATTTTTCTACTGGCCATTTTTGCTCGAAAAATTACAATTATCAAAATTGTCACTAATTAATTTTCTTTTGATGAACTAATTGTTTCAGTCTAATCACACATTTGGAGAACACACTGGATTTAAAAGATGTGACCCAAAACTTTATCAATGGCTCATGCTCTATTTGCATTGTTTTCCTGCTCACTGTTTATATACACATGCTTTTCTTAAAATATCCCAAGGGTGTTCTTGATTATTATTCATCACTTCCTTTTCTTTTTGAAAAAAAAACAAAACAAGACGTTTTCCCCCCAAAACACTTTAATTGTAGATCGTCACAAAACTAATCTCAAGTGGGACAGAACAGCATTTGGTGAAATTATATTGAATAAATAAATGTAACTCAGTCCTACAGGGTTGATCACGTGTAAACGTGCTGTGTACTGTATATGCAAGCTACATTCACCGTCCTTTACATGCACCTAATACAGTCTTAAAAAACGTAATATATCAGGAGAAACCAAAGGTGCTAATAAAACATGACATATAAACAGCACAAGCACAGAGGTGGCATTAAAGTGGTGGAATTGTTTCC
The DNA here is from genome assembly GCA_008360985.2 of Macquaria ambigua. Classification (NCBI taxonomy): domain Eukaryota; kingdom Metazoa; phylum Chordata; class Actinopteri; order Centrarchiformes; family Percichthyidae; genus Macquaria; species Macquaria ambigua. The sequence continues at coordinate 207,191 of VMKM01000165.1, read as the reverse complement.
CTTTTAAAACACATTTGGACTTGATACAACCTGAAAGAATCAAATCACATTTGAGAGGCAGTAACAAAAACAAAGCTTAAAAGCAACTCGATTCAACTGTGCTGAGCCTACAGATTGCCCTATCACACCATTTGAGCTCATAACTCAAGAGCAAAGACAACAAGAGAACACACGCTTGTGGTAAGATGAGTTAGACCACGCTATCAGTGTATCAAATCACTGCTTAAACATCTAACAGTTCCTTCAGAGTACATGCAAATGGACATTCCAAATCAAGTAACACAAATGAAATACAACTGATAAGTTGTAGCAAACAATGGTAAAACAACTAAAACAGGAAAGAAGAGAAGGAATATTAAGGTAGAATGGAGTTAATAGAGAGATAATAAAACTGTCATTGTGCCCCTAAAGATGTGTTGAGACTGAATGCAATGTCAATTTTCATCTCACTAATAATAGACACAGACTGCCATGCGTGAGTTGAATGTGCCTGTGTAAGTATGAACTACTCACTTATATTCAGACTCATTTTACATTGCAGGAACATTGGAGTTATATTCGTTATATTTCTCCAGATCCACTCCCTTTTTTAAATTTAAATTTGAATCCAAACTTTGTGTTGCCTCTAATTTTCATGTCCCGTTCAGTCTGAACACACCGTTTTTAGGCCACAGCAGTAATGGGAAGAGCGTTCACATTCCAGCCGCTGGGGATTCAAGCAGAGAAAAGTGGAGGTCTTTACTTCTTCCACACCGTGTAGAAAACCCATCTGACACAATACAATTAAGGATTGTACACAACCAAATATGAGAGCATGCAAAAATGTACAGTTTTCCTTTGTCCCCCATTCATCTCAAAGGATTATTCCAGTTTATTACAACTTGGGTCTTATTTTTGTCTATCATTTCTATCAGTTATGATAACACTGTTCACCAAAGTAATTGCTGATATGAGAACATGGTAACGTAGCTACAACAAAGCTTGACAGGGCAAAAAAACCCCACAACAACAAAGACGTTTTAGAGGATCACAGGTTGTGAAAAGAAAAAAAAGAAAAAGAAAAAGAAGTACACAGTTATTATTACCAATACATATAAGCCAAATCTACAAAAATAAGATCCAAATTGTAATAAAACAGTTAAATATTATACTATACAACCATTTTTAGGGTGGTTTGTGAATTTATGCACACTAAAATAGTGAATGGGATATAAAAAATACATTTGAAAAACACTGTGGTTTGTTTTTTTGACCTGCATTACAACATTAGCACATCAAACAACGTCAGATCTGATAAAAGGATACTGCTCCAAGTAGGAGGGCACACACACCACCTTTTTGGAGAACTCCACGGGACACGAGAGCTTTCCCAGCTGTTCCTCATATAGACTCAGTGCCTCTGTCAGATTCACGCTGTTACCCTGGTGACCAGGAGCGGAAGAAAAAAAAAAAAAACGTCACGAGACACATACTGTAGCTCCATAACAGGAGGGTTATAAGTGTAAGTGGTGTGTTCTGATGCTTAGCCACAATAAAAGGAAAATGACCTCTCCCCTTGTTAGCTGATTTCCCACACGATAAAATATTCCTGTTTGACAATTGAAACTAAATATTACATAAAAATATTGATCATGAAGCTTAGATCTAAGAACAATTCCATCTATCTACCTATTCATTTAAATAGGTAAGGGCAGATTGGAGCATCCCTAGTATTTAATGAAAGTGGGGGAAATAAAAAAAAAAAGGAAAATCTCTATCTGACCTATGATTCATCTCAGTTGATGCCTATTGACAGCTTCCACCAAACATACTCAGCGGTGACTAAAAGGACAAGACTCACCTGTGTGAGATATTTCCCAGAGGGATGCAGGACTTTTATTGACAGATCTAAGATGAGACGCAGGAACTCCCATGTAGAGTCTACGACAAGCAGTTAGACAGGTTCAGACATGAACAATGACTTCTCTGTATTGCATTTTTGTAACCCATATATATATATATATATATATATATATATATATATATATATATATATATATATATATATATATATATATATATATATATATTTATCTACAGTATATGTCTGTAAACAAATACAGAAACCTTCTTCTGGCTCCGTGGATATTGGGATTGCAGTGAGGTCATTAATTACGTAATCAAACATCTTTCCTTCCTGGACATACTTCTTCAGTACGGGGACACAGTCCTCAACTAGTATCTGCAATGCATTGGACAAGGAGAAACCACTCAACTTTCATCTCAAGTTTCTTTCATTTGGAAAATATGGTTCATATACACATAACACATTTGCTCTATACAAGAACATTTAAGATGCACATTTATCCTGCTTGTCTCAAATTCAGTAAAAACTGTAAACATCTTTAAATCTGTCAACTGTGCTTGTCATTGTGACAATAAAGAGAAAGATGTTTTTTTATAGGTCAGTAGAATCATTTTGTTTTATTACATTGCATTTAACACAGCCAGTTTGTGGTTTTGTGATATTGGTTATTGAGGATCACATGTTAGGCTCAGAGAAGATTTGAATATTTATTCAGCACTCACTTGGTAACAGTCCCCCTTCAGGTTGTCAAGGATATTGCCGCAAGTTTCTCTCATGTGCATTTTGCAGCCGTCTATCACCTTCTGGTCAATGTACACACACTGTTAAGGAATGATCAGTCAGGTGCAAATGTACAATTATATTCATTAGTAAAACACTGTGAGAGAAAACTACATTGCCTTCGGGAAAAAACAAAGTCACAACAATAAAAAAAAGGTTCATCAGAACAGAACCCATAAAAGGATATCTCCAACATGGTGATCATCTTTGGCTTTAGTTTGACCACCTCGGAAAGGATGCCTCCATCACCTCCTCCTAATATCAGCACCTCTTTTCCAGCATAATTCTCTTTTCCGCTACCCATGATGGCGTGGGTGTAGGCCAAGTCACTCTCTGCCAGGTCTGCAAGGTAAATGAATCATTTACACATTAAATAATTGACAAATTCTTATAAATAATACAAACTAACACACACCATCAAATTAACTGATGCAAGTTTAATCTATTACATTACACTTTTATGTCAGATTAACACACTTGTTAAAATAATTTACCATCTATTGATGGAGCCAAACTGACTGTATCTTGTGGCTCAAAATGACAAACATGCCATGTATTGTGGTGTTGTTTACACTTACTGATGTCGTCATTGAGAACTAGGATATTTCCATACTGCTGGGAGTGCAATATTTTTATGTTTTGGTATGGAGAATCTTCTTCGTACACCACCTGGTCAATGTCATACTCAATCAGTCTGCCGTCAGCTGTGGGCCAGTATCGGTCAACTTTTGCTCCTCGTACGAGGGCTGGGAGCCTTGGGGTGAACAATACAATGAAGCAATGAACAATACAATGAAGCAATATTACTGCAACATGCAAGCTGCATGAAATGTTGCCTTTCAACAACATGAGCAAAGCCATGAACCTCCAGATGCTTACCTTTTAATCCTTGTAATATTGCCATTTAAGAGAACCTTTAGCTTCTTTTCCAGTGCATTTAAAAGCTGTGAAGAAACAATTGAGACCGAGATGCCATAAAAGTCCCAAAGTGCACAACAATCTTCATCAACAAGTGACATACTTTATAGTGCCGTTTATGGGACAGTACATGTACAAGTAGACAACATGTGCAGGCAATAATGTTGGACTCTGTCTTATGTGTCCGTCACATATCCAAAAGCTATTTAAGAAGGAAAAGTTCTACGCTGTCTATCATCATGTCCTTGCAATATGTTTTGGCACAGATTTTTATGTCCCCAGGAAATACTGTACAAGGTGGTTTTCAGTGTGTATAGCTAACAAGTTGTAAAACTACATTTTATGAGTTATAAAAAAAAATATTACATCCCCAAGCTTAAAGGTTAGCAACATCACATGACATGCTGCACTGTGGGACTTCCCTTTTAGATAACGGATAAAGTATTATGTTTTGTTTTTATTTGTTTAATCACCTACATTGTCTAGTTGTGCAATGTTATCCTCTTCATAACACTGCAGATCAATGGTGACCAACCCATGGGAGCGCACGCGCAGAATAACAAGCCTGCGAAATGAAGCGGTGAAGAGAAAGATATGGACACAAAGCAATAAAGTGAGTAGAACATTTTATTTCACTAAACTGATACTCCACCCAAAATCCATATTTTCAAAAACTCACACTCTGTTGCCTTGAAGGTGGCTGTAAAAGGTTTTCACAGTGGAAAGCATCAATATGCGCACAGGGCACGGGCCTCATCGTATCAGTGTTTTGTAAAAATAGAATGATAATGACCTTTTAAAACCATATTTTGATGGCAGCCATTTAATAAGGAATCAATCGGCTTACCAATAAATGGAAACAATCCAGTAACACCAGAGATGACAGTTTACACAACTCCATGCTACATGAACACTGGAAAAATATAGTTTGCAGCGTGGATGATTTCAGTTCAAGTGCACATTAAATAATCACCAGCTGCAATAAATACACAAATAAAAGTGATTTCATGGCCATCGTCGGATTGTTGTAGAATTACCACAAAGTATGACTTGTTTTGTAAGCTGGAAAAAAAATATCACATGCTGATTAACAAGTCAATATTTTACTTTGTGACACAGTTCATAAAATATCTAAAACATTTTTAATTTGTTCCTCACTCTCCTGTGTATAGATGACGATTTTATTTCACATTCAGTGACACAGACCAGTCACTTTGGACATAATGAGGAAGTTCACTCATGAAACACAATGTCATCCACAGCAACAGGGTTGCCTTCTTCTCTTACCTTAGACCAACTTATTCTCTTTGTTCCTCACTAAAAGTTGCTCTTAGTAGCTTTGTGAATATCTCTTATGAGAAAACTCTTAGTTAGGAGCTTTTAATGCCATTTATGAGGACTCCCAGTGGTAAGATAAAGATGTGAATGTGGCCCCTGTGCTTTGGTAAGTAAAGACACCATCAGCGACAAGACGTGTAATGCTAACCCTAAACTTGTCCAGCAGGGCTCTGAGCAAACAGTCACTGTTTGTGAGTGTACCGGTACAGCTCGGCCAGTCTTATGCTCAGCGAATTTAACCAGTTAGTCAGAACACATTAGCAAACAAAACCACAGAAAAAAAAAACGCTCTACTAAAACAATTTCCAAATAGCAATTTAACATAGAATTTTAGCAGAAGGCAGCTTAAAAGCAAGACTAGGCATTTGTGGTTAATTTATACAACTCAAACATCTGACCCACAACTTCCTGTCTACAAATGAGAATGCAGGGCTGTAACTATTTTAGGGAGAAACACCGAGTATGTTTAACATCACGGTTTTGAGTCTTGTCCTGGTTTTGATCATATTCAGGATAAGATGTTTACATAGAACAAGGGAAACCTGGTAATCCAAATCCGTGTTTACATGATCATAACATCTTCCGTCTCCATCTTCTCCATAATTAATTAATGTCACTGTCTTATGCAGGATGTCTCCGGTCTGTATATTAAGTCATGAACATGGAGTTATCTCGACTACTTAAACCAGACTTGGATTAGCCTTGCCAGATTAGCTCCAAATTGGCCTAGGGAAACAGTTTAATTCTGTAAATCGGTTTGTTGGGTTCACTTATACCGGCCTTTTTCTCCTTAATAAAATACCCACTTGTACAACAACGACAAGCTCCGATTCATGAATGCAGGTAGCTTGTCAACAACATCTGCACCGGCTTTGTAACGGACACGGCTAAGACAGCTACTTCAGTTATGTGATCAGAGCAAGCTACTTTGTTGCTACAATGTGGAAAAGATATCTGCAGCCAACCGACAAATTCTGGAGAAACTTCATGTTTGAGCCTACACAACAGATTATGGTAAACTACTTTTTTCTTTTCCCTGTCTAACACTGCATGTAGTGGGACACACTACAGGGTTCCTTATGGGAAACAAAAGACACTACATGTAGTCTCACTTAACATCTTCCTATGGAAATAAACAAACCCTAATGATTTAAATGGATAACGTATTCATTTCCAGAGGGAAAGCTCAGTAAAAGTACCTCCATTCTCAGATATTGATCCATGTGGCAGTATTAAAATCTAATGTGCATGTTTATGCAAAATGTGAAACGAATATTATGTAATCTGTACCACAGACCACACAAAGAACAAATAAATAATGTGGCAGGCAAAAAAATGTTGTTCTTACCGGCCATTCTTGCCTACAAGAGTAGCAAGGTATCCATGTCCATTCGTGTCATGAACAGTCTCTGTCATTTCCTGCTCATGAAATATGGACAGTAGACCAGGAACTGTCGAAGCAGAGTCAACTGGGAAAAGACAAAAGGGTGGAGCAATGACAAAATAATAATTATCTGCCCACGTTATACATTCTCTGCATCAGTGGTGAACAAAGTACTCAGATTCTTTACTTATATAAAAGTAGCAAAACGACAAAGTAAAAAATGCTCTATTACAAGTAAAAGTCCATTCAAAGTAATGCTTAAGTAAAACTACAGAAGTATTATTAACAAATTGTACTTAAAGTCCATGTAAAGCAATAATAAGTGTTCTGAGTTTGTCACATCACAGAATAGTGTGTTGTTAACCACCCACCCAAATTTGAATGATTAAATTAGGTTTCAAAATCGTTAAAAAATAAGCAGGGTTCTCTGCTCTGAAATGCTGGGGGCGTGTCCACTGAAGGCACTGGTAGATAACTTTACTGTACCACTGAGCCTGAACACAAAAATGGTGAAAAACAGTTTAACAGTCTAACTCCACAATTCAGTACTACATAGTTTATAGTCTTTTCACAGGTTTTCATTAATTTTTTTCTAACATGTACAATGTGTTTAGAAACAAATCTCTGACTTCCCTTTACACAGACCTTAAGTATTTAAGTAAAGGTAGTCATTCTGTCCCTCCAAAATGTAGTGGAGTACAAGTAGAGAGGAGGAATAAATAAAAAATACTCTAACACCTCAGGACAGTATTTAAGTACAGTACTTAAATAAATGTAGGGCCTATTTAGTTACTATGCACCACTGCATTAAAAAATATATGTAATAATATATGTATTTCATGACACCACATTCTTGCCAGATAAGTAGGACTGATTTCAGAGCTCCTCTGTTAAGAAAACAAGTTACAGTGAGGACTCAGGAACTGAATATTTATACTTTATATATTTTAATACTGCTTTATACTTCATTTCAGAGGTTAAAAAAATTACTTTTTACTCCATTACATTTATGAAACGCTACAATTTCTACTTGCTTTGAAGATTATGATTTAACAAAAAAAATACACAAGTTTATAAAATATGATGCATTGTTAAACTACCCAACAGTATATGAGACAGGTAAAATGAGACTTTTTGATTTGCTAATATTACTTTCACTTTTTTTGAGACAAGTAGGTTAATGATCAGCATCAGCCCACTATTCTCCTTTACGGTTGGTTAGAGTTCAACGCATAAAACTACAAAAATGGCGAAACTGCGCCACTTCCTGTGCGACAGCGCTGGATTGAACATACTTTATTTGCATTGTTAGCGAGAGAGAGAGAGAGAGAGAGAGAGAGAGAGAGAGAGAGAGAGAGAGACTATCCAAGTTTAAAAAAAAAATGTAACGTCTAACAACATGCAAATGACATTAAAATTAAATATTTTACCTACAATAGCTTTCATCTTTAAACCCCAACTTGTCAAAAAAATATCTATGTAAATGTCATTATCAGCCATGTTTCACCAAAATCAATATAACGCTACTGTTTTGAAGGGCAGTGACAGACTAGCAGGTTAATGTTAGCAAGCTAGCCAGCTAGCTAGCATGCAGCACTGATGCAGTGACTGTATTCAGCCGCTCATCGCGCTCATCTTACCTGCCGTAGAGAGGTTGAAGTCGAGGGTGTAATGTCGCAGTGCCATGTCTGAGTGCAACTGTCATCCATGCCTGGAATAGACAGGCTGCGAGTATTTATCTGCAGAGACAGAGGGAGGGCCCTGCTACCACTGCTGCTACAATACTGCCCACTTCCCACTACACGCTACACTTGCCAAACCAGGCGTGGCTACAGATCAGAGAGTAAAAGATGAGACGAGAGAGAAATCTTCCACCGTCCTCTTTGCACTGGCGCACTACGCGGAACGGTGATTTCTCTTTTATCAGCATTTACATTCAAGGTTTTACATCCACTTATTTAATAATAAACATCTTAAGAATGGGACACAAAAGCTACTCATGGTTCTCATTTCTTTAGTGTAGGTTTTGTAAAATGATTTTGCAAATGTTCTGATTTTGCATCTGTTTTGTTTTGTTTTGTTTCACTGTTCATCTTGACCTGGGACATTGGATCCAAAACAAGGGAGAGAAATGTACTGTAACAGCAGCAGAAACGTGAATGCGACTGATGTTTGTGTCTCTAAATGTTTTATAGAGATGCAGACTCAACACTTCGATTTAAAATCGACAGTATTTGCTTTATTGTCTCAAAACCAAACTATATTATGTAAATCAGACTTCTTGTGAGGACACCTCTCCTTCCAAATAAAAGCACAAAACTCTTAAACCGTTTTATTTCAATCATACAGCTTCTGCCACGAGCCTAATGGGAGCTCAATTGATTGGTTTGATTGTGATTGATCAGAACTGATTGTGGGTAGGCTTCTGTCATAGGCAGTTGTTTGGCAATACATATTTCACCAAATTTCCCAGTATGTACATAATGAGAACAGGTTGTAGACTGGTGTGCATATAAATATATATATATATACTGTGATGGATAAATATATGCTGATGGATAAACAGCTTATAAACAGGTAGTAAAATAAATATAATATTGTGTAGGCCCACAGGTATAAACAGGTAGTAATAAATATATATACTGATATGTAAACAGGTTGTACCAGTAAGTATAGTATAAGTATGGCAGTAGTAGTCTAGGCTGTTAGTAAGAGATTTATATTTGCATAAATATATGAAAAAGTATGAAGAAAAGCAAGTAAAACTGACAAATTTCCACATGTCAATTTTATTCATATAAGTTAAATGGGCTCAAATAGACTTAACATACATTTGCTTTTAACCTAACATAGATAGAAAGCACATTAACAGCTGGATATTAGAAAGAAACACAGTACATGCACAAAAGTGAATGATGCGGCTGGAGCCCGATAGAAGATTAATTTGTCCACAGTCAGAGATTGTAACTGTAACTAACTAGCAATCTGATGCAGATCTATTTTTCGAGGTTATAAAATAAGCACAAAACTCCTACAACATTATGTAGAAATGGTATAAGTGTGTCATGTTGCAAATCTGCCTATACAGTAGTATCCATGGCATAGTTAACATATATGTTCCATTCGTGACTTGTGTCAGTTTAACACCTATGTTGTGAAATGGACACTGTGATTATTATTGTAAAATAAATTTTGTGCATATTGCCCACCCCTTGTATGTGCATTATTTGTCAGGATAATTACATTATCAACACTATCAGTGATTGTGAATGTGATAAGAATTTGTGAGAATGCATAATATGCTATGTAAAGTATATACAAAAAACCTTTTACTATGCCTTACTTAACTTGTTACTAAAAAGTTATACTTGTGGTCTCAGTGTAGTGTCAAATGTAATCAAATGTTACAAAATATTCCTATAATTAAAAAACATATATGTTCTCAAGTACTGAATATGTCACACCTTTAGCAGGGATTCAGACAGAAAACGGCCCCGTGTGAAAAAAAACCCAGGTGTTGGGGGGGGCGGCGTGTTAGTTGGGCGTGACAATACTGGAATACGTGAAATACTTGCTTAGCAACAAACTGCAGACAGACAAAGTTAGCGACTAGCTGGAGAACATATTTGAGCATTTAAGAGACAGATATTTCCCTCAGGTGTTGGTGGAGACCAAAAACAGAGCTGAAAGACGGTGAAGAATACATTATTGCAGATTTAAAGTGTTGACTGAATTGACTGAGCAACATTTTTTTTCATCACAAAGCATCTTGAATTGGAGGCCTTCATGTAGTTCTGACATTTTGCCAAATCGTGATGAAATATCAAGTAAGTTTTCAGCATCAAATTAAAGCTGACCGTATCCATAGCCATCAAGCGGCACGTGATTAGAAAGTAAATCCCCCACAATCAAAAGCATCAAAATCAGAGTCTGCCACTTCAAAGTCAAAGCTGTTAAAGTGAGGGGAGTCAAGGGTGGGGCCACCGGTGTGGTACGCTCCTGCTGGTCCCATGCCAGAGAAATCTGTGTTGAGTGGCAGGTCAGGAGCTTTGGCTTCCAGATTAGAGAGCGAGCATGTGCCAAGGTAACCCATAGCAGAGGAAGCAGCAGCCCCTCCCATCAGCAGATAAACTGCCCTGACTGCTTGGGCGTTACTGATAGTGCCATGACGCAGACACCCTACTGAATGTGCACCTCCTTTGTAATACTTTGAACGGGGAGAACTCCTGCCTGTTGGATTGAGCAGTTGGGAAAAAAAACATACATGTTTTTGTGACATCAAGTCAAACAAAAACCTGATGTGTTTAACTGTTCAGCTGTTTACCCTGAGGAAAAGAGCACACACCCTAAACTCACCTTTCTTCCTTGGGGAAGCACAAGTCATAGGCCTGGGGGAGGATGCCTCTGTGTCGGTGACCGGTGGAGTTGGTGGATCTTTGTCCAGGATTTGCTCAGGCACCAGCTCTTGGAGAGTAATGTGTGGTGGTGGCACACGATGTCGCTTACAAGGACTGAGAGGTGAGGAGAGACTCTGTAGAAAAAATATGGGTTCTGATTAAAAGACTAAGAAATCTATAAAGTATAATAAAAGTATAAACTAAAGAAAGTTCTCTGTTCGGTTTCCCACCACAAACTGAAATATCTCAACAGCTATTAGCAGTGGCTCTCACTCATTCTTCGTCTCAGTGGTACTAATTTCATATACTTGTGCATTTTTTTATTCATTCAAATTTGGCTGGGTGGAACACATTTTTCTGTGGTGTGACAAACTCAGAACACATATTTATTATTGCTTTACACGGACCTTAATAAATATGTCTTATCAACTCACCTGTTTCACTTTTCTTAGCATATTCAGCCATTGACTAAAAAGAGATACAAATGATTGTTATTACCTCCATACAAATCATACATCCATCAGTACATCAATTAAAATGCATACCAATGAAATAACATGGTAGCTTGCAGGAATGGAATGTGCACACTTCATGCTACACAATACTGGGTATTGTTGTAAACTGTGTGAGATGTCCTACTGAGACGAAAGGTAAGCAGAACGGAAAATGAGAAAAATCAGGGGTATGATTGGGCTTTTTTTCTTGTCAAATACATAAATAGTGGAGCAAGGGACCAGATGGGCTTCATGAGGTTATGTGCAATATGAGCAAAATTAAAGAAATAGTTCAACATTTTGGGAAAAACACTTTTTAGCTTTCTTGCGAGATGTTTGGGGCCACGCTCTGTCTGTTAAATATGAAGCTACAACCAGTTAGCTTAGCTTAGCATAAATACTGGTAACAGGGGGAAACAGCTAGCCTGGCTCTGTCAAAAGGTTTAAAAATGCACCCACCAGCACCTCTAAAGCTCACTAATGTTATAACATGTTATATCTCTTTTGTTTATTCTGAACAAAAACAGAAAAGTAAAAACTACAAGTGTTTTTGGCCAGGACCAGTGACTTCCTGGACTTTTTACACTTCAGTGTAGCCAGGCTAAGCTGTTTTCCCCTGTTTCCAGTATTCCAGACAGTGGTATCAATCATCTCGACTAACTCTATGCAAAAATGTGAAAAAGCACATTTCACAAAATACTGGAACTATTCCCCTAAGTAACTGGTGTTTAATTTGTGAAATTGCACCACAAAACTTAAGTTGAATCCAACATCTGTAGTATACAGTATATCATTCTTCTAGAACAAGGCAAAGTAATCAGTAGAGAAAGCACAGTAACCACCACACCTGCAGTCTGCAGGGGTTTCAGCCAGCAGCAGCAGGTATTTATTCTGGGGGAGGATCAGAGCAAAGCAGCAATCCCTGCATCCACCGGAGGGTAATTTAGGCAGATCTAGTATCTCCTTGCCTTCCACAATTGCCTCACAACTGCTCTGCAACTGTACCAGCTGGTCAGGGGGAGATGACACATCATGGCACACAAGGAGACTGCCCTCAGCTGTTAGGAGCAGAAACCTCTTCTTCCACTGTTTGAAAATAAATCCACCTGGATAAGAGAAGCCGGTTGGAAATAAGAGGAAATAGCACTGAAAAGTTAATTGCACTTGTTGGAGAAATGATGCTGTGATAAACATTTCTAATCATAACCCAACACCAAAAGCTTTTTGACAACATTAAGCATGGTCACGGTGATCCTGATAGCAGTGGGAGCAGTATACAGCTGGATTAAAGCATGAACACTCGGTCTTTCTATCATCCAGTCAGAGGCAGTCAGATGGTTGGAGGATCAAGGGGCTGTGGATGTGGGGCTCAACCAATCAGACGATGTTGGCCAGTGTGCACATCTATCTAGATCTAACATAATCACATGCACACATCTGGATTCACGCATTCTATATGCAGTACATACAAATAAAAACACATGGACACATTATATTAAAGCATAACAGAATGTCAATACCAAGAGCTGAACAAGAGCAACTGAGATTTAGTCTGATATACTAATCTTTTGTATTTTATCTTATCTTTATCTTTTGTATTTTCAGCTACATCTTGAGATTATGTTTTTATCAGCTGTGGCTATTGAGTGCAAAGTATTTCATAACGCTCTATACTTATTTTGGAAAAATATAGTTATCAGGATTTTAAAAATCCTGATAACTTGATTGATAATGGGTGATTCAGACGAGAAAATAATTAAGATTCTTTTCTCAAAATCATACTAGGTCTCAAGAGCATTGCTAACTCTATTAACAATACTATACCATGTTGTAATGTGTCATTTTGGGAAGAAAGCTCTAATGAGTTTGGACAAACGCTGAGACACAAAATACATCTATCATCCTACTGAACAATTGTTCAACATCATCACACCTACATGATGCAGAATCCAATAAAAATCTATAATGTTCTTATTCTAACAGGAAAAAATATAAACAAGATCAACATTTATAAAAGCTTGATAGTGAAGGTTTGGAAATTACCATAAAATCTAGTGATAACCGCACAACTATCCAAAAGCTAGGCAATATTTTTTGTAACGATGATTGCTCAGTGAAGAAGAGGATCATCACTCACCATACATCCTGAGTATCCCATGGTGGATCCCCGAGACGTTCATGTTAACAGTCGGTGTATCCCAGTCTCACAGGCTCGGAGAGAAATGACTGAGGGCAGGATGGGTGAAAAGCACGAGTCTCAATGTGAGTTTTAATGCTCAGTCTTAATCCCCATTCAGCCGGGATGTTCCACAGGGCCACAGTTCAACAGCTTGGTATGAGAATGGGCTGTGATGAGATGTTACACACAAACTGCTGTAGTGTGTGCAGAGTTACTGTGTAAAATGACTTATCAGTGGGATTCAACTGTTTTTTGTTTTCTTTTAAATATTTCTCTTTAATATCAGTTCAGTTGCACATACACAGAAATAACACTTATCTTAAATCAATTTCACTTAACCCCTTTGGCTCATTTATTCTCATTCAAATCCAAATGGTATAGAAAACAACTGCTGAGACATCTACTTCAGTTAGTAAATGTAATCAATCCGTCACTGTGAACGATAAGCCAACAAAGTAGCCAGAACATCACTATGGCCCCGAAATGCACTGTTATTTTTTTCACTATAATTGAGCTTTCAGCAGTTCCACAGCAGTCATGAAAAGACGATTAAATGGCTGCATTTAGATCAGGTCATGTTGAGTCCTTTCCTGTGCTAATTTAGTGACTCGTCATCTGTATTTCTGCACATTTAGGTGGCTTTTATGCGGTCAGACTACAATATTAACACAAACATTTATTGTTACATACTTAGCTTGAAGAGAAAGGAAATTAAATTGTAAATCTGATCACCACTTATCAAATAATTTAGTAGAATTTATTCACTGAACAATAACTGAATCCATACTGTAAATGATGCAGATTAGAACCCACACTTAAGGATTCACAGACACTGTCACTGTAGTCACACCACTACTGATCACATACATACATTATACATACAGTGTGATGCTAATGAGTACCAGATCAAATCAGTGTCACATTCTTATACATAAGTTGCTCATTATCACAGACTTTAAGTTGTCTTGAAAAACAATAAATAAAATAATTTAAAATCAAACATATATGCTACAAACTAAACACAGAAAAAAACACTCATTGAGACATATAAATATGCTAAAGAGAGTGACACAATAATCACAAAGGAAAAATATAATGAATTTGAATAAAACTATTGATTACATGTAAAGACAGAAAAGCAAAGTGAAGCTAATTTTCCAGCAACTACATTCTGTTCTGTATGTACTAGTTAATGCAACTTGTGTTACTGCTTAGGCACTTTATCACATTCTCACATAAACAGTGGTTTTATCCTCTCCTCCTCAATGAACAACAAAAGAAAACTAATTCATGGAAACCCATAATGTCCCTAAACGAGGCAACATTTTTATGCAGTTTGACATATCATTAATTAAATGACACTTGAGTTTCATTTGCATACAAAAAGTATCTTTCTTTACTGACCGCTTCTTGCCAGCCACCTCACTTCAACTCTTCTTGCCATCTGCTAAAGATAACGTTTTTGCAATAGAAATTGCTCTGCTTGGAAGTTACCGAAGTTTCTTGTAACGTTCATGCTGTTAATCGTTCAAGAAAATCATTTTGCATTTCAAAAATCAATTTGTTGTGTGATCTGTCAGGAATGCTCAATAGCTGTTGTTTTCCCTCCGTTATGTGTAAAGTACTTGTTGGCTAGGAAAGTTGATCCTCATATTGCTTTCTGAAACAGTCTCCAGCAGGGAAGAAGTCCCAGCAGCGCTCCTGGTACATCTTCCACACGTACGACTCCTAAAACAGAGGATGTAAGGACAAGAATTCAAAGGAGGACACAGCATGAGACTAAAAACTGAAGGAGCAGACTCTGTGTTATCAGTCAGTGTGAATCCTGTAATAAAATAATTCAGACTGACCTGCCCAGTGTGCTCTGTCTCATCTTTGTTGATAAGGTACATTAAGAAGAACCTGAAAAGGACTCACGTGTTAATATTTTCTCATTTGTACATGCACACATACATGCATTCACACACTGTACCACAGAGGAGGTATACTCACATGTAATTGGCCAGGTTGTGTTCATCGAAAGTGTGGGTCTCAAAGCCGTGTGGTGTTGTATCAAAGTAGTCACTTCCAATGCCACATATGAAGCATTTTGTCTGCGCAAAAAAACAGTGAGGATGAGGCTTAAAGTCATGTTGTGCATACATTAGGTCCAAGTGTCAACTTAACGTATTATACTGTACCTCCATGTCTTCCTTGACCTGCTCTTGTTGGTCTCTGAGTTCTCCAAAGGCATCAATGATCAGACCTAGTATTTGTACAGTAATATTATCATTAGAGGTGTTTATAAAATCTGTCTAGTGCCAAACATACCTTAAAATCCCTTTCCTACATCAACAGTTTCAAGTCTCCAAAAGCTCCTCGCATTGTTCCTTTTTCCTTACTTGTAAGTTCACTCTAATGTTAGTACCCAATGACATGACATGACATTTGAAAAGTGTCTTCCATGCCAGCATTGTCCTTACCCTGAATAATGGCCAGCAGAATGACAATGACGAAGAAGAAGAACGTTATATCAAAGACCACTCGATAAAGCTCGTATTCATCTCCAGCGGGATCCTCGATCTCATCTCCAATGCCTCCTCCAGCACGCACACCCACGTACATGTGGAACAGGTAACACTGTAAAGTCAAGAAATCATTTGGTTAAGTGGTGCAGACGTGACTGTATCAAAGAGCACATCTTTAGATCAACTGTGACTTACAGTCATCATGTCATCACATTTCATATCTGGTTCGTCTTCATCCTCACTCTTGTTGTAAAACTTGCGGAAGAAATTGAAGGCAACTACAGTGTAGAGGTACACCACCACCGCCAACAAGCCCACTGTCATCATGAGCTAGCAGAGACAAGAAGGAACCAAAGTTAGTACATTCAAACTGAAGCAAAATTCATACTACTGAGTGTCTCCTGCACTTGCCTGTTTGCCGTTGTGTGTGACTGAGGACAGGATAGTGCGCAGAGTCTTGACACCCATGGCGATATCCAGCAAGTGGCAGGCGAAGAAGAAGTTGTTGTAATGGCCGAGCAAAGACATTATCGTGTACCAACAGAGATATAGGAAAGTCTACAAAGAGATAACAAGGAAGGTTATTGCAGTTCTCATAGGTAAGGTCGTGTTCACATAATATAGTACAGTATATTGTGCAATATACAAGTAAATATGGAGTTGCTTACACCGTCTGTGAACACAACGCCAAATTTCCAGATCTGGTACTTGATGTCAATGGAGGTCATCCTAAAAAGATACAATATTGGTTGATATCCATTTTAAATTATTAGTTTCAATTTTGAGGAACAATATCTAATCTTTGTTGGTTAAATATGTACTATACCATGCAAACACAGAGTTGTCTGGTTCCTCCTGTTTCTTCTCATGCTGTTGACTCACATCCAGGGAGGCTAAATCAACACCCAGGAGTTCAGCGATTCTTTCTCTGCCATAAATGTCTCCGTACTTATCCAGGACCTGCACGCAGACATTATGTTACACATTAACATGCTCTACAGAGCCCATTTCAAAACCAGCAAAATCAAACACAACTCACCTTTCGTTTGACAAATTTGTCCCAATAGTTGTTTGGGAAGGAGCTGTGAAAAAAGGGACACCATTTATTAATTTAAGTAAGAAAGAAAACCTGTTGGTATTTGAAATAGTTTTCTTGTGTGCCTACTTAATCTTGACACTATTAAGAAGCATGATATACATACGGTGTATTTAGGACCAGTCGATCCCACTGGCCCTTAATGTCATCATCCTCAGGCTGCTCAGTGATGTAGAGGCCGTCAAACTCCAGCTTTCTTGCAAGTTCTTTCTCCCTTTTAAAGATCACCAGTGGAATCTGACAAAAAACAATTGCAAATGCTGTTTAACTGAGATATGCAAGTTTTTGGAATCCTTTTCTGGTATAAGGCAGAACATAGTGCAACACTTCTGTCCATCATACCTTGAGGCAGTTGTAGCCGATGATACAGATGAATGAGATGACTGTGTGCAGGGCGGCAAGGAAGGCCAGAGTGGGCTGCATGTAGCCAGTGCTCTCCTCTAAATAAAAATAAATTGGGACGTCTTCCTCGTCCTCATCTCCTCCTTCATTCATTCCAGATCCCTCAGCCTCTTCCCCTGAGCCTTCAAACAACGCAGAGCCTTCGAACAGCCCGCTTCCCTCCGACAGTCCAGATCCTTCCATCTCCTCGCCATCAGGCGGGGTGTCAGACACCTAAACAGAACAAAACAATGTAGAAACAAGACAGCTTGGCATAGTGGAACTGTCTTTGACTGAACCACGCAGATAGTCTACTAAACAGACACGATTTATTTTAGTTATTGAGTACTCGAGCACAACGTAATCATTCAAATACAAAATTATCTTTTTACCTTGTAGAACAGCAGAATGAAGTTCAGGGCAAATGCGAGGAACAGAGCCAGAAAACGCAGGTTGTAGAAGTTTCTGGAGAGGTAGTTCTACAAAAGAGAGATGAATATTTTTCAGCTGATTAGTGAGTTGGTAAGTGCAGAGTGACATTGAAATTGTTCTAGCAAATCAGTTATGAAACAAATATTAGCAAATATGTCACCATAAATTTATTTCTTTGGGTTTCCAGCTCAGTCCAGATTTGATAACTGCCTTCCGTTTTCGGCTTCTTTTCTTTTTTTTTCGCAGATTTCTTTGGTTCTTCTGGCTTTTCTTCCTCCTTGCTCTGGGATTCTTTCTCTGCTTTCTCTCCAGTTTCAGCACTGACCACCAAACACAGCAGAGTTATTGTTTTATTTCCATACTTCATCAACATCAAACTCAAATCATGATGCACTAAGGCTGTCACTGCTGCAACCCTTTTTGTCATCAGTCTGCCCATGTCTCTCACGTCCCCTACAGAGACCCAATTCTATACTGTACATTATATACTGGTAGTAATGTTGATGGTGCAGTATTTTGGCAGTTAGCACAAGAAACTGCTGCATTAAATGAGCCAAGGCATGTACCAAAGCTGTGAATTCAGAACACAAACATCAAACCATCCCAAATTGTAAAATATTCCTCTCTACAGTATATAGACTTGGCTAAAAAGTCTAGTCTGTTTTCTAGAGCCATGACAAGGAGAAGATATGTTGAGAGCAAACAAATGTAAACAAGGAAACAACTCGAGAATCTTACTCAGCCTTTTCAGGCTCTGGAGGAGGTTCCTCTACAGGGACAGGTTCTGCTGGTTTCTGGCCAGCATCAGTCTCTTCTGGTGGCTGTAACAAACAAAAACAACACACACACAGTAGCCAACAACACTTTAGCCTTCCCTTTCTTTTCTCAAATCTTCCTTTTTCTTTAACAAATATACTGTTCAAGATTTGATCTTTTTCTTTTTCTGTCTTAATTTTCTGGGAGATTTAAAACTGGATCGCTACCCACTGAGGAACTGGATTAATAACCATCCAGAGAATTAGCTAATATTAACAAACATTTTTATTCACCTGAGGAGCAACAAAACTCACCATTTTCCTCTTTGTTATGGGAGTCCCTTCAGGAGTTGGAGGTTCAACAGGTGACTCTACACCCATGTCTCCAAGTCCACCTGGAGCATCAATACCTGGTATCCTCCCACCTTCTTTTTCCTGGGTATCCTCTTCTTCCTCCTCTCCACTCCCAGTCTCTCCTGTGTCCGTTACACCTCCAGTGTCTTGTTCTTCCCCTGTCCTCGGCTCCCCTGGTCCATCTCCATGCACATCATCCTGGGTGGGATCTGGCATGCTTGCTAGAATCTCAGTCACTGTGATATTTTTAGCTCCCTCCACTAAGCCACCACCAAACAGTGTTTGCCAGATGATCATAAAGAAGCCTTTGCACACATTGTAAATGAAGTGTAGTATACTCATTAGGATGGTCCAGAAGAAAATGGACAAAGCCACTACAATCTCCTTGACGGTCATCTTTCTCACTCTGCGATATTGTCTACGAAGATTACGGAAGGTGAAAATGCTGAAGAAGCTTAACATGCTGTTTATGAAGTCAGCAAAGGCAGAGCTTGATTCGGGCTGCCCTTCCTCTCCATTACTGTCCTCATCACCTCCTCCACTTGCCCCCCCTCCTGGTCCTCCCTCACCTCCAACTTCATCCCCTTCGTCATCTTCTTCTCCCTTTTCCTCTTCCTCCTGCTCTGAAATCTGTGAGGCTATATTCATCTCAAAGATGGTGTCCTCACAGAAGTTGACAAACATTTCCATCTTCTCTGATTCACCGCCCTCATTGACAACATCAAAGATAAACTGTCGTTTGGACTCTCTGACCTGGGGCATCTCCCACTGTCTGCGGTTTACTTCACTGATTTCAAAGTAGATGCGCTCGATCTTTCTGCTGGCGCCCATTATTTCAATACGGCCCAGGAAGGGGCGGAAGTAGTTCAGCACACTCTCTGCTTGTTCTAGGAAATTCTTTAGCCTGGTGTCATGGGGGACGTGCTCAGACAGGTTGGTGAGCAGCACTGCGATGTTGAACCCGATGTCCTTGGCAGGTTCCTGGAAGCGATTGGCGAACTCCTCATAGTGGATCATGTCATTCTCATCTGCTTCTGAGCAGGACAAAAGAAACTGGATCTCGGAAGGGGAGTACTGTTTCTGACTGTCCATGGCCTTCTGGAAGTCCTTCTTGGAGATCAGCCCTCGAGGGTCTGTGACGTAATCACGGAAAGCATCCGAAGCCACAATGTCTTTCAGTTTGAGGAACATGTCAAAGAACTTGAGGATCATCTCCACGTTGCTGGAGGACTCTACCAACATGTCTACCATCTGGCGGGCAATTGTACCATTTACCACGTTTCCTGAATAATACAGAGTAAAATTCAAACAGAGGTTTGAAAAGGACAAGGCAGGAAGAGATGAAAACTAAACAAGAGATGAAAACTCTTTTACCCTCTAATAGTGAGAGCAACATAACAACCATGTCTTTCTGCAGGTCAAGAAGCTCCTTCAGCAGACCGATCTGGCTGGAGTCCTGTGACCATAAAAAGATGCACAAGATCTTACAGCAATGACAGCAGATCTTACATCATTTTAAAATATAGGGGGGTTTATAAAGATTTATAGAGATGCAATTGAAAATGAAGTGAAAAACACAAGTCAAAAGTGTCACACAAAATTATTTTAACATATAGTAACCCAAATACTTGTTATGATATGAGGTGTACATTCAAGATATTGCGTGTTGCATACACTCACATTCACAACAAAGAGGGTGCTGCAAAAGGAAGTTAAAATAACCTCATGCTGAGAGAATTTGTAAAAATTGTTTAGAAAAACTCCTCCAGCTTTACATAAATTCTGGTTACAATACATTTGTTAATTACCTAATTATTGTTAATACATTATTATTTCTATGTTTTTGTACACGAAATATAAACACAAGTTAAATGTCAGCTATGCCTATTTAAATAATGATTAAATGAGCATTAGATTTAATAGCTGAAACAAACATCTTGTAACAACCCATCAATAAAAGTTACATCTGCAGTACTGTTGTCTCTGCCTGTGCAATGAAAAAAATCTAGAGGTTTTCATTGTAAACAAACACTACAGCACCTGCTAATTCATTATTCAGTTCATTATTCCTTCATCCAGAGAAACAGGAACTCAGCGGATATAGTCTTCAGTTGGAAATACTTTTTGATGCCACTGGCCTGATCTTATTCTCTTCATATATTTTGTGTTTGAACATACATAACCTCATCCTAATAATGCCATGGATTGCTATGAACTGTAACAGAATTTTAGTTGGAAGATGAATTGAATTCCATGAAATAAATGTTCAAATATACAAATAATACTAATGTTAGACTATGTTATGTAGTAATGTTATATTAAAGCTTAAATAATGTTATAAGCAAAGCAACACAGGAGCCACAAAGCAACACAGCACAAATAAAAAGCATAATCCTTCAGGTTAATTATTAGTAAATGAAAATTGCAACAGAATCGTAACCCCTGTTAAATGTGTGCACACAAAGTGGATGTCACATTAAAATATATTGCAACACCAAATAGTCTCATATTAAAGTGTATATTCCAACAGTGGAGGTTAAAAGTCAGCCCCTCTTTCAGGAAGTT
The DNA here is from genome assembly GCA_008360985.2 of Macquaria ambigua. Taxonomy (NCBI): domain Eukaryota; kingdom Metazoa; phylum Chordata; class Actinopteri; order Centrarchiformes; family Percichthyidae; genus Macquaria; species Macquaria ambigua. The sequence goes on along the minus strand of VMKM01000165.1, from coordinate 185,765 downwards.
TTGTAGTCACCTGCTTCTTTGTTATGAATTAACTGATTCGTTTGTTGATAACTTTAACATTGTTGGTTTTAAAATTCCTGGTGCTGTACATAGTACCGGTAATTGCTTAACAAAGCAAAACTCTTTGTAGTAAGGAGAATACTGCTGTGTCTGGAAGTTCATATTCAGTATGTTATTCCTGTGGCCTAATGTGGTACAGAATGCATAAGCAGGCGTGCTGCAAGATTTTACCGAAGAAAAAGACGCACTGACCTGATAATGATGTACTTTGCAACCTTGTGATCATACTTTCAATCAAGTATCTTCTTAGGTCTGTTCATGTGTGCTTTCTTGATGATTTCTCCATTTTGATTTGACATTTGTACTAGAATTATACAGTAATTTGGTGTACGTTGGGATGTAGCAACAGTGAGGTGTATCTGCAGAGTTCTTACTTCTGTCTGATTTATGAGACACAAGTGGATGTTTACCTGCTTTTTAAAAATGCTGAACTTCAGTTTTATACTCTTTGAATAGCCATCAAAAATTCAATTCAACATCAAGAGGTCAAAGGTCAAATAAATAATTGGCAGATATTTTGATTTTTTTTTTTTTACTAAAAAGAACTAGTTTCAAGGTGAAAAAAGGTCATAGGTGTGGTTTAATGACCTGAGTGGTATATAAAAGTTGTGAGAATAAGTTTTTCCATTATTGCAATACATTTTACTTAATGCAAAAAATGAAAGCATGGACAAAGTTCCCGTTGCAAATCCAATCATCGTAGTGACTTTTCAAAAATGATCTGATGTAGCTAAAGTAAGCCTTTCAGCAACATCTCTCACAAATATTAGTCATTTTTGAAGTGTGTATTTGATCAAATGGCTTGAAAAACCTTTGTCTTGGTTGACATGTGGTGTGTTTTTTGTTGATGCTGAAGTATCTGCCTTTTAAAACTCACCTTCTACCTTGAACTCAGTTTTATTTGATATCGAGCTCAGCATTAAAATTACTCTTATTTCCTGTGGAAGATTTAAAATGCCTAATTTAAAACAAATCAATCAAAAACATAGTGAAATACAGTACACATTGTTATATGCATTTCCTTTTTATGTATGCATTTAGTGTGTCACAATTAAATGAAAAACACATGTTAAAAGCACAGTTACTTAGCTTTGTGTCTTTAATAACTGAATAAATTGATTTTTATTGTGACATCACCTTTTTACTAAAAGAAAAGGCTCCCTTGCACCTCTTCATGAAAACTAAGGACAGTGGTTGGCATTTAGTACTGGCAGGTTTAAGCTGCCCTCTGCTGGGCAACACTGAAATGCAATACACCTTCTCACTTTGTTTTTGTAATTAGATTTTAATGTGGCATGGAAAAGTCATGTCACAGTGGAAAACAACTCATTCAGTTTTTAAAGACAAAAGCCAAATAACTGTCCTTTTATATTTGTTTTTCATTTAAGTATCACACATTAATGCAAACATAAAACGGAAATACAAAGAATGGATATTGTATGGAACCTCTTTGCTTGGTTTGTTGTAATTTAGGCATTTTAGATCTTCTATAATATACAAACCCCTAATTAAGACACTTCAAATCAAGTATTCTTATTTCATCTTTAAAAGCAGGTGGGTATAAAACAACCTGATAAGGGAAACCAAGATTGAATAAATTACAAACTAGTAAACACAATATCACATCAATAGATAAATAAAATGGATACATACTTTACCCTGCATTGACCATGTGGAAGACAGTTTAAATAATAAATGAATTATTCAGTTGTTAAACAATTAAAAACAATATTACATTTTCAAATACGCTTGTGTATGGAAAATATTTTCTTTCGTTTGACAGTAAAACAATGTTTGGGCTAGTATAGATTTACACACTAAATAATACATCACATCTTTTACCATACTGTACTATGATTAGAGTTTACTTTTTGGAATTACACATTTATAATATCCCCTGTTCACTGGTTTACCATAGTATTTCAAATACAATGCAAGACAGAACAGCTGATACTTTTGAGAATATCAGGTCAAGAAGGACAGCGCATGGGAAAGTAATTTTGTGTTAGGTGCATCATATGTGTTAAGAGTATGCTGAGCTGGGGACTTAGGGATGAAGTATGGCTTGGCTCTGAACTTGAATGTATGATTAAAGGGTTATGCATGCAAAACACTGTGCTAATAATAAAGGTGTGCCATTAGCCTCAGTCATCAACAGAGGATGACTGCAGCACTGTATAGAGTGGGAAAGTCATGTGATTTCTCTCAAAGTATTTTGACCTTTTAGTTGTAACAATAAAGTTGCACCATATGATCTGAAATCAATGTGATTCCACACTTTCGGTCAGGTTGGTTTGTTAAATAGTTAATAAAATGGCCGATGACTCTGTACTATTCAAGTGTCCCAGTAAGCCATGACTGTGTGACAGTGAGCCAACATGCACAATACCAGGACCCTGAAACTGAAGCAGCTAAACGGAATTCAGCCGTCATTCATTTGATTATTTACACCTTCCTACTGTGACATGTCAAAATATCTTCTGTGAAAAAGGCGTCCATTCAGAATTAATGTGAATGTGAAGAACCACTTTGAAAGCAGCCCATACTGCAGGTACAAATAAATGGTTGAAATACTCAAAGAATCAAGAAATCCAAAGTGACTTTGCTCTCTAAATGTAATATTCAGGCATACTGAATGCAGTGTGTACTGGCCACCTATTAAACAACAGTTTGCAAGCATGTTTACCATTAGGCCTGCGACAACATAGTTTTTTTCATGCACATGTAAGGAGCCATTGTATGGTTTATACTGTTATATGTATAGGTACCCAGAAGAGGTAAAGTCCACTGAACATCCACAGAAAGACATTCCTGGAGGCAATGACACTAACATAATGCACAATAAGTGCTATGTTGACCATCACTTTTGATACTCATGATAACTTCAGAGAGCCAAAATGAAACAGAAAATGAGCACCAGTGCACAAGTGGCGTAACACTTGGTTCTAAAGATCATCGTGCTTTTCATGGTTACCACTGATTTCTGTCAAGGTCACTGAAAATAAAATATGAGATCAAAGTTGTACAACAGCAGAAAGGCAACACTGAGTTTGTGTTTCCTTTATTTTACATGTTTACAGCAAATAAATATTTTTCATTTGGACGGTATAATTAATTGAACTGTATGTGCGTACCTGTGCAAGCTTCATCATCATGTGGGCAAAGACATGAAGGAACCCGACAATAGCATCCCACAGCCTGCTGTGGGCCAGGGACTGCTGGTTGCCGGTGCATGGGCCCTGAAGAGAGAAACTGTGCGTTACACACATCATAAACAAACAACCTGCTAGTGTTAATGCCTGATTTCTTCAAATTTTACCTGAATATATTCAGTTAGACTGTTGAAAATCTGTTTTGCCACTGTCATAGCTTTGGAGAAATTCTTTTTGCCTGGATCATCAATGACGTCCTTGCCAGAGTAATACCAGTAGAAATCACTGATAGACTCCTTGATTGAAAAGAATGAGAGGTAAGTAGAGTATTTCCATACCATAAAAATATCTATCTATATTTTTATCAAGGTAACATGTCAAATGTTTTGGCATATAAATCCCTTCTTAATCAATTAAAAATACTATAAACAAAGTACTTACAGTGTCCCGAACATCTGACTTTCTTGATTATCTGAGCTACCAAATAAAAAGCCTTTGGGAACTATAAAATGACTGAAAATCCACGGTTGAAGGCAAAGTTAGATGCGTACATCCAACCGACCAGCTACACAATAGCACATCATGTCACATATGTCGTTTTTGTGACAATATAATCCTCAGTATGGCCTTTCAAACTTTGATTTTGAATCTTTATTAACTGCACCATCTCTAGGCTAAATTAAAAGTTGCACCTGGAGTCGGAGGAGGTAATCGACGGTACAGATGATGACGTTGATGGTAGTTGTGCTGCCTGTCTGTGTCCGCAAGTAGTTCTGAAAATCTGCAGCAAAATAGAGATCATTTTGAAAAGTAGTAACGTTTGACAATATTTCCTTCAATGAAATGCATAACTTGGTTTGAATTTAATTTTACTCTCATTTGAAACATGAGTCATTCTCACCATTATTGTGACCCTCACAAAGCAGCTGCAAGAAGCGGAAGAGGTCACAGGTGAACTCGTCATCTGACATCACTTTCTCATCTAAACGAAAAAGAAATGAAGGAAAGTGTTAAATTACATCCTAAAATCAGGTTGAGATCAGACTAAATATAGTGGTAAAAAGTCTTACTGGTGATTACTGAAACAGTTTGCCTGTAAATAAAATTAATTTCTCAACTTACCATCATGTCTGAATGGATTTTAGTAACAGACAGCTTTACTAACCACCTCTCACCGAGTGTTTTTTTTACAATAAATTAAAGAATGGGTCATTGTAAATTGTATAAATGATATTAATAGAAGAAATACAAATGCCTGTGGTCCGACAATGGTCAAATGTCAAGCAACATACAGGAGGCATCAGCAGCACATGCACACAGCTAATGTAAAAACAAGTCGCCATGAAAAATTACCACAGAAACATAATCAGACAAACAGTCACATTAACAACATGTATAAACTACGCAGATGACGATAATGCACTGTTGTACAGATAGAAAGACAGCATTAAAGTTAAGACATTGCAGTGCTCAGGGGTGAACTGGTCATCTGGAGTTTTTTTAACTAACAGTATGCAAAAACAATGTATAGAATTTAGTAGATAAGGGAAAACCAGGATTTTCTTAAGTGTGTATCATTCCATATATAAAGCCACTGCACCATTTTGAAATAGTCTACAAAAATGGGCTGTTTGCTGTATATGTCCACTATAACTTGATATTTTTGTTGCCTTTTTAAAACCCCAGTCCACCACTGACCATAATGAATACACACACAGATACACAGACGCAGAATCATGCAGCACACACCAACTTTGCTCTAATGCAGCAGCGATAAATGTCAGAGAGGTTGGGGCATTGTCCATCAAAATGTTGAAGGGAATCCAGCGCATGATATAGTACATCAGAGAAAAAGATTGCACATTCTTTAGTCGTATCAAAATTACAGTTTGAGCTAATGACTTCCAGACTTGCACTTGGATGTGCCGTGGTAACTGTTTAATCCTTAAAAATAATTATTAATTAACTACAAGCAAGCTCAAGAGTTGGTATACTCGAATCTACCAGAATATTCTTTTAAATTTTTGTGTTTAAATAGTGTTAAAATTAATATTCTGATAGATTTGTGTATGCCAAGTCTTTTCAAACTTGATGCATATTTGTTATCAAGATTGACTGCAGTGACAACAATGTTTGTAGCCATATATTCATAAATGATATGACTGAAAAATGTGCAAGAAGGTATTAAAGCCGTGAAACTATTCATAACAAATAGTTTTCATGAAGGTTTCACCCACAGTTTTAGTAGTTTTTCATGAGCAGAAAAGACCAGATTCCATTCATTGCCTTTTGAAATGAACAAGAAACGTGAGGAGGGGCACGAGCTATGAATATGAAAGATGGACAGAGGCATCCAATCCTCTCTTGGTGGAATTTCAGTGTTAGATAGAGAAGTGATGGAGCAAGGGGGACAGGGGAGAGAAAGAGAAATAAGAGAGCAGAGAGGCAGATGGACAGAAACATGATTTACCCCGATCTAGGTTCAAGTCTGAGGACCATGAAAGGAGGGACAAGGGAGAGGTGGCAGTGATCGTGGGGAAGGGAGAGAGGATCAGTGTGTTGACAACAGTAGAGGACTAAGAGATGAGGAGGGGGAGATTAACAACATTCCATGGCAAATTCATTCAGGTAGACTTTCAAATGAACCTCCAGAATTAGATGACAAAAGTTGGTAAAACAGTAGGTGAAGTCCAATCAACAAGTCAAACTACTAGACATACTCAGGAAAAAAATGTAAAAATCCTTAAATCAAATCCTTTAACAGTTATCCAAGTGTTAATAATATTTAATGTTAGGAAAGTAATCATTCAATTAAATTAAAATGTGTACACTAAATGACAGATGGAAAACATTCAGAAGAAGATGAATTAATAGATGCTCAGAATGTCTTAAATGTATTTATTAAATCATTATCTTAACTTGATTGATCTATGTTAATGGTGATGAGGCAGATACCTTATTTACAGTCACTAACAAAAACATCACTTGATTTGGATCTTTCATTTTGACCATTCTTACTATTATTCCTCCAAAATGTGTATGATCGGTCGTCAAAAATATGAACTCCCCTGTGTTTCTTTTCTCTAATCTACAATGAGCAGAATTAACCTATTTGGGATTTGTTTGGACATATACAGTACTCAAGTCAAGTGAAGACACCCAGATAGAACGTATTTTCAACCATCTCAAATAAGCTTGATTTTGATTTTCAACGAGCTCATTTTGACGCATTTGCCAATCCTACGGCACCAAATTTACTGATACGGGATAAGAAATTATAAATTAAATGAGAACATCTGCATAAATAGTTTTTAAGTCATCATCTTTTAGGCCGTATAGATGATCAAGGGTATGATGATGTTAAATGTAGTCCATGTAGGCAAATGGGTGCTGCTGTCATTATTTGTGCTGTTGAGTTGGACGTTGTCGTACAGTGAATAATGGTATAATTCGGTACTCAGTTATTTTTGAGTTGTTGAATTGTCTCTGCAAATAATTTCTACAGACCTTTCAGATCTGCTTTGAATGTGTGTACTTGTGTACTGTACTGTGTCCCATCTCATCGCTGGTGATTGCGTAGATTATTGTGCAATGAGATGGGTGAGGTACGAATATTCAACAATGTAAACTGCACCTGCAAACAATGCACATAATCTATTATATGACAATATTAAACAATAGCTGCGGTGTGATGTTTTGCCTGCTGTAAGAGTATGGAGACTTACTAGTGCCCTCCTCTGAAACCATGCCCAGCCCCTCCGCCTTGTTCTGCCTCTCAAAGGCATTTAGATCCAGGACACTGCAGAGGACATAAAGCCATTTTTAGATGTGCACTCCCCGCTCGTCAATTAATATACCTAAGTTATGTTACAATTCAAAAGTTGAAAATTGTGTTTACTGATTGAAAACTGACCAGCATGTCTGCATCAATGCCTGGACACTCAAAAAGAAGCCTACATCCTTCTTATCCTTCAAGTACTCCAGCATTTTCTAACAAAAAAGAGGGGGTTATCCATAAAAAGTGCTCATTTAACGGTAACTTCACATTCAAAATAACAACATCTGAAGGGTTTGTTTTCAGAACACATACCCGTTGAACCTCACTGTTTCCACCGTTAAGGATAGAGATACCCAGCTTGAGGGTTGTAGTCACCATTGGGCCAGTCTCTCCTACATGAAAAAAGACAAAGTCATGAACTTGGCAAGGGCAAACTGAAACACAGCGCAGGCAAGTTTCCAGGCAAAAATGTGTTGCCCGAAGATAGGGAGCAAGACTACCTTTGCAGGCACTGATCATTTGCAGGACCATCTCTGCAGCACCACGATTATGAAGTCTGGACTGCTGGTACAGGAGCCTTTGTTTCTCCATTTCTTTTTCCTGTGGTTGACACAAACATTATGAGCATTTGGTGCTGTTATACTTCACACAGAGAATTTAAATAGATGGAGTGGACTCTTTCAGGTCAGATTTTTGATGAAATATTCAGTGGCAGTCTTAAATATACCAGGACTGGGTTGCACCAGCTATACATAAATCCATTACTAAGTTTCCTTCCTAAGTTCTTAGTAACTACTAACTAGTTTCAAACTAGTGATTTACTAAATCAGTTTGCACCATTAAAACCTAAGAAATATCTTAGCTAGTAAAGACTTTAGTAATGTGTAAATTGGTTGCTAAGGAACATCTATAGCGCTATGGATGCAATAGACTATGTAAACAGGAAGTCATTGTAGCATCACAAGCTAGCATAACTACCAAAATTTGAAAGGCGCAAAAGATATATTTTTTGTAAATGTAGGTATTACTATGTTTTAATTTAGTCATGCATAAAACTCCACTTAGTAAACACTTACGTTAGAACTAAGCTAAGTTTGAATTTACGAACAGCTGGTGCAACTGGCTCCAGGTGTTTAATGTAAAAATAGCTGTTCATTCAAAAAGTTGTCCATTCTATCCATTCATATTCTCAATTTCAATTCACATTCACTCTCCTTTCACTCAAGTCCCTAACTTTTCACCTTACTGCTGTCTAATCAACTTACCATTGTATTCTCATTATGCATCTATACATAAAGTGATCATTACAGAGAAAATATCTATTAATTGGTAAATTCTGTGAATCACCTACTAATAAAATCAATGTCACGTCATGCTTTTTCCTTTTGTTTTATATCAAAATTTTCTGCCACTTATTGCTATTTTTTGTTTCTTTTTATGTACAGTAATATCGTCTTTTTACAAGCATTTGCATTATGGGTTGTTACTGTCCATTTAAAGTACCTGTCTGACTCTTGCACACATTCTGTCACCCCACTTTATTAGTCATGGAGTTGTTACACTACTTCTTCACGTTTGCTGGTTGAAGCAAGCGTTAGACTACAGGAAACAGCCCCATTGGCTAAGCATTTTGGCCATATAGCTTACCAAAGTGTCTTAATTACAGCAGCCCTGCAATCAAGATACTTACAAGAGCTGTAATCCCTCTGCATAGGAGATCTTTGGCATTTCATAATAGTGTGCCTTTGCTTTAAGAATAGTTTGAACCATTTCTTAAAGCAAAACATTGCTCTGGCTCTAAACGGCCTTTAATCTCTACTTGTGCTAATGCACAATTATTTATTTATAGCACTGAGCCAACTGGGAATTAAATGCCATTTATAGAAAGAAAATGGCAATCAAATGAACATCTCTGAATCCAAGGGACAAACTGACATTCCTCTGTTCAGCCACATCACAAATCAACTTGTAGCATCCCACATCCTGACCCTAAAACAACCCCCCAACCCTCCACCCCCTGCCTCCCTCCCTCCCTTCCCACACCCAACCCCCCTCCCACCCACCCACATATGCCTGGCCATGCTCTACCCACTATGTGTCGGGCAGTTGGACCTCAAACTTACACTGCAGTGCCTGACTTTCTAATGAAACCTGATGAAACCTATGAACTATGCACTATATGATGTGTGTGAATTGACTTTTAAAACTATGACTATGTGTGTGAATATATAGCTTTTAACGTTGCATGTTCTATACTGGCTTTCACTGTAGTCTGTCAGTATGCTATGTGAGTGGGGGAAGGGAACATTGATCAGTAGCATTCAGTTAATAAAGACTGGTGTTATGAGGGTGAGAGGGATTACATGGAGCGATGGGGAAAGAGACAGAGAGAAAGACAAATGGGGCAGCTATATAAACTGGGAGGAATGACATCACTAGTCAATGAGTTTGTGTAAAATCATATTCACAATAAGAGTTTTGAATTTGAATAGCCTATAAGAACACATCCAATATCATCTCAAGGCTTTTTGTACAGGCTTTTAGCATGTCTAACTCCCCAGTTTGATATAAGCCCTCACACGTTTTGAAGGCATTTTTGAATTTATAAATATATTTTAGTAGTTTAAAACAACAATATGTGTTGACAAAGCACAAAAATTGTTCATGGTCAAACAAACAAAAATGCCACTGGAGTTCTTTAACAGTTCAGCTCCAGTTGCTTTTAACAGTGAAGTCAGCACTGTGTGTATCAATGACTACAATGTGTGAGGCTCATAAACTTGACACAAGGAATGTAGTAAAGGCCTGCACAGTGGCAGCTGGTGTTGCCTTTTTAAAGTACACCATAAAGTATAAAAAGCCCTGCCAGTCCACTCCAGAGTAAAACTAGAGGAATGGACAGTGTGGTGTAACAGGAAAACCTTTGAGCTACATTTTTCTTACACATTGCTTTATTTTCATAATTGTATCCAAAGTGGTAGACATTGTCCATCAAGAGAGTTGATAACGGATTTTATAATGTGAGTTATTATTAGTGTGATTACTATTATTTCAATCATCATTATCATTATTATTGTTGATGTTAAATTACATTAAGTTAATTTAATCTAAATAGACCCAATCCAGATCCAAGGCACAAAGAAGTGCAAACAGGAATAATAGGCCTTTTGAACCAGTAAATGGTATATTTAAATAATTGCAGTGCTTGTTAAAATTGAAGTATAGTAAATTTTTGTCTCAAGTTTTAGTGGGATTTGAAAAGATTTGAGTACATGTAGTAATTGATACAGTAAAAGAAAACTCTGGATTGGAGCTTTGGGTTTCTAAATCAAGCAACTCACAATGAATGAAGCACAACATACAAACAGAAAAGACAGAGCACAAACAGAAGAGACAGAGGTAATGAGACAAAACAAAGACAGAGAGAGAGAGATGTGGTTGTGAAGTAATGTTCCGATGATGAGGTCACTCAATGCGTCGAGAGCTACCGCTCCACTGTGTTCCTGGTCCCTAGCCCCTGGTCGCCCATTACCAGTTCTGACTGTCGCACCTCAAAGGACATCTCATCCTCAGCATTTTCCAACATTTCCTCTCCCCCTTCTTCTTCCTCACCAATATGACAGCTCTAAATAAATGGAGAGGAAAAGAGAAAAATATGAACGTTTCAAAGTACATTATGCACATATCAAACCTCAACTCATAGCCAGAACCCTCTGCAACGACTCACCTTTGCCATAATGTCAGCATATGCCATATAAAGATGATCTGTATCAAGTTTACTGAAATGGGGACAAGAGAAGACAATTGATGAACTAGGAATAACATGTCATCCTGTGTTTATACCACACTTCTGCATTTCAGTGTTGTTGTATCAGCGAGGACCTATCTAACCTCTTTTCTGTTAGAGCGGTACGACTGAAATGCAGAATAAGCTGGTGGAGGGGATCCGGCTTTGTTTCCTTCTCCTCCTCTTCATCTCCTCCTTCCTCTTGCTCCATTGCTTTCTGGGATGCACAGGGAGAGGAAGGGTGAGTAATGGCACAGAAAACACAATTCCAGATGAAGCAGATGTGAGACGACACTCACAGACAAGTCATCTATCATCCTGTCTTCAAATGAGTAACCCTCAGTGTGAAGCCAGTTGCGTTTGTATCCCTCAAGGAACATGTTTGAAGCTCTGTGCCTGCAATGCAAAAAAACAAAACAAAGACAACGTGTGTTTGCATTTTCATACATCTGCCGTAGTTATTTTGTGAACATGTCAGTTTTGACAGCTTTCTCACCTTGGAATGTTGTATAGAGGTGTCATCCTAAAGCAAGCGACCACAGCCCTGCGTCTCTGCTTGGACAACAGTTTGTGCCACACCATCTTCTTGGATTTAAACGGGTGCTCCGTCTGTACCAGACAAGGTAGACATTGGCAAAGTGTCCAAAAGAGTTCATATGGTAACTTCTTGTATACAACAGGAAAAGCTTTAAGTCATAGTTGTTCATTTTTTGACTGATTTCCCTCCAACATCTGCACATTAGTCTAATATTTTGAGCACTGGGGTACTAAACCATAATTTCTGAAACCTGCAGTTAAAAAAAAAAAACTTGATAACAGTAAAGCTTGAAGTTAGGCTTTCTCCAATTAGTAGGGACTTTTTGCTATATTGTTAGTGTGCTTGTAAAGCAGCATCATTTTCTTGTTCTTTAACATCTCTGCTACATATTATCTTTCTACCAAACTCAAAAATATTGAGCAATTTGTTTATTATTTTCACATACACACAATATTAGAACATTCATATCTTATTCAAATAATATATACGTAATATATGGAGTACAATCTTATTTTCCAAAGCTTTTCCATCTCTGTCAGTGGTCATTTGTTATACTGTGTGCTGGAGAAACAGTATAAGTCTACTACAGTTAGCGTGGTGGACGATGGTCACTCACCACTTCAAGGTGGTAGAGAACAGCAGAAACCTCCTGAACTCTCTTGACAACTTTCATTGGAGCGTCAGCATCTTCAGCCTTCCCTGCCATCTCTTTGTACAGGGCCATCTGCCAGCGCATCGATGGGTTGTCCACCTTTCCACAACACAGGGACACAGAGCTTTCTGAAATGTATTGTGACTGATTACGTATTATCACAAATCCAATTCCTTGGAAGTACAACACTATTGGACTAACAGTTCAGGAATTATACCTTGCCCTGAAGATGAAGGTTGTTCTGCAGGAACTCCCTTACTTCTTCATCAGTGTCTCTCTGTAAAGTAAAATGTTTTATCATCCATTGTCCTCCTAAAAATGGTTTGGGAGGTAAAACTGTTATTGTTACCATACTACAGTTTTTAACTTGATACAAATCAGACAACAGATGTTTACCAGAATCAAGTTCATTTAGGGTCAGAAAAAAAAAATACCAATGAGTATCGGATCTTGGCCAAGTTGATAAGCTCCTGATCGGCAGGGGAGCACATGTTGAGGCCTATGGGGAGCATCTTTTTCAAGGCAGCCACAATAAGTGAAGTCTGCACAGAGTAACGATCTCCCCGTCTCTTCTTCTTGGTACGTTCTGTATCTGAGCCTCCACCCTGAGAAAAGGGACAATAAACCAAAACGCATTCACAGTATCTCATAAAATGCCAGAGGTATGAGGCCACAGTTAACACTGCTTTGTATCAAACACATTACAGCCTTGATTCAATGTCAGGCAGTCACTTACATTACTAATAAAAAACTAGTTTTTCGACTGCAACACCACAAGAGCAAGAATACAACTGATTCTATGTATATGCTACCCTACATCTCACAAGTCAATATAAACATAAAATGAGTTTGTCAACACAGTCAGTATTCATTAAAATTCATGACAAACCTTCATGATTGTTTTAATACTAACTACTGAACATCATCCTACCTTTTAGTAGTGACTGAGCACTATGAAGTGCTGCAAGCTGTTTATTATGCAATAACAGTAGGTCTCTCCATGTAGAAACACCCAGCTACATTCACTGGAAATTGTTATTAGACATGTTACTGTCAACAATGTGTAAATAAGAAGTAAGTGCCCACATTTGTCTATTTCCTGTTATTCCCCAAATATAAAAACCATTGTTTCTCTGAGCTCAGACTGGTAAGTAGAGGGTATAGTGAAAATGTGAGGGCAAAGTGGGGATATAGCTGGCTTTGGGAAAGGGAAGCTGAAAGGAATGGGTCTTATAAGAAAGTAAAAAAAAAAGTAAAAAGAAATTGCATTTACAAAACATGCAACAGAAAATAGATTTCAGTCAAGTGACAACCCATTCTGCATTCCATGAACAGGATAAATAGCTACAACAAACTCATGTGGGTTTTTTGTAATTGTGAATTACATTTTGTAACAACAGCAGCCCTCGGTGAAAGATTAAAATATTAGATGAAGTTACAGAACAAAACTCTTGAAATTAAAGTTAGACCTATTAGTTGCAGGCTGTTAAAATCACACACCTACTGTAAAGCAAACTGTCTATGGGATATGTCCCTGTGCTCGCCTCCTGAACTCCTGTTCTGTTCCTGTGAGAGTTCAGTCCTTCTGTTAGCTGCTCTTTCTGGAGTCCTCCAAGATGTGCAAATGTATGTGAGAGCTTACGATATGAAAAATGCATTGCGTAATATGAATGTTTAGTCTATTAAATGCATGCTCTATGAATAGGTCACAGGGTATTTGTATTTGAGCCACAGAAGTGTCGATAACAGGATCACACAGTAACGGTCACCTTACAGAAAAGCGTAGGGTGCAAAGTTACTGGATAAATTCTGAAAGTCAAACAAGTAAATATAACTTGGGGGCTACTGTAGTGATAAGTGATATTGATACTACTCATTACCACTCATATATTACACATATTGCTGCTAGAAAGTACTAGAAGTACCTAATATGGTCCACTGACCTTTACAAAATCCAAAGTCAGTTATTATGGTGTTGTTTACAGTGGCTCAAGTGTGTAAACCCTTAGCTTGCCATAGTAATGGCTAGATTTTACAGGTAGGTCTGGTCATTAATTGGCTGAAATGGAAAAACAAAGAGGCCGGTTACAGGCTTTCTAACAGCAGTCTTCTCATTATAGGTGTTTGCTGGGGTGTCATTGTCAGACATGTACAAATAAGTCAACCCCAGAGGCCCTACGCCCCCCTATCCATAATTAACAAACACTATCAGTGCCAGAAGTACTTACTAAGAGCATCATCCACTGCTTCTGCTTCAATTCAGTGCCAGATGCAAGTGTGTTATGGAAGACCAGTTTAGATGAGACAGGGTGCAAAGCATTTCGGGGAATAATTTAGATAATAAGAGTGAATTAATATATTGGTTAGGTTCATGGTCATTTTAAGCACAATCTAAAGAGGGAACCCAACAAATGTTTCAAGAAATCTGCTTCAGTGATGTTAAGCATCAAGTCATGTGTTAGTGTGGATACTAGAGAGTGTAAAGGAAACTAAACCATGATGTGCCATGGCATTTCCAGGGAGGAGAGAAGAAAGAGCACAGAGAAGACTAACATCATCCCCTAGTGGCAACAAGCTGCATTACAAAAGCTACAGGTCAACCATCCTTCAATGAAAAGAAACAAACGACATACTAGAAAGACTCCAACTCAACTATGATCAAAAAAGAGCAAACTCAGTGACAGGATGATGGCACTGCGCTCTCACTACCACCTTGGGCTCGGTGTAAAGCCCAGTGCCATGAGCCCAACTCTACAGCTGAGTACTTTCATCAAGCGCCTCCAGACTCCCCCCCTCACACACTGGCAGGACTGGGGATGGCCCGCAGATGGGGCTTGCCCTTTTGTCCAGTGATCCTTTATGAGAGTAATGTGTGAGTGTCTCTCCCTAGTGCATATCCATTACAGTTTAATCTTGTGTATAATTTTGCACTAGTTAAAGTGTAGAAATAAATCAGTAGTTTTGTGTCAGTGCACAAGTGCAGAGGCTCATACAGTGGGGTATAGCAATGCTAATGACAGTGTAAGTGGATCCAAACTCCATCTGTTGCTCCTTTGAAGAAACTTCTTGCTGGGATTTTCACATTCTATTCATATAAATAACTATATATTTATAGCAATGACAAATTCTCAACTGAGTTTTGTTCCACTCATAATAGGCTGTAAAGTATTCATGACTAAGCAGGCACAGCTGCATGTACAGAAAAAGCATTTGTCACTGGCACTCAATTAGTGACCTAGTGTCTCAGGTCATATCTCTGTGAATGGAATGTGTACGTCTTGGGTGAGTAAGTGTACTTGAGTGTGTGCGTGTGGATCAGATGTGCCAGTGTGCTGGAGAGGTTGATGAAAAGCTCCCCCAAAGTGAGGTGCCATGCGGTCAGCACAGCGGTCGTGCAGGAACAAAGTCTAACCTCTGAGTCCCCGCCCTGGAAACCCAGCCGCAACCCAAAAGAAGAGGACAAGGGACAGCCAAAGAGAGAATATTGTTAACACAACTGCTATGGTTCTAAAAATTGCGAATTAAAATCAAACCTCAAAAAGTTATAGCAGGCTTCGCTATGTTTAACCAAGCCCAATAGACAAGAATATTAAAAAAATAATACATATACAAAATCAGAAACTACCAGAACATTGGGCACTGGAAAAAACTTTTAAACTCCTGTACCTGGCAAAGATGGTGCATAAGTGCCTTTCTGTTTTAGATGGCTTTGTTGGGTTATAATCAGTGGTACAATATTTTGAATTTCCTAAAGCCATACTAAGGATAATATAGAGTTTAATAAATGACAATTTTAAACTGTCTGGAAATGGTTGGTAAAGTAACTAAATCATAAAATCATGATAAAAAACGAGGGCACAAAGAAAGGAATACATACAGTTGTTACACAGTACGCCTGATTTGAGATCTGACACTATACCAGCCTCACTGCAGCACTGGCTTTGCCTTTCATTAACTCACCTTGCTCATTTTACTCTTGCTGTCAGCGGTGAGGAATGACATGTTATTGATCTCATTCATCACCACAAAGTTCTGTTCCTCTCGCTTGAAGTTCTACAATAAAGAGAGAAACGGGAAACATACAGTAAAGGATTTGCGCTGCTACAAATGGCTGCGTTCAAAGACAATATGAACATACTCACATGAGATTTGGACCAGAAAATAAAGACCTCCCCAACCATTCGGAAGAGCTCTTCTGCATCTGGGTCTGGGCATGTCAGCCACCTTGCCCTGTAGCAGAACAAATTACTTTAAGGCTCCCCAAAGTCACAACAAGGTTGGCTAATGAACAATATATGAAAAGATAAGTGCATTATGTTGCAATTCTGTCAGTACCAGGCAGGATTCACAGTTCAAAATGTATAATATGTTGATGTTTGTAACTTTATTGTACCTGTTGTTGTCCACATAGCGAATAAGTAGAGGGTAGAGGGCATACAAGTCTCTGCAGAGGACAGCAAACTCATCACGTATAGTGCCGTCTTCCTCATCCCCCTCTGATTTGCCCTCCATCCGCAAATGGTCCTCTTCAGCCACCACCTTCGAAGTGCGTTTCTTCAGCTTCTCCATTGTTGGGATGAAGTGGGACTTGAGCATTTCTGGCTTTGCCCTGCTGACAATGGGCTGTGAAAACACTAGGAGAGAAAACAAATAGTGTCATCTCACTTGTACAACAACTCACTCAGGTGTACACTATGACACACTAATAGAGTTTAAAACAGTGCTCACCAGCCAACCTCTTCATCCAAGAGGCCTCATCAATACCCAAGTTGTTGACTACAATTTTCATGATGCTGCCCAGCAGCTGATTTAGGTGTTCTGATGTGACCTCAGTGCAGATCCGGCCCTCCATCTCAGGGAAGTTCTCAAGTCCTCTCTCCCACCAGCGAGGCAGGTAGTTACACAGCATGGGCAAAGTGATTTCAATCACATGAGGCATCTCAGTGTAACGAGCCCCTGACTCTGCCAAGTCCCCAATCTCCTTTAGCAGAACATCCAGCTCTGGAATGTCTGGACATAATTCCTGGACCTCATTGGGAAGGCCCAAGACTTTGGCATTCACAAGAGAAGTAGTGAAAGAAATACAATTCAGAAACAAGACTTTGTTAGACAGAAAACAAATCTGAGGAAAGGGTACAGCACTTACTGGCTCTCTCCCTCGGTGTCTTTGTGGTGTAGACAGAGAAAGCGTTGAATTCATTTAGATGGGGCTCCATGTAGGCCACTGGCATTGCTGCTGCAAGGTGAGCCAAACACTCTCCAAGAGCTGGCCTCTGCCTGTAAATGTAAAAGACAAGTGCACATAAAAATGCTCTCAAGTATCTACTACTAAATTACTTAACAGATTGTAATGTATACACAAATGGAGTTACCTCTCAACATGTGGATTCTTGACAGTCCCTAGAGAGTAGATGCTACACATGATCCGATAGCATGACATCTGTAGATCATCCACTATATACAAAATACAGTAGTACAGCAGGGTCAGGATGAAATAATAAATAAACACCATGTAAACCATGTAATAGTACTGACGTGAAAGCACTCACGGATGACATCATCTCCAAACTGGTGCTGAGCGATGTGATCAAACAGGGAGGTAAGCACTGGGAGCAGGGCAATGGTTGTGTAGTTAATGTTCTGGGACACGCCTTTCACTTGCTTTAAAGGAGAGAAACATGATCATGGACTTGGGATATTAAAGGTCCAATGTTTAAGAAATCATTTGCAACAGTCAGGGATAGCAACATGTGCAAGGCCATTTCAAATATTGTGTACTTCTATTACCTGATTGCCTTTGGATACTTTGCCCAGTTTGAGGTTCTCTACCATCTTCTCTATATCATCAGCAGCACTTTCAAAGAATGACCGCAGCCCTGCTTTCACAATCTCAGGCCCCGACTTCATTACTGTCCTAAAAAAGAAAACAAGAAAGATTATAATGAAAAACAAAACAAAAAACATATTAATCTTAATGGCATTATGCATCTGGTGAAAAAAATAAAAAAATAACTGAACCTCGCATCCAGTGACCGTGCCAGAATGTGAAGACAGTTAACAATTGCTGAAGCATCCGTTCCTGCACATACAAATACAGTTCCTCTGTTATGAGGTCTTTTATAGAATTCAGGTCACCACATACTGTATACGTGTATAAAACAACTGCACTTGCTCTAACCTGGTAGACTGAAAAACATATTACAGCCAATACAATACAGCCACATATGAGAAACACAGAAAAGAGTGGAAAGATTCAGAAAGACTGATGTTGAGAAACTGATATCTTACCGAAGAGAGAAACTCTGTGTCTCACCAGAGCGGACATTTTACAGAAGATACTATGATGAGAAGGAAAGGAAAGGGAAGGAAAGGAAAATGCAAGAAAAAGGAAATGCTGATAAAAGGAGGAAAGTGATATATGAAAATAAGACATAATAAAACATCTTTGTGTGTTAAATCTCTATCATGAGAGGTCACCTTGCAATCATCTCCTTCTCCTTATTGGAAGAATGTCCACCACTACCCAGAACTTTTGCAGGTGTCGACAAGAAGTAGAGGCAGTGATTTTTGAAATACTGGTTGATTAGAGGCATCAAGATCTGAGAGAGAGAGAGCGTTTTCACACTTAGTACAGCGATGAGGACAAGTTGGGCCTTCAATTGTAGCCACTCTAGCTTTTACACAACAGTCTCTCACCTTGGCAAAGAATTTGATTTCCTGCTCATGAGGGGACTTTTCCACTCGTCCACTGCTTACCACAGCCTCTGTAAAACACATTTCCAAATATGCTCGTATCACAATAACAGAGGCAACAAAGATTTACTAAGTTACACCAATACAATTCTATCAGATGTTTAAGTATGTGTTCGTCTTCCTTGCCCCACAGTACCGAGATGAGCGATGAACTCCTGGGCAATTTCCATCCATTTCAACAGCTTCTGCAGGAAACCGTAAGCAAATCTCTTCTCGATGGATGAGATGTCAGACTCCATATCTTTCAGGCCCCTAAAGTGAAACTGACATTAACTCTTTGTACTTGAATTTAATGAAACATTTCCATGAGTATCTGTGGCACATCATGAAGCATAATTTTAGAAGGCAACTATACTACTCAAACTATAATGCAACTTCAATACTGGTTACCTTATAGTCAGAGAATCTATGATTATAAACAGAAAGTATTACGTAAAACTAAAAATACTTTGCTTGCTATGTTTCTGTTTTTCTTTATAAACAATATTTTGTTGAATTTTCAAGCACTGCTATGACTTGAAACTGCTACAGAATGGCACAGCTACATGCATCCAATCATTCTGTGTTACATCAGCTTATTTTAATTGCTTTCAGCTTGATTAGTATAGATGTAACCTGCTGTGCTCTAATCATGTTTGTGTCGTTTGAATAGGCAGGTGATCTGAGGATACTATCTGCTAGGGCCACACAATTAACATATTACACAGAATATAAGTCAGCAGATTAAATGAAAATACATTCTATTAGTATGAAACTAATACAAACTCCGCTAAACGTTCTATACACATTTTTCTTCTGCATTGTTACCTTGTGACAGCATATCCATTAAGCTGCAGGAACTTGAGCAGCTCATGAGCCTTCTCTCTATCTCGTGCCTTTTCCTTTGCTGTCAGAGTATCATAGGGCACCAGCAGAGGATGTGTTCCACCACCTACACAAACAGACGCACCAATCAAAACTCTTGAAGAAAATGGGCAAAAGCCAGATCTCTCATTTCCCATATGTCTTGGTTGCCTCCTCTTACCTTTGGACTGCAGCTCCAACTTTTTCTTCCGTCCCCAGGTGTTATGGTAATTTTCTGCCAGTTGCTCTGCCATAGACTGTGAACAGATATAAACTATGAATATTGATCAGATGCTAAGATTATAGCACAGAAGGTTCAAATATTTACTGCCCTACCTGTAGGTCTCTTGAAAGAGCCATGTGTGAGATATCAATGGGCTGTGGACTGTAGCCATGGCTTGGGTCATAGGTTGCCTAGAACAGAAAGACTTATCATTATATACTGTACAATAAATAACACTGCTGTGATAACATTATTAAGTATTAGCACATTCATCCAACTGCTCTATACCTGAGCGGTCTGTGAGATTTTTCGTGATGCTGCCTTCTTCTTCTCTGACTCTTCTTCCTCTCTTGCTTTATCCATGTTCCACTCCCATGCAAGCATGGCTTTGACTGACTCTTTGATTGGCCAACGGTAGATCTCTTTGTCCTGCCAGAAGAAAAGCCAGCGTGATCAGAAGCAGAGACAGATTAAGTAAAAGTACAGGGAGATTCAGTGAACAGCGTGATTGTGAACCTACCTTCTCTGAGAAGGTTTTGTATGGTCTAAGCATGGGATGAGTTTTTGCATTTTCATCCAGCACCTCACCATACGACCAGTTATTCTGGATCTGAAACATACATGTATTACAGCTGTCATTCATGCATACAAATATAATGGCTTCCTTATTACTTGTCTGTATCCATTTGGCCTTCCAGCACATAATGTATAGTAGCTATCAAACTAACCCAATATGTTGCTCCTGAATTAGCTGAAGAATAGTATTAGACTATTGTGAGCGATTACAGTGAGTGAAAACAAAAGTTCTACCTTTTCAAAGGCCCATTTATCATGTGTATATTCAGCATATTTGTTGATAAAGGGATCCAGTCTCTCAGGGATGATAGTGCTGTGGTTGGAGGAAGAAGCAGAGTGCATTTAGCTTTAATTATTTTAAAGAAAGATACTTTATGTCTTGAAAGGCACAATGACAGAAATCCTCTCACTTTGTGGTCTCTACTGGTTTAGGATCAAAGTTTCCCTCTGCATCTACTGATGCCTTTTTCTCTGTTTTGGAGGAGTAGCTGGCATCTACATAGTCAGGAGGAATGGCTCCAGCAATGGCGCAGATGCATGGCATTGAAATTTTGAAAATCTCAGCATCAAATTTCTGGAATCACAATAACAAGATATTACAATATGCCCATACATCATCTAATGTACTGAAAAAGAAAAATATCATGTTGCAGGAGCTCCACCTTGTGTGCTAGTGATTCAAAGATCCCCCAAAACAGTTTGCGGGTCAGATGCAGCTCCTCTTCTGATGCGACTCCAAAGTTGGCCCAACCATTAGGGAGGCAATAATATTTCCAACACCGCTCATAGTGATTGGTCAAAAGCTGCAGGACAAAGTGAAAGCAAAAAATGAATACCAGAAAAATATGTGAACTCAAAGGGAAATTTGTTTAATAGTTTTAAAAGCTCTTCATACCTTTAGTGGCATTTTGGCGTACTCATTGAGAATGGGCACATCAAACACCAGCCGTCTTAGCAGGTGCTGAAGCATGGATGGACGTAGATGTCTGAAAGAAAGATAAACAAAGTTAACTTCAACTATGAACCTGGCAATAAATAAATTACATGAAAAGTTTGCCATGAGGTTAAACTCACTTGCACAGAGCCATGAGGCACTCTTCAATTATGTCTCTTTGGGCCTTTGTGAAGGCTCGTCCACGAGACAGCCGGTAGATTGTGTGCAACATGGAGTCAATCATTATGGCTCGGTGATCACTGCCAGCAAAGAGTGGGGCACACTTGGTGATGAGTGGCAACACAGCAGAACACAGGTAGCGGTTCAAGGCGAGGGCCATTTCTGTGGTGCTGAAAGCAACCTGTTGGACAGAAATTCAAGCAGTGAATTAAGTCCAACAGGGTGGTTATAATCCTGCTCTGCACTTCTCCCCAAGGACCATATATGACTGTATGTTTGTAAATTGTTGAGGCTCACCGTGTCCAGAGAGGCAGCAGCCCTCATGTCAGGCAGAAAGCCCACCTCCAGCACATGGAGCAGGAAATCCTGGTTGTCAATACCATACACTCTGTCCAGGAACAGAACCATGGGAGCCTTGTGATCTGGCACAAAGCTAGCTGACATCTTTGGTTCTATGATGCTGTTGTCTAAGCACGACATAAAGAACAACACATTTTGGAAAAATCATTAACAATATGTTGGACAGAAGTGATCTGATGGCAGAGGAAGCTTTCAGCATACAGCTATATACAACATATGGTAACATAACATGTAGTTAAACCTTGAATGAGCGCTAGCCAGGATACTAACATCATACTCTGTGTGGTGATTAAATGAATAAACACTGATTAAAGCATCATACATTCAGTATGTTCTGAAGTGTTCCAAGTGTTTACCTTTTCCAAAAGAAGGAATCTGAACAGGAAGGCTGATGACTCCCACCAGATCCTCAATAGGGACCAGAGACCTCAGGATGGCCCTGATCCTCAGAGCCTCACCCTTACCAGCCTGGATCAACTGTAGAGACAAAAGCTTGTTTATTTTTGTAAAGACATTTTCAAATAGATTTCCTATTCCTGTATCTTTCTTTCTCTCTCAACCTGTTTGATAAGTGCAGTATGGTAGCAACTAAACAGCTTACGTGCATCTCTGGAGCACAGCGTCCCAGCAAGTCAATAAGGGCAGAGTAGAAGGACATGATGGCATTTCCCAGGTGCACCTTGTTCTCCTCATGCTGCTCCTCTCCTCCAAACCTATCAGAAAAAAAAAAACATAGTGGCTCTACATCTTTTTGCTATACAGCGACACTGGAGGAGCACCTCATTAAATACCATCAGAAGATAAGAGCACTTACATGGGAAAACGTCTGTCTTTCTTAACACTAGGGCCATCTCTTGCAGGGTCTTCTGATATTTTGATGGCCTCCTCTATTGCAGCCAGCAGACCATTACCACCCTCCCCTCTCAGGGCTGGACCAAAGCACTCAGGCCTGCGAATGAGGAGACGTACCACCACATTGGCATTCTCCTCTACGCTCTCTCCTACAGGAGGGAAAGACAAAAAACAAATTAACTTCTTAAGAAGGGAGAAAAACAGAAACAATATGGGTGTTAGAATTAAATATTGCATTGTGCAGCAAATAAAAAAATCTGACCATTGACAAATACGGCAAAACGAAGAAAGTCAAGGTATTTCTCTCCACCACAAGGATTCCAGCCGATGTCAGGGTAGCCTTTAGCCAGTAGCATTGGACAGCTCTGAAGTCCACATCCAGCTAAGTACTTCACCACCTGAAAAGATAACAGTGTACTCAAGGGATGAAGAATTTTGCCCAATGCTTGTTTTATACATATTGATTGTATTTTACCATTTCTAGGTCTTGCTCTTGGAGAGCCAATGCCAGCTCGTTGTTGTCGATACACGAGGCTGCAGCCACGTCCAATGGGGTGGAGCCCCGCATTCCTAAAGAAAATCACAGAATGTCCAGCCTTATCACAGTTCACACATTAAGAATAAATAATCCAGAATAATGCTGGAACTCAACAAAGACAATCACCAAGGCCGATGCCACTGTTCTGGAGGAGGTAGCTGAGGTGGTCAAACATCGAACGCTGATTTTGACGACTGATGCGACAGAAATAGCAGAGAAAACGGCAACAGTTTGTCACCACTCGAGGGAATCTGATCTCCTATTGGAAGAAAGCATGTTACAAATGTAAAGTTAAGTAACATATCATTTTGGTCTTATTGTTTACTTTTGTCTATTACCTGGTGGTAACAAAATATACCTTTGAGTCCCCACCGCCCAATACATTCACCATGACCTCCATGACAGTTTCATGCATGCCCAGAGCTCGCATCAAGTTGGGGTGCTGATAGAAAACTTTGTTACTCATGATGTTCCTAAGGAAGACAAAAAACACATTGATGTATATTTTCTGTCACATGCAATTATCAAAGAATTCACTTCAAGGAAAGATATTCAGAATAAATTAAATCTTATATCAACCCGATGCTTTGAATCATAAGCCTCTCCTCTTCTGGACCCATCTGGACAATAAGCAGTGAGCGGATCTGGCCCAAGCACTCCAGCAGGTCCATGGTGTCATTAATTGACACTGCGTTGATGGTGTAGGCCTTGGGAAGGGCACGCATGAGCTCACCCAGCCCATCATACTGCCTGTGAAGGAGGCTGAACATCATACGCACTAGCTCAGGGTTCTGGATAAATGACTCCTGGGCCCAATGGATCATAGTATGGGAAATCAGCTCCTGCAATGTGCCTGGTAAACAGAGTAAAAAGAGTTAAGCAATAATACAAAAGATACTATGTACTGTATTAAAGTGATTGTAGAAGAGATTTCTGATATGGGGTTTCAAAAACTCAATTAGCTACTCTAAAATTACTGGAAAGAAAGTTGCTCAGGGGATTTTTTTCCCTCAATAAAACAGGGATAACACATCACTGTACTGTCAAAGAACAGACAACAAATGTTCAACCAATCCTTTCATTCATAGTAGTTATACAGTAACTGCCATTTTTCTGCCAGTGAAGCTCCTAAACAAGGGGTAAGTTGTTGCTATATGACCAATAAATACCATTATGTCTGGTTTTGTCTTTACAATTAATATTTAAATTATGAGTTATGGGTTTCAATGCATTTCACTTTGAGAAGCAGAGCAAAGTGGCTACCAATGCGTTAAGATTATAATGTATTTTGTGATATTCTTTGTCTTTCATCATTTAACAAGGTGAAGTGTTTCTATCTTCTCCAGACAAATGCTGATCTGAAAAAGACAGTTTTATTGCATATATGCATATTGTGATATGCAAAAGATGAGAGGCTCACTTGGTTTTTTATCTTCCTGTGGCTCAGCCTCCACCTCTAACTTCTTCTCACGGAATTTTTTCACCTTTTCCAACAAACGGAGCAGTCGTCCACGGACAGAATTATCCACCTCTTCCTCTTGTTCTTCTTCTTCAATATGGACACCTGAGAGTGAAGTTTCAAATAAGACAACTTCTATTTAAACCTGCCAACCGCAGTGCTAATTTTAAATGCTGATGTCGGTAGACTTGATACTGTAGATGAAGACTGACCACAGTGTGCCAGCAGAGCATTGTGAAAAGTCAGCATAGATTCGCGGACCTCATCAGGAACAGGGCACTCTTCATCCTCAGCGCAGTTCTTGAAGTTCATGAGCATGTTGACCTACACAACAGAAAGAAAAAGTACAAGCAAGTATGTTTGTTTTAACTTTATTTTCAAAAATGGCTAATCTTAGTTTTGAAAAAAATTACAAACTCATCCAAAACACGAGTGACCTAATGAGAGGAAGTGATGTTTGTTCTTTGAGGAGTATATTCTGTCCCAAAAATAAAGAGGAAATTCTTGCATGCAAACATTGCCTGAGATGAGTTTCTCTGGTAGGATATAGAGGACATGCTTTCTCTCCCATGAATGTTTCCCAGGTAAGTTCTCTATTATGTGAGCACATTTTTAAACCAGCTGCACTGAAACATTCTCAATTTGATATCATATCATCTACATTTGCCCACTCTACTCTCTTTGTATGCATTTGTGTGGGTGTACCTGCTCCTGTGGTGGGGAGCGAAATTCACGGGTCTTGCGGGCAGTCTCGGCTGCACTCATGGTGAAGGCCAGCATAAGTTCATTGTAGCGCTGCCTCTGGTTGGACTGTATCTGGTTGACAAACTGGTCTGAAAAGGCAGTGATGGCCTCCACCCTGTGACGTAGCTCACAGTCACAGAAATACTGCAGTAGAGTACACATCTAAAGGACAAAATGCAAAGTGAATCACTTATACTATATTAACAATATCACTGGAAAAAAATACATTTTCTTGTATTTTCTAAAAAGACCAGGCATACCTGCAATTTGACAGACTCTGGTAGCTTCATCTGGAAAAGTCCTTGTTCTAGGTCTTTATTCTCCCCACCTGTCTCTACAGGTTTCTCTTTCTCTGTTTCCTCAGCTCCTTTCTCGCCATTTACTTGCTCTGTCACATCCACTGTTTGTTCATGTGGCATGATTGATTCTGTGTTCTCTAATTCTTCCTCATCCTCCATTTCTTCTTCCTCCTCCTCCTCTTCACCCAAGCCATCATCCTCATATTCCTCTTCTTCTCCCCCCACAGCTTCCTGCTTTTCTTCCTTCACTGCTCCTGCTTTTGGGGGTGCTTTTTGTTCCTTCTCCTCCTTCAACTTGGCATTCTCCTCCGCAGGCTCGTCTGCTTTCTTCCCACTAAAGACTGTGGGCTCAATCATCTTCAGGATGTGTGTGACATCTTCATCATCAAACACACCCATGATGAGGAGGGTACTGATGAGCTTGAGGATTGGAACAAAATGAAACTCAACACTGCCTCCCACAGGATCTCTCATGGCTTGACCTCCATCTTGCACAGCCTCAGTCAGCATGTTCAGGGCCTTGGTTTTTAGCACCTGGAAATACAAGCAAACTTATGATTATTAGTGACTCGAGAGTTCCCTATAATGCCAAACCTGTTCAACCTCACCTGTAAGGGGATGACTGGACTCAGTGTGTAGATGTCTTGATCTGTTCCCACAAACCCAATGGAGGAGAAGTGGAGTTTGGGACGCAGACATGTAGTGAGGCCAACCCCGGGTAAAGCATGAGATTTGTCAGAGTACAGAGTGATACTGCGTGTTTCATCTGTCATTGGAACTATGAATTCCTTGTTGGTTCCTAGCCGGTTCCTCTTTGCAGACTCCAAGTGCATGCTAATGAGCAGGTCGTAGAAGCCGCTCCTCATTGGTCCAGGTAGGTAGGTGTTCTCTATGGCGTAGAAGAGCTGGGATTCATCCACATGGCTGCACAGAGCGTGAGCCACACGGTTGTTTCCCAAAGCGCACACTGAGCCGTACAGCTTCAGAGTATGATAGTGGAACTTCAGCAAGTCCATACGTTCAGACAGCTCCAGGATGTCAATACACCTAGAGGGCGCAAAAGGGGTTCATCTTGCTGGAACAAAGCAACACATTCTTTGTAACTCCTAACAAAGCAACAGAAAAATGCAGAGTGATGCAGCTCTGACCTGTTCTCCTCTGGGATGTGGAGGGCCATCATGGTGAGTGGCTCCTGACACTGCACTATCCAGCCCAGTCTCTCACTAACACGCCCCGTCTCTGGAGCCAGGAAGTGGTTGGGCATACGGCTCCAGATGACTGGGGTTAACATCTGGACATCCAGTCTAGGAGGGCACTGTGGGACAGGGTTCTTGCGTTCACTCCGGAACATGGCGGCTGAGATCGGCATAATGTTCTAGCAGGACGAGTAAAGGAAGACAAATTATGTATTAGAAGACAGTTACATAACAAACTTGTGTGTAGCTGTTAATTGTAGTCTCGATTGGATTGGTGCAGACTGAGTGGAGTGATTCTTTGTGACTGACCTTGAGCTTGCCTAATTCGAATTGAATCATATTCTGACTTGAAGGAAGGACAAAGACAGCTGGGAATAGTTTTGTGTTGGGCTCCACCTGCGAGAAGAGAACATAACATGGTTGCATTGAATGACCAAGACTTTGTAAGGAACTAGAAGAATACCAGACTGAAGCTTATCTGACCTGGTAAAACGTGTTGATCTCTTTTCCATTAGCAGTGAAAGTCATGAGTCCTGTGTCCAAATCAATAAGACAGCCAATCACAAAATCCTCTTGACTGACTCGGGTCTGCTGGGAGCTGCTGAACTCCCCTCCCCATACCATGTAGCAGTTACTGCGCTTTATACTGAGGAGGAGAGAAAAAAAATCGGAATATTTACTGCTTGTTTGTCATTTTAAATGAAAACACACTTTGTTTTTTGTTTTCCTTACCTGTCATGTATGTTGCCTTTATCATCACCTACAGTGACTGTTACATTTCTCACTTTGCTGATGTCAAA
Source organism: Macquaria ambigua (assembly GCA_008360985.2). NCBI lineage: Eukaryota > Metazoa > Chordata > Actinopteri > Centrarchiformes > Percichthyidae > Macquaria > Macquaria ambigua. The sequence continues at coordinate 158,041 of VMKM01000165.1, read as the reverse complement.
ATGAGGGTCATACTGGTGATAGTCAGGTGTGATCCAGCCCACCCACACGCCACTGGGCTCCTGTCCCGCAAACACTCGCACAGAATAATAGTACTGGTAAAGGAAGGAGGTGGGTGGGAAATAAACATTAGAACAGTTTCAGGTGAAGGTGATTCAACACAAATGTTAAAATCATAACAGTACTGACAGACAAGTTCAACATAAAAAATACTGTAATTAATGCAACATTGTTTATATTGTATGCTAATTAATGTATCTACAGTTAACAGTATGAGCACAAATGAGCAAAGTGTGATGAATTTGATATGGTTATGAATATGATAACTGTATAAATATAAGTTATAATCATACTGTGGTGGTGTTAAGGATGATGTCGACATCATCCCTGTCATCTGGCACCACATCTTGCACTAAGCGGGGCATGGTGGGAACAACTGGGGGTGGAGTTATTAATGCAGCCTTCTTAGCCTTGAAAAGGAATCTGTAAACAACAGCAGCAATTACATTAATGTAAACACAGTATCCCAGATGTAGACTTATCAAAACCCCATACACCCCTACCGTCGCTCTAGGTGAATCTATACGAACCCTTTCTTCTTGCTTTTCTCAGTTGAGGCATCCTTCTCATTCTCTCCATTTTTGATGGCAGGGATCTCTTTAGGCACAGAGGGTTCTTTCTTCTCCTCCTCCTGCTCTTTGCGAGTAGCTGACTTCTTGAGTATTTCAAAGTCAGAGTCTGGGTCCACCTCCACCACCTCATCCTCGGGGATGGTCATGGCACGAGTAAGAAGGGTGGTCCCCGCTGGGACTTTGAAGGTCTCATGAAACTCAACTGGCATGCTGAGTCTGAAGAATAGCAGATCGGTGTTGGCGTTCTGAGATCCGAATGTCTTGTGGGTCACTTTGAGACAAGGGGCACTTTCCACTGTCCCATCAACACGGGACACCTAGAGCATAAATGAAAGGGGGCCAGGTGGTGATATAAAAAATATTAACTTATTCATAAAGGGAACAAAGAAATATTTCATCAAAACTCTGCAAAAAGTAATGCATAATACCTCAATGTGAGGATGATCATTAGGCGCAATGATAAACTGAGGAAGGCTCTTGCTGAACCACATTGTAATGTCTCTTTTCATGTTGATAGCAAAGGGTTCAAATCCCTCCTGCAGGCCACAGATGGTAAAGTAACGAAGACTGCTGACGTTCTGACCCAAGTTGATCCTGCCGACCTGGGACAGGCCCAGACTGCACACAGGTATGAAGCCTAGGGAAGTTCGATACATGCATGAATGTGCATCAGAAACACAAACCCACATGTACTAATATCCAAAGTCTCTACCTGAAAACTTCATTTGCTATCAGTTGTTACCGTGCTTACCCTCTCCTATCTCGATATCCTTAAAAGCCATCTCTGAGCCTGAGTCACTGATCAACATTTCTCCATTGAGTGTAAACATGATGTTCATCTCTGTGAGGTCAATTATACAACCGACCACATCACCAGACTGCCACTGACGACCAAATGGCTCATTTCCCACATGCCAACGTTGGGCCTGAAAAAGAAAACTGTTCATTTTAGAGTTTTGTATTACAGAGGCTTTGGAATCCTTCACAAGCACGTAAACTAGGTCTCACTCCCACCTTGAAGCCATTGAAGACATACGCTAAGTCATCTGCACCAAGTTCAGTGTCTGCACGAACACTGGGCCTGGCCCAGCCCACTCTCATCTCCCCGACTGTCACAGCCTCAAACTCAAAGTACCACTTCCCCTGTGTGACACCATAAGATTTCTCTGCTCTGAACACTCTGATCTTATCTCCACGGGAGCTGCCTGGTCCATCCCCGCCTACATTAACACAAACAAAGTAATGAACACTTGCTTGTAGATTTGATGAAATGCCTGTAGCTTTAATAACAAATTGTAGGACTACATAAAAAATATAACAAATATTCCTGCCATCATGCTTGTAGATAGCAGTGCAAACTTACTGCTCTCCTGATCAGGTGGTTCTATGTTGTAACCATATCCAATTAGAGTGCGAACAGCTGCACAAACTGTGTCTCTGTTGGTCTTTTTAGTCTTTTCATCCAGTAGGTTGTAAGGAACCAGACGGGGATTGCGCTTGTTCATTATATCCTATACAAAAAAATTGAAAATGTAATAAACGTATAAAAAAAAAAACTTTCATGCAGCATGTATTCATCAAACCTACACTCTACACATACTTATTATTATCATTATCAAAGGGACTTCTCCATAAAAAGAATGGTGGTACCTGCACAATACTGTATGTCCAGCCCTGGCGAACCCGGTCTCTTGCCCACACGTTGTGTCCGTTTTCCGCCAGTCTCTCCACTAGAGTGTTCTGATTGGGAGTCAGCTTTACATGGTTGAGGTCCAGAGGGGCTGGCTTATATCCGCTACTCTGCATGTAACTAAGGAACAATGCTTTGTGGTCAGATCCTGGAGATCCATTAACAGTATACATGATAAAAGAGAAGCAATGTCACAAGATGAATCAAAATAAATGAATGCCTTGCAACTCACGTTTTGGGGAGCTTGGTCCGTTTCAGATTCTCCTCTGCTTTCTCATCTCCCATTCCTACATGACAGCCTAGTGCCAGCAGAGTCCTTTGAAATGAATGGCGTATCGCATTAGAAATACAAAGAGATGAAAGCACAGTGCTGTTAATTAGATGAAGGCACTGACTTACTTGAGTGTCTCTCCTGACATTGCTAAATTGTAGTTCTTCTCTGGTTCAGGCAGACTCTGGAAATCTACCAGGCAGGGGTGCAGCTTCTTGTTGTCATCACGAATCTTGACATCGATTTTAAAAAGTAAAGTGCAAAGATTTTTTAAGGAAATTGTTAGTGTACACAACAACATTTTCTATGGGAAAGATGACCAACACTGAAAACACTCACTGGTCCAAAGGTCCACCCTTGTTCAATGCGAGTAACAGACCATAACTCGTGGCTATTTTCTGCAAGCTTCTCTCGAATGCGCTCCAAATGAGGAGGAAGTACAATCTGAAAGAATAATAAATTCAGTGCAGTGGAAAAGATGAAGATTAAAAAGAGATGGAAAAGGATTTTACCTGTATAGTGTCCACAGGGCAAGGAGTGAAGGCTGTATGTGAGAGGGACTGAGTTGGACCCAACAGGTTGCGGACGCCATCGAAATCATGCTTATACTCCTTGATGGGCTCAATCCGCAAACGGTCCCTGGGCAGCACTGCTTCATAGCATGGAGCATAGCCTGGAGGTGGGAGGAACTTGAAATCCCCATGACGCCCTCCGAGAAGAAATCGCAACCTTGCAGTTAGAGTGGAAAATTGACATTAGTCTCACATGTCATAACTGCACTGCAAATAAATTTATAATAGTTAATTTTGTAATTCACAATGCCCTACGTAACGCCTGCAGAGAAGCTGACAACAGGGAAGAACAGGCCGTCCAGGTTGAAGTTCTCAAACATGCCCTGAACAGGATGCCCATTGATACGGAAGGAAATACTGGGCACGCTCAGATCCAAACAGCAGCTGACCACATCCTCTGCTGCCAGGATGTGCTGATTGGGTGTGGCAACATGACGCGGAACACGTCCTGTGGAGCAAATTAGCTCATTATCAGTATAACTTGTAGGCATCATGTGGGGAAATGTAAGTGGTATGGGCACAAAAGCACAAGATCAAATTCATTAATTCATTAAAAAAGATACATATAAAGAGTTTTAAATAAAGGTAATACATGTGTTCTTGGAAATAAAATCAATAAATTTGAGCCAATGCTGGTGCTGATCAAATGCATGCAAAAAACTATATTCTATGTCATACCAATTTTACTTTACCTGACCAGAGGTGAAGCCCATCAAAACCGTAGGAGTAGAGGTCATCCCCGACCCCGTTGCCCCCCCAGCCTTCCCCTCCACCAGGGTAAGGACTGTAGCCCTCCGTCAGAGCCCAACCCACACGCAGGTGATATGGCTGAGCTGTAAGGAACGGCTCCACGTGGTTCACCATCACCTCAAAATACCACTTCTTATACTGAGTGGATCCTTCACAAGTTCCAAGGAAAATGTTGGGTCTCATGCTAAGGAAGGATTACAAAACAAATACCTAACTCAGAACAGATGTTTACATTCAGCACAGAAGAAAGATCACAAAACATTTCAGCCTGTACTGAAGTGTAAATTGACCCACCTGGTTACATAATTGATAATGTTGGTTTGAAGCAGGAGGTCACGACCTGGAAGCAGATTCTCTGTGATGAGATTCTGATTTGACCGGACAGCCACCCCGTTGCACACACACAGAGAACAGAGCACATCCAAGACCTGGCAAAAAAATTTAGACAGAAGTCCATGAAGATTGCTCTGGTGCTGCCTTGTAGCTCGAGATTTGATATATTACTATATTTTACATTTTAAAGAATATATGAACTGCAATAAACTCAGACGATTCAGGGTTTTCCAACATGCTCAGCAAACAGTGTTACATGTTCCTGACCTTATGATTGCGTCCATGCTTATCCAGCAGAGAGATGATTGATTTGATGTGATTCTCCTGGATAATATTCAGCACCTCTGGACTCTCAATCAGAACACAATACAACACCTCCAGGATGCCTGTCATAAAAATGTGACAATATATAAATACATAAACATTGGCAGTGCATGTTTATATGGTATGGTTGTAAAGCAAATTTCAATATAATACACCCTTGGAAACAATAACAGGAACACATTGCAAATATAATGCAACTGAATGCAACACAACAATCTACAGCTTTAAAAATGACACCTCTTCGGTACAGTCTTTACAAAGCATTGCAAGCTTCACATCATTAGCGTTTGTTGCAGGAATGTTCGTTCTGTTGCATCAATTTGTCAGATGTTCTTGTGTATGCTGTTTGTTTTTGCACGCTTTCATCAGTCACAGTTATGTTGGCTTTTGGGGAAAACAAACAGAAACACATTGTATATTTAAATGATCGATATGTCTTAGATACCTGAGGATGCCTCCAGACGATCCAATTTACTGACCAGCCAGTCAAGGTTATCACAGAACAGGGCACAGTTAGCACGATTACCTCTGATCAAAGAAGCTTCACAAAAGAGAAGCAGAAAAGATGCATCACATTCACAAACAAGAAAGGTGGCTAGATATGGGGAGCATAGATGGCTAATCTAAAATCACCCTGAATGCATAGAACAAATCACCAGATGGGCATACCTAGCAATTCATACAATAAATTTACTATCTCCTTCCATGACTCTGCGGCTTCTTCCCCAGCGTACTCTGAGAAGTGGGCTGCTGTGTTGTAGACATTGAGCCGATCAACACAGTCCAAGACATGAGTAATCATTCCCTGTTAAAAACAAAAGAAAAACTTGCAGAGAACTGAAATACCATTACTGACTCAAAACAAATCAACCAAACTGAATCTACATCCAAACACGCAGCTGTTATACAATTTCATGAATAGTCATTCCTCAGTAGGTAGACCAACCTCTTCCTGGAAGAGGTTCTGTCTGTTCTTGAGAGAGCGAAGCTTGAACTGTTTGTCCTCATGTTCCAGCTCCTCCTCGGGGGGTCGGAAATAGAAAATGAGGTCCTGCAGGGACAGCACCACTGCATCCATAGGCAGAGATGGGGGATTGGCGGATTTGTTTTTCCCACTCAGAGCATCTAGACCTCTGGAGATGTGAAAAGAACATGATGAGAATACCACAACAAATATGCTGTTTGAAAAAGATGAAAACATGGTTATTAGTAAAGATTTGGATAAAATATAACTGAAGTAGTGCTACTTGATGAACTGGTTGAAGAGGCCTGTTGTGCTGTGAATCATTCTGGCAGCTTGGGACTCTTCGGTCTGAGATCGAGCCACTGTGAGTGCATCATCCATGTGACCTTCTTTATGGAGTATGGCCTAAGAATTGAACACAGGGCCTCTTAAAACACAAGTATATACTCAACACTCATACATACACACAGTAGATGCTGACTTAAACGTGACTGAGTTGTTAGTGTTGCTCCAGCACTCAATGGTGATTTATATTTTTGCTGACCATCTTGATGCTGCTTTACCTTTCTCTTTAGAGGGCCCAGGCGAGCAGATTTGGCATCAACAGCAGCATATGTAAGCCAGAGGCCAGATGAAACATGCTGTACGAAGCACATGGACTCTCCATACTTAATCTCAGGCGTGCCCATGCCTTCCACATCTCGCTTCTGGGTCACTTCAATTTTTTCCTGTAGTTTAAATAAAAAGTGTGTTTTTCATTACTAAGGTTGGTAAGAATCTCTATACTGCACAATGGAGTCTCAAACACTTAGTATAATTCAACACAGTTGACTTTGCATGACAATGACCTTTGAAATCCTGAAGCAGAAGGCAGACATCTTGGAATTCGCCTTCTCCGGGTCCACCAACAGCAGTCCTTTCTCTTCATCCAGACAAAGGTATCTGCCTGTTGTTATGTGACGTATCCGGAAAGACTGGCCCCACTTAATGTGACCTCCACTCCAACTACCAACAGGCACAAACGAATGAGCATAAGCATATTGTAAAGTCACTAAAAGTGAATGATTGTAATACACATGCTGTTAAATGCAAGGAATCAAGACACTCACGCGATACGTAGCGGCTCAAGTCTCCATAAGGATCGAGCATGACTGCATACAGCCCCTCCTTCATAATGAGCAACTCTGAAAATAACAACATACCAGTCAATAATGTGCAACATGAATCAGGATATTTAAGGTTGACAAAGCCAGTGGTTTCAGTTTATGTCAGCACACTATGACAATCAACTTGCAGACACTTGAAACTTTCTTCATATAGGTAGCACAATGCAATGAACATTTGTCAATTATTCCATCACTATGTGGCAATGCAGATTGCATGCAGGGACCACTCTGAAAACACCTTGTTGGTGTGTTCAAGGACCCTATGACCCTATGATTGTAGCTGCTGAAAAACATTCACAAGCAATGTTTTCAAAAAATCTAACCAAGCAGAAAAAGCCATGTCAAGGTGTGGAAAAGCTATCAAGACAGTCTCTATATCACCATGCATCACAAGACACCAGACATCCCGAAACACGTACGGTTTTCTTTGGAATATGGTTGAGAGTGGCATCACGTGTAAAGCTAAAACAACCAATATCTATCTGTAAAGTGTTTTAATATTTGATGACATGTACAGCCACGAAAGATATTGGTCACCTGCGCTGGTCGTCCCCTTGGTCAGCTCCTGGGATTGCCAAACACTCGTCCATGTGACCATGGAACAGCCTAAGCACATACCCTCCGGTCAGAAAACCTAGAGGATAAGAGTCATATTGCTAAGAGAGATGTTTATGGACAAAAGAGACTTCTTTTTTTTTTTTTTAGCAACAACCAAATTACAAACCTTCAGCTAGCTCACATCCAGACATCACAGGGGTCATGGTCCACAGAGTTTGCATGAAGGAGGCATCTACCATCAAGTCACCACTGGCGTAGGACAGATGCTGAAAAGATTGTAGGTGGTAACATTGGTAAAAATAATTGGCAACAAATTGTCAGATACAGTGCAAGTAAATAAAATCATAGTTACCAGGTATCGCTCTGAAGAAACACTGACGAGAATGAGGTCATCTCCCACCCTGACCTTCTCGCCTTCAGACCTTTGCTTGGAGGCTGGATGGATGGTCCACCAGCAGGCCTCTCCTGTGACGGACAAATAGATTTAGAATACAGAGATCTACATCGCCGTGTGTGGGACATCATGGGTGGTAAAGTTCATATCCACCTGTGGAGTCTTCCTGCAAGCCCACATCAAAAGCCAATTTGTCTGTCAGTGAGCGAGACGTAGTCAAACAGCTCAAGTACTGCAGCATAAAGAGAGGGACAACAAGTTAGTGTAGTGTCATGAGATGACATGCACTCCAAACAATTTAGAGAATAACAGATTGTGAGGAGAAGGGCTGCTCAGAGAAGAGTACAGGATAGAGCAGCAGTAGCCACACACTTCATTGTAAATGTGCTCACCATGCTGGAGTGAGTGTGTTTCAGGAGGATGGCATGTCCGTACAACAGGGTTCGGTGACCCCCGCCTTGTGACGACTGGAAGACGGAGGCAGAGGCAGAGTCAATTAAAAGTACAAAGGATGAAAGGAGGTTATCATATCCAAAGTTTGGAGCCTTTGGAGCCCCTTCAAGGTGACAACTTTGACTAGTTAATATCAAAATAAGAGTAGGGCAAGTCTACTGACTCCAAGCATGTGCTTAGAGCAATAGGAGGAATAGAAACCATAGCCATGTCTTACAATTGTAAAATCAAGTAAGGTCTCACTAACAGGAAACCACTTCAATGATCTCAGAACAGCTGAGACAAATTAGAAAAACAATAACTAAGTTGCATTCTACCACTATGAAAGGTTATATAGAAAAACATATGAGTAACTACTACTTAATTTTTCTTTTGTTATTATGTTACATCATCATTAGTGTTTTTCATGCTCATTGTCTTTTATTGTAATTTACCCATTGGATATTAAAAAAGAAACAATGACAGGACATTTTCAAAAAGACAGAAAAAAGAGGTTGAAGCTGAGGTTAATCTTAGGTGACTGACATGAATCAGTAGAGGTATTGTAAGCTAAGTAGCTCTATGATAACACTAATGAGGATGTTAAAGGTAGCTGCAATGCAGTTATGACACAAACTTTCAGGCCGAAGCAGTGGACAGAAGTGTCATGAGACAGTGACAGGGGAGAATGAGCAAACATACCCATTTGTCCAAATCGACAGCCTGTGGTTGGCAAGTGGGAGAGTGAAGGAGCATGTGGCGTCAAGTCAGAAAAGAAACAAAGTGAGTTCAGTTGTTGAATGAACAATACACACCCCATCTTTTAACCAAACTGTACTAATTCTCCCCTTACCTCATCCACAGAAGAGTTGGACAGCATCTCCTGTAACGCCCGCACAGACAGGGACTGCTCCAAAATGAAGCAGCAGATAGCAAGGTCTGGAGGGACATTCTGAAACACAGGACAACCTGCTGAATAGTAGCAATTCAAATTCTCAAATATATAAAATGCATTATTAAGCATCGTGTCCTTTCGCTACCTGAGCGTTCGAGGTGGTCTCAAGGAAACACAGACGATTCCCAAATCCTTCACATGACAGACACAGCTTGATCTGTTCCTTAAGAATAGAGGCAGTGCACTGTAGCACCACCTGATCATCCTACAAAGACAAAACAAGTGCAAAGTGAAGGAGGAGGATTTTTCAGGGGCATTTTTGCAGGAAAACATGGGGACAGAGCAAGAGGGATTGACATGCAACAAAGGTCCCCGTCCAGAACTGTCAGCAGGAAATCTAGCATTTTTGGATTTTAGATAACTCTTAGGCAAAACAACCATTTAAGTAAAACATGTATCAAATTAAACTTCATGTAAAAAGTATGCCATACCAACTCTGATTGTACATATTACAATTTTAACAGTAAAAAACAGTAAAACTGTCTATCTTCTAATTGCGCTCTTATACCATTGTCAGACTCATGACGGAGAGTTTAAAACAAAAGCATTAAAAATAGATGCAGCAGAACCAGAGACATCGTCTTTTATAAGTGACATCAATTGAGGCAATTTATCAGTCTTTTGACAACTTTCTTCCCACATGCTGTCCTATAGTACTCTCAGTAACAGACTTTGATGTGTAAAATCGTTGGAGCATTCAGCAAATCTTAGATTACATTATGCCTCTTACATTTCATGGGTTAGCATGTCAAACTTGCCATTCACAGACTCTGACTTGACTCTGACAGGTCAAATCCATTTGACCCATACTGTATTTGTGAGTGGTGACATTACAAATGAAACTAATTTAGAGGTGGCTGCATATCAAAGCAACACAGATAGGGTTAATGTTTGACTGTATCTCACCACATATATTAAAGGGTTTGGCCACCAAACCTTAAATTACATTGTGGCCAACACAAGCAACAGAAACCTGAGACTTAACAAAATAACCTGCAAAAACATCTGTTTCTTTGCACAACTTTTCCTAACCTTCACTTGTTTTTGTCCTGTTAATGTATCTCTCTGTGCCTCTCACTGGCCTAGCTCTAATCTCCCCGCCTCTCTGGCTCCACGACACCAGCCACTCCCCGCCAGCTCTCTATTTCAGGCCGCTGCACCTGCTGTTCACACATGCCCTTCTGGATATTTAGGATTTGACTGCCAGGAAAAATAAATTGGCCCACATTGCACTGATTCAATATTGAAATTAGTCAGCTTGCTGACGAGAGGAATATTCAAAATTTCACTTTGATTCACCTCAGCTCAAAACTTCATGCTCAGCTGTTTGTGTTTTTATCTGCAAATGCTTCTGGTTCATTCATACCCTTAATCAAGGCACATGCCAGTAAGTAACACATGTCATTTCAGTAAAGAGTTCAACATAGTTGTCAATTATGTGTCAATTGGGTTAAACTATTTTGTAATTTAATTTACTTTGTGCCTTATTATAGATGTTTCTGAAGCTGTGAACTGGCAACATATCTGACTAACAATATCTAAAAAAAATTAAATCTGTAAATTAAACCTGTAAATTCTTAATTTACACAGGTATGTACAAAGTTCAAATTCTGTGCTCTGAGCACTCTACTGCATAGTGCAGTCACTGGCTGCTGTCACAGGTTGCTAACACATTTAAATTCACATCAATGGGAATTTTTGAGAGTCCATTTTAGAATAGAAACGCCTGCAAAGACGAGGAAAGTATGCAAACTCCAGACAGAAAGGACCAGAGCTGAGATCCAACCCTGGGATTTTCATTATACTGATACACACACTATGTCAGCATGACACACCATGGATATGATGTGAGGACTTTGTGATGTGAGGAGCAAAATATTAGAGACCATTCGACAAACTGACAATCCCACCATAGCATAAGTAAGTATTACATTTCTGGCACGTTCTGTTCCTAAATTACTGTGTGCACAAGAATGTGCCTACAGGCAGACACACCAACAGGCTGACAGACAGACTGACTGACAGACAGATGCCGTCATGACAACATGGGGCCCGCAGCTGGGTGGTATCTAAAATTCCATTTGCCAGAAGATTTGCCATGTAAGAAATACTATAAAAGAAATCTGACTAAATGTTTTGACACCAGCATCTGATAATAAACATTGCTGGTACTACTTTAGTAATAGGTTCCCACATGGACTGAAGTAAACAGGTGCAGAAATGGGCCACGCTTTGAACCTGTTAATCCTCACACAGTAAATATAGAACTCAGAGTTCAGGGTGAACAGCAGCAGACTGACATTAACTTTATGACACAGTGTTAACATATTTTACTTTAGCGCTGTGTTTCAAACCATGAAACAATGCCAAGTGAAAACGTGTTTTTTTAGATTTAAAGTATGTAGCTGCTAGATTAAATATGTATTTGAATTTGAATGTGTTCATGCTCATCAAAGTATTAAATAAACATTTCTTTAAGCAAAACAGACTGCAGTCAGGATGTACTACAACAAGTGGTGTTTCAACTGATTCCTTTAATGCAGTCTATAGATAATCAGTGTCTGGATCAGGTCTAGAGTTACCACGGCCTAGAGAAACTCAAGTGACACTATGTGGAACATCTACAATAGCTGGGTATCCAAATGGAGACTGTTACATACAGTAGACTGCTTGCAAGGCCACAATGCCCTTCTTCAGACTTTGGCACAGAGATCTAAATTGGACATCCGATAGCTCGGAGGTGAGTAATGCGGCAGAAATAAACTGATTTAAACTAAATATTTTATAACATGTGCTGTTAAATCAATGAAGTAAACATTTTAAAACTTCAAAGTAAAACTTGTGAAACCTCCCTAAGCGAGATATTTAGATTGAAAATACACATTACCTAAAGGCTAAATCACAAACTGGGGCTGCAGTAGAACAAAGGCCTGAGAACCAATTGACACCCTGTGGAATCATCCGATGCTCCCATCCCATATTAAAATTTGGTGTCACTGACATCAGCCATAGCAAGTTAGTTTTTCTAAAAAGCTAGATAGAAATAGGTGGTTATTCCTTAGGAGATAAAGGCATAGCCTAGGTGAAATACAAATGATGGCACACTACCCAGAATACTTTTTCTATTCTCTCCATTAGCGAAAAACAACAGGAGCAAAAATTTAATCTGGAATAACATCAAGCAACAAACACGGTGATGCTGCATCAACAGGAAGTTGGAGGGATTTTTTGCAGCTTATCATATCAGCATTATTCTGTTGAAGATCTTCAACATACAAGCCAAGAAAAAAACATCCACATTCCCATAAAACCCCTAGGCATGGTACAACTGAGTCCAGTAGTTCACATTACCATTCACTATTATTGAATTATTAGTTACAGCATTTGTCATCAAATTAGTCTGGCTGCCTCCAAAGTTGATTTAGGATGGATCTGTTAGAATTCACAAATCTAGACTAATCTGCCTCTTACACAACCTACTATTAGAAAACCATAACTGAGATCTGTCTTTTGGTGGATTTTCACTTTAAAGATTCAACCATGAGGTTTTTTTCTTCTGGCTGCCCTCAGCCACAGGTGCAAGGTCTCACTTAAAGCATGAAAGTGACCCAAATACAAACTACAGAATGACGCATACTCGTTTAAAGAAATATTTGACTGTCCTAATTGCCATCAAAGTAAATGTGGGTTGTAAGTGTCAACTTTTCATGTAACTGTATCTAATTGCTTTTCGTAATCTGCTGTATCTCTGTGTGTTAACTGTCACCTGGCACCAGAAGTTTTCTTCTCTGTGACAAAACAGCAACACATGATCAAGTACCCGCTGGGATATAAATAGATAACAATGCTGACAAAACCAGCCACCTGTCCTTGTCAATCTGTGCTCAGTCTATGTAAAGAAAGTAACCCCAACACAGTAAATGTGTGTCTATTATCCATTATGAAGCAACAATTCAATATACAAAAGGCTATTGCACATTGTTGGCTGAATAAGTTCACTAACAGTGGTAAATTATTTGAGAAGAGGCAGATAGCATCACTTACCGTGCGCAGGAACTGAATCTCTTCCTCTCCATCTGTCCCTTCTGCCATCCTCCCAAGGCATTAAAAGCAAAACCTTGAGAGAAATGGGAAATGTATCTCAGTTTTGTAACTCCTGGTGCCTATATGCCCACCACATAAGGCAAGACAATGTTGGTGAAGGTTTCTGAAGGGTACTGTGGGTCCTGTGCCTCTCTCTGGCAAGTGTTGTGAGGCAGAGGGATTGACTGTTCATCCCTGTTCATTACCACATCATAAAGAGGTGGAGCAAGCTGACAAAGCTGAACCAGCCATTCAAATGTTCGTAAATTATAGTATCTAGACCACTGTTTTGCATTATGTTGTTACATTATAAATGATTGCACTAAAGCAAGATATTAAATTTAAGTGAAAACTCGCATAATGCCATAATAATAGAAAAGATGTGTTAAAAAAGGGGTAGATCTTGTTAACAGACTGAACTGACAGTGTTTTTACCAGTCTGAAACGTCAACCTTAGGAGTATGAAATGTATAATTTCCATGCTTTTTGAATTTAGGGCTGTCATGAATTTTCAATTATTCACGATTTTATCTATTATGTTTGTCTGTGAACAAAAATACATAAAAACATGAACTGATAAATGATTAATTTATGTTATCTTATAATTTATATTGAAAGACAACACTTTTATTTTTATTATCTATTTTATTTATTTGTTATTCTTATTAATTATTTATTTAGATGTATTTTATTCTATTCTTATTTTAAATATACTGTAATAAGACTAAACTAATAAATAAGATATAACGTGCTTTTTCAGCATAAAATGCATTGTGTGTACATATCCAAATATCTACTAGCAATAACGTTAGCTGCAACAGTTTCAATGTTAGTCAGGCGACCGTTAGCCACGGTTAGCTAACGTTAGGATGTGAGATTGAATGTGTTAAATAAGAATTATTCTCTTCTCCGGCCCAAAGTTATGAATAATGGTACTAAGTACAGTAAGTACCATGTACAATGTTAAAAGAAACGAAGTTATAAACTTTTGTGTATAATTTTACAGTTTTATTGACGTGAATGACCATGTACACGTACTCACTCCTTTCCAGTGGATGGCAGCAAAACGCGCGAGGAGAGCGGCGTCCGATGGTTGTCGTCCATTTCAGTAGAAGAAGAAAACGGTACGTCGATAAAACAGTTCCCTCTTCATTTCCAAAACACAAAGCAGTGTCAGGTAAGGGCTATTAACCGTTCTTAACCAGCTGTATCAACTTAGTCATAATATGCATATTTTGCCAATATGCCGTACACAAATAGTGTGTTTGCGTTGAAGATTGAAACCCGAATCCAAACGTTATAACTGGCTCTTTCGCTAATTTAGTTGGTAGCTTAGCTCGGAAGCAGCGCTATGTTACAGTACAAGGTAGCTAATGTTTTGACATTGATGAATGCTTGCTAATGTTAGTCGTTTGTAGCACTGAACTACGAGACTCTCCCAAAACGATAAACCCAACAACGTTTGCAAGTTGAATGACGGGAAGCAAAGGCATCAGTTGGCGTCAGTCCGCAGATTAAAATGAGGTTTTGTGTGACTTTGAAGTCATATGTCTTTTTCTGTGTGAAAGACTTAAAGGTGGGCACAGAGGAGAAGAATGGATGCCCTCACCCACATGCTAACAGACCCTCTTGATCCAAAAGAAGAAAACGATGGACAAATAACAGAGGAATGCATGCTGGGGAACTGTAGAGTGAGCCTTCCAGAGGACCTACTTGAGGACGTGAGTTATCTGTTACAGTGATTAAATGCTGCTCTTCCCTGCTTTGTTCGATTGCTCACATGTGTAATACACAATACAGATGCATTCAAGTTTCCTGTTTACTTTTGTTTGCAACAGCCAGACATTTTCTTCTCTGTGATGAGCGAAAGCACCTGGAGTGAAGTACTGTCAGATTCCCAGAGGCAGCACCTTCGTCAGTTTTTGCCACAGTTTCCCGACAACAATGTTGCAGAGCAGGACAGCACCATCAGTGACCTATTCAACAACAGCAACTTTAACTTTGGAAATCCCCTTCATCTTGCACAAAAACTATTCAGAGGTGCTTCCTAGTTATCCACTTATTAACCCACCAACACACAACTATACCATGCAGAGTGAATTTTTGAAGCACTTTCTGATTAATGACTCTCATTATCTCAACCCAGATGGTTACTTCAATCCTGAGGTGGTCAAGTACAGGCAGTTGTGTGCCAAGTCCCAGAGAAAGCGGCAGTTGTACTCCCTTCAGCAGTATTATCACAGACTGTTGAAGCAGATCCTCGTCTCCAGAAAGGTATTTTTGTAAAACTTTTAAGTAGAAGGCACATGGCCTCTCGCAGTTAGTCTTAATGTGTCTATTCGTTGCAGGAGCTGCTGGACTTTGCAGTTCAAAATGGTCTGGACTTTCCACCAAAAAGAAAGTTACCTACCAAGACCCATGCTGAAATGCGGGAGCCGAGGGTGAGAAGAAGATTGAGCCGCATATTAAAGGAGGTCAAAACTGAGTGTGGAGACAGCAATGCTTCATCTGATGATGACGGTCAGTCTGTTCTTTCGTTAGTACCACTGCCAACAATAATACCTTTTATTTCTAAAACAGCAGTAATATAACAACCAATTGTAGAATATGCGATGTGAAGATGAAAAAAAAGGTTAAATAAAGATAGATTCGAACATTAATTAGAAACATTACAAGATTATCAGTATGACATGCAAGTGCAGAAAGGGACATTTATAAAACTGACCATACCATTATTATTATTATTATTATTATTATTATTATTATTATTCATTTTGCATATGCTTGCAGACATATCATTATGGACTCCGGCACCACAATCCCCTTCCTCTCCGACACCAACTGTCTCGCTCAGATTTCTTCCCAGCCTCTCTACCCAAGACATGAAGATTACTGGTCAGTAATTTCTGCAAGGCGATGTTCCTCAAATGTCTGAGCACAATGAAAATAATGTTTAAAGACTTTTTATTGCTTCACAGAAAAAACAGAACTAGGGGAGCGGGACTTGAAAGCAATGCTGCAAAACCATCGGGAGAAGAGGAAGCGACAGCCAGTAAGAAAAAAAAAAAAAAAAAACACGGATATGGTTTAGACTTAATTTGTGCAGTATATCACTAATGTTTGATTTACTCAGGACCATCCAGATTTGATGACCTCTGACATCCACCTTGGAGACATACTTTCAAGAACGAATATTGGTCGGAAGGGGACTGTGCGTGAGTAAATGAATTTAAAAAATCACGATAAGCCAAAGTCTTGTTCTTGTTGATTTCATGACACACACTTGATATGTTTCTTCCCCTTTTTCTTCAGCACTATTTGATCTGTCTCTGCCTAAGAAGAAGATAAAAGATGAGAGAAGGAAGAAGAAAATGAGGACAATAAAAGTGGAATCTGAGGATCCCTGTGAAACTCTTGCACCATCAGACACCCCATCAGCTCCACCAGCAAACATCATCAACTCCCTGCCGGACACACCGTCTACTCCACTGCCCAACATCAAGGAGGAGTGAGTCTAGTGCCATGCTGGTGTTAAGAATATTTACAGCATATATGTGTGTGTGTGTGTGTGTGTGTGTGTGTGTGTGTGTGTGATTTAAAAGAACCATCATTATTTCAGAATTGTGGAGGAGTGTCAGAGCAGCCCGGTTTCCGTTGAGGAAATAGCTGTCAGTTTTTTCAGCCTGTTGGAGACCATCTTAAGGGCAGAACACCTTGCCAGTACTTCAATGGTATGCACTCATTACAAAGTCTCACATACATATTATAAAACTGATCACAGTTCAGTCTACACATTATAACGCCTACATTCTCTCAGTTGGAGGAGAAAGTTCAAATGTGGCAGTCCTCTCCAGCCAGCTCGCTCAACGTGTGGTTTTCATCTGTCCCATGTTGGTCCGACTTGGTTCTTCAAGCCCTGCAGTTTCTTGCTGGAGAGACTAAAGGTAAGTAGCAGTGGTCACTCTAGCTAAAATGTTCAGACTATTTTCCACCCCATGTAAATCTTTATTTATTTTTCCCCACACTCAATGTCTTTTAATCAGATGGCATGATGGCCCTCCCGAGTGGCTTTTCTCCATTTGTGGAATTTGCTGATGAATCTCAGCATTGGAGGTGGATTGGTAAGTGGGATCAGCTATTTCTAATTCCTTATTGATGCAGTGCTTGGTGTTCAGACTGATTGTAGTCTTGAAGATTAAAGTCAGTCGCTTATTTTAGGCCCCACTCAGGATACAGAGAAGGATCTCAGTGCACTCTGTCAGCTGTGGCTGGACTCCAAAGATTTAGTCGTCAAGGTAGTACAATTATTATATTATAAATACAGTCAGCACTGACTCTACAGTTTGTACTATGCTGTGCTGCATTTATGTTTACTATGTTGACCACTGTTTTACTTGACACAAAATTTAAACAGGTTTTTTTTGTCTTCCACAGACAGAAAATGAAGACATGTTGGAGATTACTTCTCCCACACCAAGAGTGTAAGATTCAGTAATTCATAAAGCATTGGAAACATGATATAATTTCTGAAAAGTTTAACTAATTAATTAGCTGATTAATCAGAAATTCATTGATTATGTTTTTTGGGTGGCTGGTTGGACTAAGCTTGCCTTTTTTATTCATTTACTTTTGTGTATTTTAAACAGCAAATAGTTAATTGCTTAATCAAAAACTCATTGGTTTAACTGTAAATAAAGATAAGAGTTATTTGTAGCCTTACATCAACATAATGAAGTAGTTTGAGTTGCAGTATCATGGATATTGAAGTTAACAGTGTAAAATCTCTAACCATGCAGTTCAACTGATTATGTGGTGCGGCCCAGCACTGGAGATGAGAGACAAGTGTTTCAAATCCAGGTTTGTTAGTGCTGGAATACTTTTCTCCTTCATAACATTTTGCCTCTTTTGCCTGGACATGAACTCTCTAAGCCAACATACTTTGTGTTTGTTTATTAGGAGCAGCAGCGGTACAACCAGCCACATAAAGCCTTCACCTTTAGGATGCACGGCTTTGAATCTGTGGTGGGGCCTGTTAAAGGGGTGTTTGATAAGGAGATGTCTCTCAACAAAGCCAGGGAGCACACACTGCTCCGCTCAGACCGGCCACCATACGTCACCATTCTCTCTCTGGGTTAGACCTTCTGTTTTACTCTGACTCTATTATCAGGCTGTGGGGAACCAGTGCCAGTGTGTGCAAAGGAAACCAGTGCCAGTGTGTGCAAAGGAAACCAATCACACAATTCTGACTGCTACCCTCTTTCTTCCCTAGTGCGGGATGCAGCAGCCAGGTTACCCAATGGAGAAGGAACAAGGGCAGAGATCTGTGAACTGTTGAAAGACTCACAGTTTCTTGCTCCAGATGTCACTAGTGCACAGGTGTGATATAGTTTGCATTTTTTCTTTTAGTTCTTCAGCTTACTCTGGCACAGTGATTTAGTGTGTGGACCTTACATTGGCCTGTGTGAGAGCCACTTTCCAGGGCCAGATGCTGCCTATAAGTTGTTATCTTAAGGTGATATTTCCTATGTGTAAGGAGCTTTCTTTGCCATTTAGGTGAACACGGTTGTCAGTGGGGCTCTCGATAGACTTCACTATGAGAAAGACCCCTGTGTGAAGTACGACATCGGCCGCAAACTCTGGATTTACCTGCACCGCAGTCGCAGTCAAGAGGAGTTTGGTGAGTAACCACGTGCTTGATTTTAGGGTTTAGCTGTCCACCCTAGTAGTTTGTGTAACAATCTCTAATCGTTTTTGAGTGGAGGCAGCCAATAAGGAGCCAGTTGTCTAGTTTGGTTATCTCCTACTGTCTGAATAGAAGATTCGCTTCATTTCCTATAACCCTTGTAGATCTGCTTGACACATAGAATTTTATTAGTTTGTGTTTTTGTTTTGAAACCCTGATGTGTGGAATTTGAAAATTTTCAGCTTTGGTGCCTTTTATTCTTTCATCCTTCTATGGCCTTCATCGCTTCTTTACCATACTATGATTGCATTCACATGTAGATGAGCAAAGTGTCTCATAGCATATGTCAATTCTCATGTTTTTTCTTTCTCCCATCCAGAGAGGATTCACCAGGCTCAAGCTGCTGCTGCAAAAGCAAGAAAAGCCCTGCAGCAGAAACCTAAACCTGCATCCAAACCTGTGAGTCCACTGCCTCCATTTTACTGCAGACAAAACTACACCTAGCTGCACACAGTGTAAAACATACACTTTTTGTATTTAGCTTTTTTAAATGTGTGTAAAACACTGTTGAAGTTGTACTATTGTAGTGGAGGTTATTGTTTTCCCTCTTGGAGTTTTAAGTTGTTGTTTATTCATGTCTGAGAACAACATTTTAGCTGTTGATGATGAACCTCAAGCCCTGTTTATGTTTTAGAAGTCTGGAAGTAAAGACGGAGGCAGTAAGACTCCTGGATGTCTGGAGGCAGGACAGGATATAGGCTCCAATCCCATGTCACCAACCCCTACAACACCCACCCCAAACACACCTGGAACCCCTAAGTCACCCTTACCCTGCACAGCCACCACGCCTACGAAGACTGGAGTCCCGGATACAATCAAAAGCAGCCCAGGGTCAGTGAGATAAAAGATTATTTTGTTCTTATAGATATTGCGCAATACATACACCCATGTTTTGTCTGTGTCATTTGAAATAGAGTCTTCTCTATGTATTGCTTCTGCCCCTTCTTGCTCTCCCAGTGTTCTTCTTGTGTCGCCTCCCTCGTTGCCCCAGCTGGGAGCCATCTTACCCAGCAGTCAGGCTGGTCCACCAACTTCACAGCCAGTCACATCCCAACACACGGCTCGGATAGTGAGTCACCTGGCGGCAGGCTCCCTCCCGCAGGTACGGGTTGTTTCTGCTCAGCCTGGTCTGGGCTCTTCTGCAGGAAGTCAGCAGGCCACACTGGTACATCAGACCCCTCACCAGATCAGGATGCCGGTGTCGGTGGCAGCCAAGGGCATTTCACAGGTAACCAGATAAAGAGCCGTGTTTGTTGTTGTGCATATTACAAATGCATAATTAATTCTGTCTGTGTTTATTGTGTGTATCAATAGGCAGTGGTTTCTGTGCCTCTGAGGACTGCTAGTAGTCCAGTCCAGGTGCCAACCACTCTGTCTGTAGCTGTGGCCAAACCTCAAACTGGATCACCTGGTAGCCCAGCCAACAACCCCGCTTCCCCTGCTGTGCTGCAAGGAGTCGCCAGCTCGAATATCAAACAGGTGAACCAGTTTGTTTCAACTGGGATATTTGGTCAGTTAGGTTGACTACTAGTAGGACCTTTTCTAAACAGTCTTCAACTGCAAGAATCTGTCTCCACCAGGCTGGAAGTAAGTTATTGCACGGATTTAAAATGTGGGAAGGGGGCTGTGCCCTCAAACTACAAGAAGCTATTTACAAGTAGATGAACAAATTTCACTCCTTGAACAGTCAATGCCAAATGCTAATGAACAGTTCAATTCAGTTTTTGAAACAGTTCAAACTGAAGGTGCTGTTCAAAACTAAATTCTTATTCCACCCCACCTGGTGTAGGAGTACATGTGCAGAAATGAGTCTTTCAAATTTGGCATTTTCTGGTTTCAACAGAAAAAGTCTACAGGTTATGGAGCTGACTGAAAAATCCATATCCTGAAATAAGTAACACATGTAATTTGCCATGTTAATGATCACAACATTTATTTGTTGGTATGTTAATTTTTTTTCTTTAAAGGTGTCCATCACAGGCCAATTGGGAATGAAGACTCCAGGAGGAGCAGGAATTCCAATAACAGCTACAAACCTGCGCATCCAGGGTAAAGATGTCCTGCGTCTTCCACCATCCTCCATCACCACAGACGCTAAAGGCCAGACGGTTCTGCGGATCACCCCAGACATGATGGCAACTCTTGCCAAATCCCCAGTTGCGACTGTCAAACTCACCCCTGACTTTTTGGGCGCTGGCACCACAGGCAGCAAGAGCATATCAGCAACTCTCCATGTGACGCCCACCCACCCTTCACCTTCCTCTGCCTCCAGTGCTATATCCTGTACAGGGGAAGTACAGACCACCAAAGCAGCAGGCCCTGTTGCCTCCACCTTGTTGAAGGCTGCAGGAGACACAGCCATACGTCTGATGCCCACGTTGGCTGTCTCCGTGGCTGACCAAAAATCTCGAACCTTCTCCACCGTGACCTCCCCTGACAAGAGTGGTGCCACCATTCGGATAATGCCAGGTCTCGGTGTTATTCCACAGAAACAGGGTCAGACCATCACAATGACAACCACTACTGGCGGCAAACCACTCACAGCGTCTACATGTGCTAATGTAGTGACCATGGCTGCCAGTGTTGTGGCTGGCGCTAAGGGGATCACAGTGGCTCCTGGAGTCTCGGGCTCACCTCTGACGCTAGGAACAGCTACGGCCACTGTGCGGCAGGTCCCTGCTACCGTGGTTACTACACAAACAGTAAGAGACTTGTTCGGTTTCTGTACATATTTTAAGGAAATTGCAAGTTTTTTTTTTTGTAGTGTTGGCCATCATTCCCATCTGAGGAGGTATGCAGTTTAATATGATTACAGCTATAGTACACAGAGAATCTTAATATTTAATATTTTAATCTCAATTAAATTGAGAGGGTGTGTGTAGCTCTTAGAATTTTCAGTTTCAATCAGTTTTAGTCAGTTGCGTCAAACCATTTAAAGGATGTACATGTAAGAAGCAGCATGGCCTCTAGGGGCCACTGTTGGGCTGTTAGACTCTTTGTCTTGTTTCACTTTGTTGGTTCATGTGGGGACATTATGTTTCATGATCTCCTTCTCTGCTGACAAAAGCCAGCAATTTCATACATGATAATATATGTTATAACACTACACACACATTTCTTACATTACAGGGAATTTCAATGACATTGTACAAACTAAACTGTTTATTTATTTTACGATGATAGCTCATCACATACCATGTAAGTGATGTTGATAAGGGTAGTGTTGTAAGCGTTACGTTCTTCTGCAGGTTCAACCAAATGTTTGTCACTCACTGAGGTCATGGGATATCAAGTAGTAGAAAGTCAAAAGCACAGTAAGGGGGATGCATGTAACCACAGACCAGTCAGCCATGCATATATAAACCTCCCATGAACAGCTCACATTTGTCAACAACCCAGATATGCTTCCTCACAAATGCCTCTGAATAGTTTATTTATTGATTTGCAGTTTCCTCCAGAGAGAAACGGAATTCATCGATGAGGAACTCATTAGCTTTTTCCTCAGTTTCTCCAAACACTAAGTCACTTAGTAAACCAACTGGACTGTAAATTATACATTTGTAGTCATTTGCAGTACAGATAGATATATTAGCACATACTCATGAATGGGAATTTTATCTTTGCTCTTACTTAAATGACTGCTCTCTGGTGTGTGTATTGATCCCTTCTGCACTGTTTATTTAAGAAACTCTCCTCAAACATGTCTCTGTACTTCACCACACCTTCTGAAAGTCACATGACTCGGGAACAATCCTCTCTTTATGACACTATAGGGGAAGTTACCTGCACGATAACGGTGCCCCTCTCTGTCCTCAACCAACCACTGAAGAGCAAGAGTGTTGTGACCACACCAATTGTGAAAGGAAGTCTTAACACAAAGTGAGTCTCATCATCTGCACTATTAATTTTATTTATTTTTTTTATTGCAAATATTTCTCTTAAGATCTTTTCCAGACAGAATAAATAGAGAATTTCATTGTAAAGATTAAATTCAGCTCTTATTGGGCCCTCCTCAACCATGTAACAATGTATTTCTATTGTTTGTATATTTTGTTTACACTGCAGTAGCAGAAGTATCTATTTTGGAGCCTCTTAAATATATTTAGGCTATATTGTCTTTAGGGTCCTTCTCTACAGCTGCAAGTTTGGCTGGTAGCTGACATGTTTCTGTCCTTCTCCTCTCTTTTTTGAGCAGTATCAGCAGTCTGGGCAGGAACATCATCCTGACCACTATGCCTGCCGGCACGAAGCTGATCGCAGGGAACAAACCAGTCAGCTTTGTCACAGCACAGCAGTTCCAGCAGCTTCAGCAGCAAGGACAGGCCACACAGGTCAGCTTACATCTCACTTTTTTTAATGTTTGTTTGAAGTAAAGAAAAGGGAATAATGTATTTTATAACACCTGTTCAATCAAACATTCACGTTTTCATCTAGTACATCATTTTGTGGTCGTACAAGACACAGCTATGTAGTCTTTCTCAAACAATGTGTTATGACTGAACATCGCTCATACGCTGCTTTATGGCCAGCACGGAGAATTTTAAGGCTAACTATCCATCTTTCTTCCTTTTAGGTTCGCATCCAGACGGTCCAGGCGCAGCAGCTCCAGCAGCACATGGCGACAGGCTCCCCGAAATCTGTTTCCACAGTTGTAGTCACAACAGCACCTTCGCCCAAATGTGCACCCGATCCCCCGCCTGCACCTCAGCAGTGATCCTGTCTCACAGCCAGCAATGAATCGTAGGTCCAGTGCACAATATACGTGCCTGTATTGTGGTTGCTGGAGCACTTTTGTTCTCAGGCTTTTTCAGGGTCATGTGATGTGTTTCTCCTCTTGCAAGTGAGGTTATTGCTATTGCAGCGTGTAATCTTCATTTATTTCTTTTAAATGTGATTAATACCCACAAAAGGAACATAATCTGTCTCTATAAGTGCTTTGGGATTGTGTTCAGATTTACACTCTCTGTTGGAGGGTTTTGATCTCTAAGTTACCAGTATGTTGAAAATTGTCACCATTACTCAACTAAATTTAATCTCCTGAATTTTATCCTCAATATTGTTATAGCCAAAATCATATATAAAACAGCTCACCAGGCTGTTGACAAAAGACCAGTTGCTCTGTTCATATTTCACCTAAATAAAACCTCAAATCACAACTTCTCAATTCATATTAAACTACCAATTCAAATTTCTATATGACTGTCAATAGGATGTTCTCTTTGTCACTTCCTTAAACGTTTGGTGTAATGCAATATTAGCAAATGTGAAGTGAGTGAATTAAGTCTGTCTGATTTATTTGAATGTTGTCACTTGTTGATTTTTGTTTTAATACATTATTTGTTCTCTCATCAGGTGTTCTTATTATTATTTGATTATTTGATAGCAGGGCCATACATTTCAGGTTACTATTTATGTAACACAGACTTGTGTTTTTAAAATAATTGAACAGACCATAACAACAGATCATATTTAAACAAAACAAAAATTTAAGTACATTGTACAAAGCAGCAGACACAGACCATTAACATAGAAAATGAAATCAAATTTCAAAGAACTATAACCATGCATTCACTCTTCATCCGACTCTTCAAGCAAAGCTTTCTGGGAACTTGTTTTGGAGGATGTATTTCGCATTCCAATCTCTATGTCCCGCCCCTTTCCCGAGAATCGCTTCGCTGTGCTATTGGAGCAAGAAAAAAAAGGAAACATGAACAACATAAAGATTACACATCCACACAAGAAGCGTCCCGACCTACTCAAAGTTAACTGATTATGTTGTTATGTTCATTTCATAAGTGTTCCTACAAGCAGTGTCTTTCAGGGAAAGCCAAGTCCTCAGTTTCTGTTGGTGCTGTAGAGTAGTTTTTAAATCCTATTTGTGCATCTCACGTTCTACCAGCATGTGCACGAGGAGGCACAAACATGCATGAGGGTCATATGATACACATTTCTGCTGACTATTAGTGCACCAATAAAATAGAAGAGGACAGCAACCTGGTGTAAATACAGGTTTCAGAACAAAGGGCTTGGCAAATATCTGTGAGGCCTAGTAAACATTTTAAACACTCATTCACCATGTTTAGAAGGCCTTAAAAGATACAGTGCATCTTGGTGAGAAATGCTGAATGTAAACAAAACCATGTTGAGTATAAAAACCTCACATGGTACCTTTTAAAATACAGGTTCAGAGATCAGAATGAAACTCAAAAGGTCCTGCTGTTTTCTGTTCAAAGAAGGCTATAGATTGTTAGAACTAAACGTTTCTAACGCTCCACTGAAGAAATCATTATTTGATCCAATTTCTTAATCAGTGTTTGTTTTTGGCTGATTGTCTCTGCATTGCCATGAGACCGAAGCACTCATGTTATTACTGCATTCCAATAGCGGTTTAACTTGCTCTTGAAACGTCTCACTTCGAATAAATCCCAGCCTCCTATTCTGCAAAAATGTGCTGAAATATTCAACAGTTTTACATAAAGGGAAGGATAATTTGAGTAAATGTAGACAGGTTCACATCAATTTACTGTTCTGTTATGTTGGTATCTTGACAGTGAAGAAGTGGATATCATACCATATGAATATAATTTAAGTTTTAAAACTTGTATAGGTAAAGGATGGGATACTTACAGCCAAATCACAGAGGAGGTGCAGGCGACTAAAAGGAGGGCCACAGCCAAATGCCAGCAAAAGCACATTGTGATGAACATGACGTTGTCATGCAGTTCCAAGTCCCACTCGGGTCCACTTAATGGGTAAAGTACAAATCCAATCTGAAATGACAAAGTGTGATGAATGAGCCAATGTTGAGCAAAATATTAAGTTAAATGTATAGGTGTTCACAAAAACAGTGTTTGAAAAGGAGACAGGTTTGAGGTCACTGTGATGACGATAGATGACAAATCTCAAGCAATTTAAGTCTTTACAAATAGGCCAAGATTAAACTAATTTGGTGTTGAAAATGCAAACAGAAATAACTGAAATCTATTGGCTGTCTAGAACAACATATTTTTGGCACATGGTTAACAGTAATGTAAAGTATACACAAGTTGTAAATGGGCTCAAACTGTCAAAAACACTGCTATGGTCCTTTAAGTATTCCTTGTTTTGGTATTGAATGTATACATTTGTACTGTATGTTTATGGGCACATTCACACTGTGCGCCACAAATCGCATTTAACACATTAAGGCATCCTCTGCGTCTCCTTTTGCTAGTCACCTGGTAGAACCACGAGCCCTGCAGGATGAACAGGCATGACCTGAGCAGCTCCAAAATAATGTTGTCCCTTATGAACACCTCCAACATGGTGCTGGCCGATCCACTAAACACAGCCACTAGCAGCAGGGAGTGGATGTGGGCATCCAGAAGGGGCCGATTGTGCAGATGGTAATGGAACAAAAACCCTGGGTGACGAGGGAGAGTCGAACACAAAACATATCTCAAATACACGTCAGAGGGACATATTTGTGATGTGAAGGAAAAATGCATAACTAAAACCTAGCTTCCTCACAGCATACCTTCAACAAAAAGAGCCAAAGACAGAGCAAGGCGGTCAACACCAGCTGGCACCAGTTTGGATGTAGCACTGGCAACCAATGCTATTCCAGAGATCCCAAAGAACAGATACATTGTGCTGTGCTGCCAGTTCATCAGCTTGACCCACGCATTGTTCTCCCTGTCGTACAGGTGGGCATGTGGCCCATCTACCACAAACTGTTCAACCATAATACCTGCGACAGGTCAACATCGGACAATGAGATGAGTCAAGAACAGGTTTTTAGAGAGCTGAAGTGTGCAGATGGATTGAGATGAAAACTGACCAACAAATGAAGCAAAGATTTGAAATCCTCCCTCGATGTAGTCCATTCTTTTAAAGGAAGGCGGCATAATCTGTCTTCCTTTAGGCTGACTTGTCCGCCAGTAGTGTTGGAGAATGTGTTTCACTGTTAGCCAAAAGCCGTAGAACAGGAAAAAAGAGCCAGGAATGGCATGTCCTCCAAAGTTGGCCATCGTTAGGCCTGAAAACATAGGAAATATACCTTAGTAATCAGTAACATACATTTAAGAGAAATACAATGTTGATTATTTTAGCGTAATGCCCTTATTCCTACAAATGTGAGAGGACTCGACTTTGAGGTTAAAGTTCAAGCTCATAGCTTTATTTTATGGTGTTTTGAGCCATGTAATGATTACAAACAATGAAGTGTCAATTAAAGGAAAAAGAGCAGCTGACAATGAGATACCCATAATCACAGGATGGTAGATGGCTTGCATATAAAGGTTATTAGAAAGTAAATGTCATTATATGGTTACATAACCAATTCATGAATACAGTGTAATCTAACCAAATATTTATGAAAAGCATGAACAGAAAGGCTGAAAATATTCTCAAATGAAAACATCACTTGTAATATGAGAGTGAGATGGAGTTAATGTTGAGCCAAAACATCAGTCTTGTCTAATACTAGTTAGTTTCAGTTTCATATTAATCTCACTAAATACTGAGATGCAATATCATACAATGGAAATGAGGATTCCTCATTCATTACTTGGTATTATATCCTGTATTTATCTGATCAGGGCAGGTTAGAGTAGGTCCTTTGAACCAGACAAGAGCTGCTCATTTGTCTTGCAAAAATGAAATTCAAATCAAACAGGGGTGTTAAACTAACATGTTGGTCACCTAAATTCAAAGAAGCACTAAAGCAATTTGTATCTCGGTTTTAGCAATATTGGTGGCACTCACTAAAGTGTTACTGATAAAAGATAAAAAGCCGAGCAATGTGCTTTCAATACAATGGTGCCACTGATCTGTTTACATGAATTAAAAATGAGACACATATTCTTGTAGCATGGTCACTCTTAAAGTGGCCAATGAGGGCTTTTTACATGTTCATGGCTGAAGCAATGCTTTTGAAGTTGACCATTTGTAACTTCCTCTTGTCCTCAGTGTCAGTGGGCATGAGGCACGGGTGTGTTCAAGATCCGCATATTCAGTCAGACAAGTTTTTCTTGACTAGACTGTTTGACTTGCTTGGACTACACATCGTGATTCTATATATTTCTACCTTTCACACACACACACTCACACAATCTCACACATTTTCACATAAATTATAAGGAGGCACGGGCCTGTAAGTAGATGCAGTTTGCTCCCAATAGATTGATTGTAAACTTTAACTACAAATATCATTTCTACATAGTCTTTGCTTTTTGAAAGCAGATACTAAATGTGAAAATGAGCCTTTCCTGTCACAGTTATAATAGATGGCTAACAGAATGTACATACCTTATTCTCTGCTGCTAATCCCCAAAGGCTCAGGAGATTTCTGAAAATCTGAGAATCTTGGCAGCTGTCTGAGTGAGAGCACGCTGGTCTGTGTAAACTGTGCACACCTGTTGTCTGCAACTCTAACCTGTATTGACATCATCACATAGCCCCACCCACCATTTGTATTGGTTTCTGTGACCAAGGGACATCCTCCTAGAAAAACAGCTGAGACATTCAGGCAGAAAAACAGTACCTGACTAAAGATCATGTTGTTTATTCAGGTATTGCATGCTGTGAAAATATGATGTAGAGCAAATATATTACAATAAATCTATAATTTATTGTGCCTTTTAATACCATACAATTAGTCAGTCTAAAACAATAATGCCAAAATGTGAACAAAGATTTGTTTTAAAACTTAAAGAGCACAAAAGACATTTAGTTAGAACTTAGCTATACAATTGAGTTAATATATAAGCTCAGATACAAACTGTGTGCACAAGGAGAGGAAGCAGTAATGGTCCTAAATGAACTTTGCACCCATTTTCAATAAATCTTTATTGCTGCCATTATCATGTTCAAATGATGACCATTCCTCACGTACAGCAAGTCACAAAAGAGCTACTTTACTTACAAAACTGAAAGTTGTGGGAAACAAAAGGTTTTCTTATTGTGTTTGTCATTAAAGCTGAAATTGAATTCACACATTAAAATAGCTGTAAGTGTTCATCCGTAGACATTTGTCTTGTATACGTGGGGGTTATAGTATTACACAGAATAATTTCTTCTCTCGAAACGGGTTCTCAGAAGAAGGTACTGGTGTCACCAGGGGGTCCTCTTTGGCATGAGCTTCACAGTAGGCCATCAGATCAGCTGCTGCTTTGGATATCTGTACAAAAAGGTTGTGTTTGAGTGTGTGTGTGTGTGTGTGTGTGTGTGTGTGTGTGTGTGTGTGTGTGTGTCAAAAAGGGGAGGGGAAGAGGATAAAAAGCATTTTTAATTCGGTTTATTCATTATTTATTTTTTCACCATTGATTAAAACATCCTTCCTGCATCAATCAAAAGTGTAAAACTAAATTAGCAATTGATCATTTGATTAGAGGAGTCAGATTGTTCAGACAATGGTGATTGCACTGGCACATGATAATCTGCCTGTTAAAAATTGACTGCTTTTCGGCAGGTCAAAGTTTGAAAATAGATGTTAATTTAAATATACATGAAAGTAAATCTCTTTTGAGACACAGAAAAGTGATTATTATATGAAAGTGAGTCATGAATACTCCATATTAAAACACAAGACATGTTGCCACACATAATCTAAAGCGATTCCTAAACTTTTCCATTGTTATTGGCTGTGTTGTGCTGATTCACCATCATTCTCTCTATGTTGACCTCCAGTTTCAATTGTTCTACCGTCTTTCGAGCATCTGCAATCTTAGCCATGTTGTTGGACATCCTGCGGCTTTCCCACTAAAGTCAACCAGCCTGCAGCAAACCATCAAAAGTTGAATGATCAGACAAGAAATAACAGTATGCATCACTTATACAGAAACCAAGTGAAAGGAAAAACACAAACATGGTTACACTTCTAAAGGGAACACACAGCAAACACAGTGCGTGACAATTTATTGAAGGTGTCTGTGCCATGGTTAAGAGTCTGTTTCAATTTGCTCGTTAATTCTGCTCCCTGGGTCTCAGCTGTAAGTGGCACAGGGAGGGTCTCAGGGGAGGAGGGCAGGGTAGGGGAGGCAGTGCAGCTTCCCCAGGGGAGGGCATCCGCTGGGAATTTAAATACACCTAACATTAACGTTAACTTGTTGCTCTTTCAGAATACGTGTCATAAACTCCAGATGTAGAGAGTTGCTATAAATGCTATTTATCTCCCCAGTGTTGTCTCTACACAGCTGCTCAGCTGCATATTGCAAGCAATCAACCTTGTTAAACCTCTTAGAAAGCAGTAAATGAAAAGCATCATTAGTCAACAACAAAAGACTTTTTTTTGTTTGTCAGCATCTGTGTGAAATGTGTCAATTCTATCAATACAAATCATTTCTGCACACTAATATAATTCATACTTGGGAAATACGCCGCCAAATATCAGCACACATGCAGAGATATATGGTTTGATATACGCCGGTTCCATGAATCTGTACAATACTGGATATAGAAGAAATTGTACAATTTCTCAAGATTTATCCTAGCTCATAATAATTCACAGCATCACTCACCACAAGACCAACAGCAACCGTTGGGCTCCTGGAATGAAAGTCCGCTTGGTGTCAACAGGGTACCTCCGCACCTAACTAACAAATGAAGTGAGATTAATGGCAAAGATGAGGAGGAAGGCTTCAATAGGTTCCCTCCTTCAAATAATAAGCTGTGGTTCTGCCCCCAGGATGGGCTCAGTGCAGCACTTAAAGGCAACATGTGGTGTGACCTTCTCTCTTGAGTCTCTATCACTCGCTTACCTGAGATGATGCAGGAGCTCTGAGAACATTTAATATAGTTCTTTAAAAGAGCCTACACAGGAATTAGATTTAAATAGTTAATAGTGTATTTGATATAAAGACGTGAAAAAACACCTTTTTCTCATAACACCTGACAGCAACATGAAATGACATTAGGCTATAATGAGGAAGCTCTCAAGAGAATAGGCAAGGTTGTTTTACATTACTGTAAATAATTTTCCTGTTTGTAATTAATTCCTAGACAAATATCACATCTCTAATACTTTAATTACATTACATTACATTACATTACATTAATTTTGGGCATATTGGGGTTATTTTAGGACAGGACAGTCAATAATGAATAATCAGTATTTATAACAAGTTTATTATGTGGCACAATTTCAAAATTCATAAACATACATTTCTGTTTCATGTGCTTTTATAGTGTAACAAATGATTTTTCCTTCAGCAGTTAGACAAAAATTGCAGGTTTTGGACAGTTAAAGTGATGCATTGCTGTAAATAACTGTGGAAGTGTAATAAGCTCAGTCTCTACAAAGGTACAGACCAAGTTGCAAGGTCAGATGTAAACTTTGGGTGTTTCTCTGACAAAGTTGCATGGAGCATTGTGCAGATTCACAGTATAACAGCAGTAAGCAATGACTCTAAATGCACAATGATTCACAGGTAATATGCTAATGTATTTCAAGAGGGTCTTATCAAGCTCCAAACAAATACTTTAAGAGCCTAATTCTTTCCTACAACAAAATACAAAAGAACACTGGATAACATTCAATATGTCTAATAGTAAGTTTGTAAGGTAAGTGATTGAGTCTTTGTCAAGGTGTGAGTTTTCTCAGACAACAGAATTATTTGTCTCATGTCGTAGCTATCCTCTACAAGGCTGTCAGTCTTTCCTGTAGAGCTGACAGTTATTCCACACAGCAGCAGGGGGCAAAGTGGCAGTGTTATGGAGTTAAATGTCAAGTCCCTCATTAACATTTGTTTCCCTGTAGTAATTGGTCTCTCTCTGTGGAAGATGCGGGACCATATGAGTAGAAAGAGCTGCCGCTTCACCTAACCGACCTCTGTCACCAAGGGCCCAAAAATATAATTTGTCCAGTGTTGTGTTGCATAATTCAAGCAGGGAATGTTCAGATTCTGTGGTCCTACTTAGTAAGAACTTAATAATGTTGCCTACACTTGACAAGTAGAAACTCTAACCATTCATGCAGCCAGTCAACCAGCATGTCTTCTCTCTTATATTGTTCATTTATGACAGACACCACATCATAGGATCCATGAAACCAGAGAGGGGGGCAGAGTGTCTGAATACCCCATCAACACTGGTGTGCACATGTTTAACTCTTATTTTCAAGTTAACATTTACAGACACCTGTCTTTGGCCATACTTTATTTCCTCTCTTTAGAGTTAAAAAGAGTGTACAACAACTGACAAACATATCTGTCTATCCAGCTTTAAAGAGCTGCAAGGTCACTGCCACCTCAGCTAACCAAACACAAGGAGCCTGCCAAAAATATGCCACACATGTTTGAATGATTATGTAGTGAGTTCATTCATCACAGAATATGTTGATTGTGTTCAGGTGCACAGAGATACTTGAGATGGATCATGCTTTACAAAAAACAGTTCTACCTAACAACAATATTTTTGTAATAGTTTTATTTTCATTTGTAAGTAACATTAATTGAAGTCAACGTGGCTGAAAGAGTGAGACACGTTTTGAAATGATTTGGTATTTGCAGTGTAATTTTAATATATATACAGGGTAAGAAAAGAGAATGTCAAGTGTGTTAATACTGTTTACGACTGTATTAGTGGATTTACACAACACAAAAGAAATACTCTGTTATAAGCAGCTTATAAAGAGAAATGATCTATTAAAGCAACAAGCAAGAGGCCATGGTTTACAGTCTGACTTTGTTACCAGTATGATGGTAACAAACCAGTTTTTCCAGTCCTGCTGCTCAATGTGTGACAGCAACATTGGTATTATATGAAAAAACCCACTTAGCATTTCACAAAGTCAGAACACCATTTACAGGTGGTTACTGGAAATGTTGTCAACCTCATTTTGTTTTCTATGTTCTGATTTATTTTCAGTGTGGCGCGGAAAAGTCTTGTCTCAATTAAAAACAATTTCGTTATTAAAGACGAAAAACTAAATAAATGTCCTATTAATTTGATGACACAGTTAAGGCCTATATAAAAATAAAATACATATAAGAATGTCTATTGTATCTCACTTTATTTCTTTGTTTGACTTATTTGGCTTTTTAAATCTTCCATATAAATGTAGGCCACATGTTATGGCTATAGTGAATTTATACCTGTACAGCAGTTTTTCCATTGTTATAATGCTAGATATGAGTTATTACTTTATTGTCTGGCAAACAAATACACAGTTACTGGTTAAGGTTTTTCACTCGATTTTAGCCTAAACACAAAAGTGGCATCAAATATCCTCCCTACATTTTAGCCTCTAAGGTTAAAAAAAAAAAGGTCTGTTGATCTAATATTTATACATTTATTATTACTGTTGTTGTTGTTGTTGTTCTATAGCCACAAGAAAAGGGGCATCTTTGTATAAAACTGAAAAAACAAGCGAGTGAGCTAAGTTAAGAATATTCAACAGCATCCAGGGTTGTACCATCATTAAGCTACTGTGGTGGGCGTGTACGAACAGCTCGCTGCTAGCTAAAATGATAAATAATGTTGGTGACTACAGAAAGCTACATTTTGTCGCCTGGCTGTTACTCTGTAGCATAGACTCTTCAGAGGTTAACGTGAACTTAAACCGTTTATGCGAGTCTTTACAAAGAAAGCCTTTTAAAGCATTTGAGCTAGCTAGTTAATCTTTAAGTTACCAATAGCTAAGACACACGAGACTTTAACGGACAACGGTGATTCAGCGTGCTAGCTAGAAAGACAGATATTGAAAGCCTCAACATTCATAACGTAACATTCATTGATGTTAACGTTCAGCATTTCATGTATATCGTTTTCGGATCTCGCCAGTGTTGTTAATTGCTAGGTTTCTGTCTACCAAGATGTATGGGATGTCGGGATGACAGGAAGATGGCAAACGGGGTTGGAAGTGAGTAACAGTTAACGCTGGTATAGCAAATGTCATGGCATGCTAACTTATCCGTTAGCGGTGAGTGTGTCGTACTGTTGATGTTACCACCACTAACTTCCTGCACGGCAGCCTCCGCTCCCTCCAGGGGAGCCTGCAAGGATTAATGGCTGTCATCACGGGCGAACAGCTCTGTTTAGGTTTACACTAGTGGTGGTTCCTGTTTACCTCCAATTGTATAAACGACATGCTTTTGTGTGCTGATTACAAGCAGCTACTGTATGTGTATCATAGTGAACTGCTGGCATGGTGGACAGCTTTAGGTGGGATAAAAATGAAGCCACGCTCAAGAGATTAACCATACTGTCAGTAGCAGGCCCTAGAATGGCAGCAGGCATCAGTTGAACATGCATGACATTAGTATTTCATCACTATAGGCGTTGTTAAACTATATAAAGTATGGCATCATGTTTTGTCCATTTCCCCCCACATCTGCAGAACACAAGCTGCTTGTCATTGGACCAACAGAGCCATGGTCAGTGAGAGAGAAGCTGTGTTTGGCCACATCTGTCATGAAGAGTGGAGACCAGAACTGGTGCTGTCCTACTGTTCTGTTTTTGCCACTAATGATTCTTTGTGTGTGCAAAATTGTATGTGTCACAGATCTATGATATAGTCATACGCAGTCATTTATAGTTTGAATATGTTAAACTTGTCAGAGGTCACATGCTCTATTTGGCAGTGTATAAATAGTAAGTTGCTTTTACACATTTCACCATTTACTTAAGATTACTTTTGAAGATGAGATATTGTCAATAAGGGTTGCTCTGTTGTTCGCATTGTTGCCCCTCTGTGTACTTGAAAAGGTGGTTGTTGTGGTTTGCTCTCACAGTCCAAAGACATGCAAATCAGATAAATTAACAATAGGTAGACATGTAGTTGTCTATCTTGTGTAAACCCTGTGATGGACTGGCATGCTATCCATGATGTTGCCCAGTGAATGCTGGTTTTAATTTTGCATTCATTTTGCATGCATTTAAACTAAAACACTGCCAAAAAATAATAATAACAAACAGGTTCAAAAGAATTTAGACTGGGGAGAAAAAAATGGTTTTAAGACTATAATAAACCAGGACAGAAATAGTAAGCTGCTTTAAACTTAGTCTCGATCATATTACAAAATATCTTGTCTTCATCTTAACAGGGTATCTGTCAGTCGAGCCATCAAACCATTTGCAGAACCTGGGCGACCACCTGACTGGTTCTCTCAAAAGGTAAATGATAAAATCTGAGCTCTCTCGACTGCAGAACACAAAGACCAAATTCATGATCTCTGCAGTAGGTTTTCCTCATTAAATTTTGTCCTCTCACAAAGTTGTTCTTGATTCTCCTTTGGCTCCTCACAGCACTGTGCCTCCAAGTACTCTGAGCTCCTGGAAACAACAGAGGCCCCAAAGTGAGCGCATAAGTGACTTTCACCTCGAGCATGCTTTTGCAGACTTGCAAGCTAAAATAGATTACATAGCTTTATACTATTTGATACATGCATTGACAGTATACGCCAGAAAGCAATGTCTTAAACTAATAATACATTTGTTACCTTTAGGCGGAAGCGTGGTGAGAAAGGTGAAGTGGTGGAGACAGTGGAGGATGTGATAGTACGCAGGCTGACAGCTGACAGGATTGATGAGCTAAAAAAGTTGGTCAAAGAAACGCAGGAGAAGCACAGGTACACAAACAACGCTTTTAACAGCATGAACACATCCCCATTGTTGTGAAAACAAATAAAGTTGGGTAAACTACATCGATGAGATTGGTTGACGTGATGCTGTGTTTATAGGAAGCTGAAGAGAGAGGCTGAACTGATTCAAGCAGGACATCTAGATTCCAAACTAGAAGAGTTATGGGAAGAAATCCTGCAGTAAGAAGCAACAAACTTTCTATCTGACCTGCTTATACAATGATACAGCACATCTCTTTTTCTGTTTGCAAAGCTTGGACACTAATAAGAAGCAAAATAAATGATCTTATGTGTCTCTGTCAGGAAGAAGAAACTGGAGGAACAAGCAGAGTTGAAAAGAAAAAACACAGATGCTACTTATCAGGGTATCTCCTTCACTTTTAAGGGGTATTTGGGGTGGGGACATCAATATAGAATTATGTTTCAGTAAAAGTCTGGAAAAGAACTAAGATTTTCGACATGATCCATTATTTCACCTCAGCTGAAAGTGTAACAGATTTTAGAGGTGGCAGATTGATAACATTGTATAGCTAAGCTGCTTTTACTGTATTAGAGTTAGTGTATATAGAGTTGCTAAGAAATGCACAGGAAAAGTAACTGAACACTCACTTTGAGCGTAACCTCTTCTAAATCAGCACCACCTAAATCAAAAGGGTACATTCTCTGTGCAGTGGCCATTTTAGGACATCTCAGACTGAACGTGTCAGGCTCAGCTCAACATGGCTACTTTTGGCTCAGTCTGAGCTCTCAGCCTCAGGTCTATTTAGTGAGGTTCAGTAATTTGGAAGCCTGCCTCAACATTAGCATGTCAACATTCCCACAGTTAGCATGTTAACATGCTAAAGTTTAGTATATAATGTTTTGCACATTAGCTTGTTAAATTGGCAACATGCTAACATCAGCATTAATTAGTGTAACATGCATACAGTTAGCATGTTGTCATACAGCTTAACATGCTAACATGTAGTATGTAAGCATGCTAACTGTAACCTGTCAGCATTAATCTCACAGTAGGCTGATAAGGATTTGGTCAGTTGTTTTAGAAGTAGTTTGTCATGAAGTGAAAAACTGGACCTGTTGGTGGTGCTAAAAAGTCTGGGGATCACCAAAGTCAGTAGGATTCATCCTCTGGGGTCTACGATTATTTGTACCAAATTTCAAAGCAATCCGTCCAATAGTTGTTGAGATATTTCACTCATGTTTTGGACCAATAGATCAACTGCTGTAGCAGTGGCAACTGCTAGCATGGTTAAATGTAGGATAATCATGGCAGCTTTTGTGTGACTGATGAGAAAATCCTATCTATGCTGCCCCCCTCCCTCTTCCAGCCAGACAGGTGGCAAAGAACACACCAAAGCGAGTGCCCGGCATCACCATGCATTCGCCCTCAGGCTGTAGCTCCCCAAGCCAGGAGTTCTCACCAGGTGACCCACTCGAGTGCTTGACACTGGATCTTGTGTCGACAAAGAATGTAAGTCACTGAGGGTTCAAAGGTATTTAAGGTCTACCCTACTTGTCAATAATCATACCTCTTCTTGGGACATTTGAAAATGTTATGCTTATGTTAAGAATGTGTATTTCTCTCAAGATTACTGCAGACCAATCAGTTTTCCTATTTGAGCTGGGCCTTGTGTGCCACATGTTTAAATTTGCTAAAGTCATTTGCATAAAATATAAAATATCCTGCGTATTAACTTTTAACTGTTAAAAGTAACTTGCCAGCATTGCTATAAGGCATAAAACAGAATATGACTTTATTAATTATCTGTCGGAAAGGGTCTATTATTCCTGACCATTCCCTTAAAAGGAACACATTACAGACACATTGGAGTTGATTACAGGTTCATGTTTCCCCCTCCCTGTCTCTAGGCTTCAGGATCAGCCAGATTAATGACAATTCCTGAGTCTTCTGGACCTGGTAATGATGACATCAACCACGGGTCACTTCTGGATGACCCCACCCAAAAGAAGCTCCTGAGCCAGAAAGCCACACCACCACCATCTCCACTTCTGTCAGAGTTACTGAAGAAAGGCAGTATCTTGGCCACAAATTCAAGACTGGTATGTGGAGGGGACTGCCTGTATTGTGCCAACAGTGCCACACTCTGTAACTGATATGCACAAGTCCGCAGGGCATTATTTCACATTTTTTCATTTCCTTCTGATGCTGTGCTCTTGTGAAATCCCAACACGTCAGAATAAGTTTATCCTTTACTAGATCTTTGGCTCCTCACATTCCTCTGGTAATGTTTCTGCTCTGACATGCAGTGTTGCCTGTAGGGACCTGTGTATAAACACACACACAGGGATTCCAGTCAATTTGTATTTGTACTATTATATAAAATAATCTAAATATAAAATTCACTTTGACATAATGGATTATTATGTGCGAATCAGCAACACCATTTCTGATTCAACAAGTGTTTTTAATACAGACTGGAATATAAATAATAATACTTGATGTGCACTTTATGTGCAAGAAAACACACAAAATACCGGTAAATGTTTGACATGCGTGTATGCGTTTATATCCCAGATTGGGGAGGGTGACGTGTCCTCTGGTAATATGACAGGAGCACATGACCTGCAGCTGGCTCCGCCTAGTCAACTACTCTCTCAGGCAACAGGTACAGATACAGTGTTCATGACTGATAAAACGTATTCACCCCAAATGAGTATTTCATGTTTTCTTACAACACTGAATCAATGTGTGTATAGTTCATTTTCTTGACACCGATCAATAAAGTGAAAACAAACCTCTCACAAAATAATTCAATGCATAAGTTTTAATTGCAATCGAGACAATATTTAGTTGAAGTCTAAGAGGGCTGAATACTGTTTACAGTCATTCTATCTTTATTTGTAAGAATATGTTTTATATTTGTTTTGTATTTATTTACTCCTTGAATCCTAAATGTATGTTGGCTATGCTTTCTATTTAAAAGTGCTACTATTGTTTAAGCTGTTTGCTCATACATTGGCTTGCTGAAAGCCTCCGCTGCTTTGTCTGCACTCTGCACTTTGTGTGTTAATTTGTATGAGTGCTCGCATGGCAGGTGCCCCGATGTTGTCTCGTCTCCTGGAGGCAGGTCCCACCCAGTTTTCTGCCCCGTTCAGTTTCATGGTCAGTGCAGACTCAGCCTCCATTGCTCCTCTCTCTGCTGCCACTGCTGTTCCTGTTGACTCTACTGCCTCAGCGAGTACAGGTCTGTCCACTTTGACCCATATCCAAACCACTCAGCGCTCAATCCACAGGCTAAACCTCCTCACAACCTTAATGTCACCTGCTTAGTAGCGAGAGAATTTCATTGTTCATTGTTGTAATGTTATAGCTACAACTGTGATAGGTTAAGGTGACAGGTAATTTAAAATTGAAATACAAGCTTGAGCTTGCTGTGAAATAAAAATGTGAAAATTAATGCTTTTACAAACTGCTACTGCTAGCTAGTTACTTGTATCTTGAAAAAATACAATGCATGCAATAGTTGAAAATCAGTTGTTGTCTGTTTGCAGAGGTGGATGTGATGGTGCACTCTGTGCCCACTGGATGCCAGCCAGTCTCTGCAGAGGATAAGGTGTCCCAGCTCAGTGAGGAGGATGTGACTGCGTCCTACATGGGAGATGAACTGGACCTGAAGACGGTGGGGGACATTATCGCTATCATTGAGGACAAGGTGCAAACAGGAATAGTACTATATATTTTCACAGCCCTTGAGATCAGTTGTGGATAAATTAAAGCATCTATAATTCCTTTTTGAGGTTTTAAAGGAAAATTAAGTTCTTTTAAAATGTGGGTATTTTCATTTGGATCATTCATCTAGTGAGTTAAGATAACAGTTTACTCACCAACATCACCGCTGAGATTCAGGGACATGGCAAACTATAAAAAAAAATCTCAATTATTATAAGATGTAGAGTCATATCTCTTCTTCTACAGGCAGATGAGACTGCAGAGGCTTTGGATGCAGCTGCAGTTGAGGCTGCTCTGTCACTGTGTGAGGAGAACGGCCATGCTTTGTCTGGTGCCTGGGAGTCTGGGCCTTTCCAGCACCATGAGTCCCACCCTGCAGTGCTCACAGGGGGCCCACAGTCCTCATCTCTTCACAGTAGCCTGGAGGGGAAGACTGAAGTGTTAGAAGTTCAGGGTGGGACTTCAGCTTCACTCTCCTCTCTGTGCAACAGTCAAGATAACTGTCTTGCAGCATTCCCCATGGGACTAAGGAGCCTTCCTCCCACTTCCTCATCCTCATGCAACTCAAAGAGTTTGGAGCACTGCCACACTGGAGCACCTCCACAGCCTGAGGCAATGAGAGAGACTGGAGCGAGGGTGCACCAGAAAAGCCAAATTTCATTGGATGTTACCATAAAATGTGAGAGTGAGAAGTGGGCACAGCAAAGACCTGATAAACCCCAGGGAGGTATGCACACCCATGCATAAATACTAGTATTCACTTGCTTCATAACATGCAGTTTGCATGCAACTATGCATTTTGCATAACCATTTCCTTCTTATTATTCATCTTTACTATCTTGGCAGACTCAGTATTAGAAGATAGCCCACTGACAGAAAGGCATCCCAAGGTATAGCACCCAACGAGGACAGAACGAACATGATGCTTGTAATTGCTGTACTGAAATGCAAAGTGCCTAGCTCCACAGTATACACAGTAAGTACTGTTTGAATCTCTTCATCTTTCTCTTTCTTTGCAGGACATGAAGGTGGAGGATGGAATAAGTGTTCGGCGAGGACAGAATGCCTCAGGGACTAAAGTGCACAATGAGGTAAATGGGCCAGAACTGTGTGGAGAAGAAGAGGGCGATGGGGTGGAGGGATTCTTGTCAGAGCCAGATGGGGAGATGGAGCTAGAACCTGCGGCCAGCGAGAGTGAGGATGGATACAGCCTTCACACGGCTTCCTCGTCTCTGCAGCTCCACACAACCGCAGACTCCATCCCCAGCAGCCCTGCGTCATCGCAGTTGTGAGTGAAATGCATTCAGGCACACACAGCAAGGAAGAAAACTGTCAGTTCTGGAGAAGTTTCACCCTAGATGGTGCTAATTATGTTGCGTAAGCAGATTGTCTTTCATTTCTGTCAACTAGAGACAGGAATTTTTTCCCTGTGTTATGCTGCGGATCAGGTTCTGCTTGATAATACTTTCCTTATGACGTCTCTGTTCATACGACCTTCCTTCTTACATATCCGTTATTGTGCAGTTCTGTGTGCAGTGAGGACCTGGAAGCTTTACAGGCTCACAAGATCTGGAAGAAAGCCATTATGCTGGTGTGGCGTGCAGCGGCCAATCACAGGTCAGAATATGCCTCTGATTTATTTCCATTTTTTAATTCTTTGTATCATTACTGAAACATGTAATTTATGTGAACCTGTTGTAGGTATGCAAATGTCTTCCTGCAGCCAGTAACAGATGAAATTGCACCTGGGTACCACGGTATTGTGCACAGGTAAGCACGTTTGCTGTGGTCATATTTTATGGCTATTTTCATTTCACTAATAGTTTTTATAGTGATTACTTGTCATAATGCTCATGCAGAGGGAAAATCTTATATCACAAAAATATCGACTTTTCAGACACTAAGAAAACAACCTTGTTTTTGCTGAATGACATTGGCTTATTGACATTAACCAATCAGGAGCCATCAACAGCTCATCGGATCACACAGACTGGACTTTTTCATCGTCTTTTCATCACTCTTACCCCCTCTTTGCTCTTCACTTCTACAGGCCCATGGACCTGGCCACCATAAAAAAGAACATAGAGACTGGTTTGATACGGACCACGGCTGAGTTCCAGAGGGACATCATGCTGATGTTTCAGAATGCGGTCATGTACAACAGCCTGGATCATGACGTGTACCACATGGCTCTGGAGATGCAGCGTGATGTCTTGGAGCAGATCCAGCAGTTTCTCGCCACCCAGCTCATCATGGAGACATCAGAGTCTGGTATCAGCGCCAAGAGCCTGAGGGGCCGTGAGAGCACACGCAAACAGGACTCTACTGACAAGGTGCTTCACTAGAATTTTGACAAAAGCAGAGAGTACAGAAGAAGAGACAAGGGTGAGACAACAGGCTGACTTAAAGGTAGAAGAAAGTGATGCTAAAGTAGATCCGCCTGCCATTTTTCAAAGCATGACATTAGTTTTTAGAATGATATCCTTTCAGGTAGCCATTGGTTTCCTATACCATCAAACTTGCAGAGACTTGAAACATTCATGCAATAGGTAATCCATCACAGTGAAAATCTTTTTGTCACAAGTCAGCTTTTTTTTTTAATACAAGAATCCATGTCCATATTTGTTTATTGTCTATGTCTGTGACTTTTCAGACATCAGTTTATGAATGCAATACTTCTTTTAGCCGACTCTAATCTTGGATGGCGGATTATGTTTGAATGCATTTCTATACAAAGAAAAAGACAATACATTCACTGTGGTGATTACTGTATGTATCTCAAACAGGTTTGAAACCAGTGGTTGGCCAGAAAGCGAAACATTTATTTTAAAACATATGTTGTGCTTTGGAAAATGGTAGGCAATAATGTAATAATGCAATAATGTAAGGAGCATTACTGGCAACTATTTACCAAAGCATACAGTAAGTTTTTACATTGATATTCTACCTTCAAGAAAGCTCTTGTTTTCCATTAATTTCACGACAGTATGAAAATGAACTGGCCTATAATTGCCCTGATGACTCACAATTAATATTTATTATTTTTTTGTCAAAGATGTATTATTTTTGCATAATAATGTGACTGAGTGAAGAACTGCTAATGTTGATGTTGGAGATTTGTACCAGAACTCGAATACAGAAACAAATAAGCATTTTCAAAACACCTACAATACAGCTACATTAACATACCACAAAAATGTCACTTTGACAAAACAAAATAAGGCTGACTAAATATTGTCATTTTTTACACATTCTGTAAATCACCCTGATGAGGCCGAAACGCTTTGGTGAAATAAAATTGTTCCAGTTAGTCAGCTAGTGTTGCTGAGTTGTTTTTTCACATTTGTTCCTTTGATACTTAAGCACCTAGTTGTCTGGTGAAGTAGCGGCAGCACACTCCTAAATATTTTGATGACAAATGGCCTATCTGAAGCAAGTTTCAAGTGTTGCATGTTGATATTTCATAGCATACTGATGTTCACTGAAACCAGCAGTTGGCTGGAAGGTAGGAGATGATTGTAAAACTTGATGCTATGCTTTGAAAAATGGTTGACAGGAATATATGTCTGTAGTATATGTTGTATGTAGTTAATGAGCTAAATGCATGTTCCTTAAAAGTGGATAAGTAGTGCAATTGCAGTGCAGCAAGGAAGTAAATAGTAAATGTTTAAAATGGCCACATGGCAATATACCAATTTATGTAGAAATGTGTTCTAACAGTAGTTCTCCTAAAGCTCATTTCAACCTTTCCTTGTGCTGAATATACTTTGTGTTGTATCTTTCTTGGCATTATTTTGCTTCCTCTGCACTTTCGCAGCTCTGATATACATTATTTTCCTCTTACAGGACACTGTCTCCATGTCCTCTCCTGCCTTCCTCCTTTCTCTTTTTGTAAGTACCCATCCCTCAGCCTTTAAAACCTTCCCTCTCTTTCTTGTCTTTTTTTTCCTGAAGCAAACAGAATCAAAACTAGTTGCTGTATACACCAAAACAAAGAAAACAACTCGAACAAATATGATCAAAGTGAAACACTGGTGTCAGTTCAGTCACATACTTTGAGTGAAGTTGTTTCTTCCTCTCTTTGACTGTAGGATGGAGGCACCAGAGGGCGCCGTTGTGCCATGGAAGCTGACCTCAAGATGAAGAAATGAACATACAGTATTGAACATTTTGTCCGACAGTGTCCCAGAGTTGAAGTGAAAGGTGTGATACCACAAGACTGAACTTATTCTCAGTCAGTTGCACAGATTCTCACTCTGCATAATGTGCAGTGTAACCTTCACTTGCACTCTACATTAAATGGGTAGACTGTAATATGGAGAAGCTCATTTCTTCTGAGACAGCCATACAGACATGGATTACATACTGTATAATCCCAGATTACAATGGGGCATTCGGAAAGACTAGGTCAAACCTTTCATACACGTAGCTGCAGATCACTAAGATTTAGCCTGCTTTGAATTACATCAGGTTGTATAAATGAAGATAAAAGTTACTCCTAGCCTACAAATGGGCTGAAATTAAGCCTACAGTTGAACTTCAGTGTGGTTGATTTTGAGAAATATACCATGTTGGTGATAATATGTGAAACCAGAGGCCAAAGAGTCTGATTAATCTAGAATTTCTGAATGATCAGGGGGGCAGAAGCTAATTTCAAACAAAAACATTTTCATTGCTGGTATAAAATCAGTTGAGTTTTTT
The DNA here is from genome assembly GCA_008360985.2 of Macquaria ambigua. NCBI lineage: Eukaryota > Metazoa > Chordata > Actinopteri > Centrarchiformes > Percichthyidae > Macquaria > Macquaria ambigua. The sequence continues at coordinate 114,225 of VMKM01000165.1, read as the reverse complement.
TATTTAGTTTTCTAATTTTAAAACCTTTTTTTTAATATGGCTGTATCATTTGTGATGAATTGATTTTTATCTATGCTACACTTCCTGTGAAACAGTACCTACATGCATATTCTGAGTTCAGTATTTTTGAGAAAACGTTACCTAAATAAATTGTTTTGTGGACTTTCAAAACTTCACGAAGAGCCCTCAACCCAATATGTAAGCTTGAATTTGCACACATTTTTTCCATAACACAAAACACACCACAGCAGTAACGATGGCGGTTATTTGCTAACCTCCTCTTTCTCAAATCGAACCTTGCTGTTTAAGAGCTGTTCAATCAGAAATGTTCAGGCAGGGCTTGTGTGCAAAAATCAGTGAGAAAAGGCTTGATCTGCTTTGATCGTCTGCTTTGCCTAATTCTTGACATTGATGTTTGATGTACTGTATGTCAGTAGGGAAAAGCATTCAGATTTTCTCAGGAATGGGTTTAAGCAGCAGAGGCAACATGGCTCGAAGCTGTTAAGAGTTAAGAGCGAGCATTACGAGTAAAATAAGTTACCACTGTTCATGTTGTGTTTCATGGAACTTCCCTGCTCGGTTGTTACATAGCGATGTATACACACAGATGGGACACACCATCTTCCACAAAGCTCCCACTCTGGTGTAGGACCAATCATAATGAAGGATTTTGCATTTGGCTTTTGTTCAGTCATGTTCAGTGTTATGTAAATTGGTCTGATCAATAAAACGTATTCGTAGTTTTTATCTGATGATGCCACGTTGTTGTTGTCAAATACATTGTGTTCATGTTTTCATTAGGACCACCTCCAATGACTTTGCAAAGTGGAAGGATAAACAAAGTTTTTTTCAATTTCTGTTAAATCCAGACGTCTCTAATTGGCAAGTCTAACAGAAGTAAAGGTATGTTTTGACAGCTCAAAAGTTGACCAAGTGCTGTCTAGTTTAAGTATTATTTCAAGTTGTACATCTAGTCTGTGAAACAAGTCGAACATCTTAGACCAACTCTGACATTCAAGGAAGCAATTGGACAGATCGCATGAAGGCCACAGTGGAAATGTACAGAAACGTTAAAAGCCTTCGGGCACACTTTACTGTGTGTGATGTTTTTCTAAAGGCAGCAACAAGTGGTTCAGACACAGTAAATAAGTTTGCCCAAAGTTAAGCTTTTGTGTGATATTTGACATGATTTAATGAAGGTCTTAAATACAAATAATCCAAACATTTGATGTTGACTCTCACAGACTGATCACCTTGAAATAAAGACACTTTAAGTCCTTGATTAACACTTGATAGCCCAGCTTGAGATTATCACTACAGTTAAAATGTTGCACATACCTGCATCTTTCATTTGCTGGCTTAATGATGTGACCAAACACATGAAGCATTCAAAGAGTCAAACTGCCGTCAAGTCACAAATGAACGAATCAGACAGGCCAACAAATATTCTGGTTACATCTTTAATTTTTCTGGTATTTTTGGCAGAAAACTGAATTCTGCAGTGTTTCTCAAGTGTACTGCCACACTGACTGATACCAAAACCTGATTTTTGTGAATCACAGTAAAAGTTTTACATGTTTGTGAGTTACAGCGTGGACCTGAATATTCTAATCATTTAGTGTGTCAGTAGTCATGAAGGTGTGTTCGCACAAAATAAATACGTAACTAATAAAACACTCACTAGGGTGCATGCAACATTAACAATATGGAACACATGATTCAATTTGAACGTAAAAGTGCTTGAGATGAGTTGACCTGAATATTTCACATATATGAGAACAGCTAAGGCAGTTTGGCAGTCTTAGTGCACAGCAACAAGTATCAATGTCTGTATAGGGTTTGGATGATCTGGGGTTGGTATAAAGAATTAAAGTTAACAACTCCACAAAGTTAAGTGTCCTACTCATGACAAGACCTGACAAGTAAGTCACAATTCTGGTTCCTAGCTGTGGAAGAAAGTGGTTCATGTCTACAGATATTTAATAGAATTTCTAAACACCATTTAAATTGATGATTCGGTTTAAAGTGAGATTTTCAAAACAAAAGGTGTCTTCTTTATAAAACATCAGTACAAATTAAAAGGGACGGGATTTATAAAACATTTTTAAAATATGGGCTGAATAGCATTTTTCTGAAAACAAAATTATTTAAGCTTGTGCATGGTTTAAGAAAAGAAGGTATTGCATGCCATTTAAGCCCCGGCAACCTAACAGATATTGCTTACAATTGAGCTTCCAATATGTTCCAGGTGCAACAGAACAGTGTGCAGGACTGTGAATGGGCTTTTTGGTTGAAGTGGACTCCCTGGTTGTGGCAAAATCAAAATGATTTCTTCAGAACATGGCCTCTTTTTGCAACACAACAGTCATTTCTCACACTGAAACCTCAAGCATATGCTGCAGCTAAAACCACTGGTTCCTGAATGGCGGAAGCTTAATGACCGATGCAATAAACGCCTATGCAAGCAGTAGTGCAGGGAGCGGGAAGCTCTACTGTAGAAGACAGCTCATTTTTTGGCAAGTACAACCTTTTATAATATGCACATTAAGACAAATGTGGTCATGTTTTGTAAAATTTTGCTCTGCTGTGCCTCCTGTTGCTACAGGGTCAGAGGTCAAATTGCCTGATTAACCACAGTATAGATGTTAAGTCTTTCTAATGTCTGATTTGTCTATGTTTAAATAATAAATAAAAGGTCCTCTGTTATTTCACAGTACAGAAGCTCTCCGATTTGTCAAAAGACTACAGTATTATTTAAGTCACTGTACTTATTTACTTCTACAGAAAAAAGATGAGCCAAGATGCTCAAGTAACATTCACTCTATTAACTATTAAATAAATACACCTAAAATTTCAGCGAGGACATAAAAACATTCAAGAAAATAAATCTAAAAAATAAATAAATCAAAAAAAAATAATAAATCAAAACCTAAACAAATAAAACATGTATGTGTGAACATATATCTGCCTTCATCACCCCAAAGGGAGACCCACGTATGTCATGCCATTTCTATAAGAAAGTTTAAAGGCTCTGAGACATCATACACACTGCCATAGTGAGTTTGCACTTGATGCTGCCACCACAACAGCCAGGGTTGGCAGGCAGCTAACATGCAACTCTATTTTTCTTTTATTACCATCAAAGAGGAGAGAAGGCACATTGTTTCCAGCGGCATAATCTCCCACTGACTGCGCTGTACCTAAAAGAGATTTCTTTACAAAGTGGCCAGATTGGATAAATTACATACTTCAATAAAATGCGTTATTGTAAAGTCTGTAAAGAAACGTGTTCTCCTCTCAAACAGTCCTCATTTGCCTCTCTGACGCCCGACCAATCGATGCAGTTTCTCACAGTTGTCCAGCCTCATTGACTCTGCCTTCTGCTTTAAGCGTTCATCTCGGTACAGTTGTCCCAGGTTTGCCAAGTCTGATTCTGAAAAGGAGAAAGATGTATCACTGTATAACTATTTATAATGGCTTTTTACACGTAAAGGAATAGTTAAGACATTTTGGGAAATACACTTCGATGAAAAGATTGATACCACTCTCTCATGTCTGTACGGTAAATATGAAGCTACAGCCAGCAGCCCCTTAGCTTACCTTAGCATAAAGACTGGAAACAGCTAGACTGGCTCCGTCCAGCGATTACAAAATCCGCCTGCTAGCACCTCTAGGTGAAGTGAAAAATGTCTATTCACTGTTTTACGGGGGGTTTTGTGCCAGTTGCTGGGCAACCAGCGGAGACTCCAGAAAGTTACTGCTCCCCGCTGCTGGCTGTAGCCTTATATTGAACCTACAGATATGAGAGTTGTATCAATCTTATCATCTAACTCTCTGCCAGAGAGCGAATAAGCATATTTGCACTATTCCTTTGATAGCAACCAACTGAAAGCAATGTGATTTTTAGGGTCTGCTTATGTAACAGGAAACAATATAAAAGATTTCATATAAATCAAGATTTGAGCTTTATCGAAGTCAGTGATAATTGCGCCGTAACAAAAACAGACTCCTCGTCTAAGCCAAATGAGCTGCTTACTTACTTTGTTGTTTCTCTTTCCAGCAGCTGCTCTGCAGGTGTTCGATATAGTCGCTCTCTATAGTTTTCTCTAGTTCCTCCAGTGCAGCTCCACGGTATTCCTTCTCAAAACTTTTATCCACATAGTATGGCACACCCATGTGCTGCGTTTCCCTGGACACCACCAGCCCCATGGCCCTGAAACCCAAACGCATAATTAAAATGTATTCTGTGAAACTATTGTGTCAACCATGGTGGAACCCAGGGATTTGTTCAAATGTCACTGTAGTAAGGTTGACAGTATGACAAACTCACGGCTTATAGAAGAGACTGTAGGGCGGGTTAGTGGCCATCATCTGAGTAAACACTGATATGAGGATTAGCACAAGCACGGGGAGAAGCTGCAGGAACGCAGTGAAGGTGTTCTGTGGGAAGATGAAATCAGCACAGATTACAAAGCATATAATACTGTATGTAGGCTGCAGTGATACACTGTACTCATGCCAGCACAGTACTTTTGTGTCTTTGAAACAAACCACAATCTTCCAACGCAAAAGAGGCACTTCAGTTATGTGAGATAAGTAAACGAAGCCCACGAAATCCGTCATTATGGGAAACAGTCACTGGAGGACTGCAGCCATGTTACAAATGCATCCCAAAAAGTCTCATTTTGCTATGGTTCTCCAGTGCATGTTAATGCTTAGAATAATGCCTTATCTCCACAAGAAGATCACAACATAATACTGTGGTAGTTTAACAGGGATTTGTCTTTGTGTTTTGTGAGTCACTGACCTGACTCTGGTTGTCCTCCACCACCTCCTCGCGCCTCTCATAAGCACGTCGACGACGAGGCTGATAGAACTGAGAGTAGGAGGCTCCCTGGTTGGTGTACACGTGGATATTTCCTGTAGAGAGACACACACACACACACTTCTATAGCATCTACACTTCCACAATAATACAGTAGATAATATTCCTGAACTACAGCCAACAGCAACAATAATAAACAATACTTAGAACAATAATAATAATAGATTGTACTAGTTTAGAGCATTTAAGATTAAATTACAATGCCACCTTAAATGGTGACCTTGCAGTGGCTTTGGTCTTCTTGAACAATAACCCTTTTTTTTTTTTTTTTTTTTTACATATTGTCTGTGGAGCTCATGTAACTGCAGTCATTGTTGACACAACCGCTCACCTGTGGGAAACCTTCCTCCAAAGAAGATGTTAAAGAGTTCCTCTGGGGAAATGTCGGCCTCAAAGTCTCTGTGGAAGCTTCGGTAGTATCCATGGCGACTGTGGCTGGAGTGTTGGGGTGCATTCGAAGCTGCAGATTGATCTCCATATTGATCATACTGCTGCCTCTTCTCTGGATTGCTCAGCACTGCATATGCATTGCCTATTGCTGTTGGGAGAGGAGGAAAACATTTGGTTGTGGCATACATTAAGTCCAAAGCAAAATATAATATGCTGATATACTGTATGTATGTATGTATGTATGTATGTATGTATGTATGTATATATATATATATATATACATACATACATACATATAAATAAATAAAAGTTTATCTGTATAGATTTTCTTTGTCTTACTTCTGTTTGGTAGATAATCATAGCCTACATTTTTGGGGATGCAAACAGGAAGTATAATGATGCTATGGATTTAGTTAGCTAGCTGTGGGCTACAACTTGAGTTTGTATGCATTTTGGCAAATTGGCACCATTACAACTATACTGAACTAGCTATTAGAGGTTCCCATTTGCAATGTACCCATGGATGTACAGACAACTATCACTGGATTACTTTGATAGTGAAGAAAACTTAAAAACATGCAGATTCTCAGGCAACTTCTGGAGTTACAAGGAGCGTCTTTTATCTATGACTTCCTAGCATTATCCGCAAAGGACATAGGAGTTCATCCTTGAAAAGTTCCACTGAATCTAAAAATATGTGTATTATATCTGTGTGCTCAAATTTGACTGAGTTATGACACAGAGTACTATTTTTGACGCAAATTGCAGTAATTGGGCGCTATGGGTTTTAACAAACCTAAATTGCCTCCATGAGCTGTGTGTCACAGCCATTACTGCTGCCTGTAACTGCTGCCTGTGTTGGTGAATGAGCCAAATCAGCAGGCCAATCTCGAGTAACTGGCTTTCTGTTTTCAGAACACCGGCATGCACATGTCCCTTTCACCTCATGCAGTATCTTTGCCTCATTTCTCTGACTGCCTCTGCCTCTCTGCAGCTCGCCTGAAACTCTCCCGTGCACCCCCTCCATGGGGAGGGGCGCCTCACAGTTTGAAACCCCTTGCCATAAATGAACACAAACAGCTCAACAAAGAATTACGAAACTTAATTAAAACTGGTAAAACTGGATTACCCAGCTTCAAACCTCTGCCGTGCTTAAGTTTGTTTACACAGGACACTACCAGCGCGAGGGTGCTGTTCTTGAACTGACCATGACCTGTGACTTTGGGAAAAAGAATTTCCTTTGTGGGATCAGTAGAGGCTCGCCATTATGCGAGAGTAGTGCTCAGCAATATGGTTAAAATCAGTCTCACAACAAAGGATTTTTGTTTATACACAATAACAATGGGCAATAAAAAGATAATGTCACCATTGTATCTCATGGGGGGAAAATGTTTCTGCTGAAACTCGTACCTTTGAAAGCATCTGTGGCTCCTGGAGCAAAGTTCTTGTCGGGGTGAAACTTGAGGGCCAACTTCCTGTACGCCTTCTTCAAATCTTCATCACTGGCATTTTTGGGAACACCAAGGATTTCATAAAAGTCCTTGCAATTCTTTATCCTGCAATAACAAAGCATAATGGATGTCAAAATGCAAGTCTGAACTTTAAAGCTAAAAGAGTTACTCTCTCTCAAGCTCATATAAGGGTCATTCAGTGTATATACTCTCCACACAATAGTTAAGTTACATGTAGCGACATCCAACAGTCAATGTTAAATCTACATGCAAAGACACAAGTAAGCATCATAACTCAGGATAACCCGGTTAAGATCAAACTCTGATCAAGAAAAGCCTGGTTAAGAATACTGGTTCAGTCTGACTTTAAAGAAGCTACGGTGGCATGTAAACATCTTGCTACTTTAGTGGGTCTGTAGTCGTCTTGGGAGTAATGGAAAAGCAGAATTCAGGAATATTGTCAACTGTTCATTTGTTGGCATCTGGGATACTCAGTGACAGGACATCAACGGCACATGTAAACAGATTGATTTTAACCAGTGTATGACCAATAGCCAGGTCACTCAGAGCACGTCACACAGACAAAGTTATATGGTGAGCAACAATGGCAGTGGTCAGTCTGTCGCTGCGTAACAGTGTAAAAAGCAAATGTAAAAGAGTAAAGAGTCACAGTGCACCTGAGAACACCCTGGCGTTGATCCTCGGTGTAGCTCTTCTTTTCATCACCACTCGCGTGACTTTTTGCATTGTTTCCAATGTCCTCGTCTCTCCAGCCTGTTGGCGGGGGCACGTGGTTTGCCTCTGGAGCAGCAGTGCCTCCATTCCTTACTATGGCATCTATCAGCACTACAAACAAGAACACAGCGTCTGCGGTCAACTGATAAAGTGTAAATAGGGAAAGACAATGGAGAAAGCTTAAACAAGAGAAGTATTGGTATGAGTCAAAATCACAATGGAAATTATGGTTACTGGCTAACAGAAATCTGTATGTTAGGTCCTGAACATACAGACAGGTGACAAATGAAAAAGGAAAAACTAACATTAAGTATCTTAGTAAATTGTTTGGCCACCAAGAGGATGAAGTTGAAGGCCATAGTATTTAATTCACATCATTTTCATACTCAAACCATCCAGTGATTCCTTGTGCCTTGTGTGAAAGCATTTGCTCATGTTTCTCCACTCATTTATTCAGGTCTTCCCTTTCACGTCACCCATCTATATGTGATATGTATTGACTGCGCACTTTACATCGAAAGTTTTTCCACTCCTTGCACAACATGTGCAATTCAACACAAACTGCCGTGAGATGGACCCTGTGGTGTTTAACTGCCTCGTGCACGTTGTGTTCAAAGAGCTCAAAGTAATCTATGACAACTGAATTATCCTGGTTATGATGTCATTACTGCAAAAGCAATTAGGCAAGGTACAGCAACTGGAGACACAGTCAGATTTTAACACAGCGCTGCCTCACAGTCTGTGATTTGTAAGGGGGAAGGGAGCCCTTAACAGCCCTAAATTACAGCATGCAGCCTGTGCAGGCATAAAGTATTAAAGCTAGATAGCGCGTTTTTGTCCCCATCTTAAAATAGCAATTCTGTGCACCCATCATCCAATCTGAAAATACATTTTCTACAGTTAGCTAATAGACTGGGATAAGTTAGCTAGTTGACCAACGTTAGCTAGTCAGACTGCCATTGCAGAATGTGCGTCAGCTAATTTTACCTCTGGCCCGGGTGCTGGGGTAAATATTCTGGGCTTCATATAGCAGCTGCAGCGCCCGATCTTTCCGTCCAGACCGCAAACACAGCTTCGCCTTCTCTATCAGCCGATCTGCCTCGTCTTTGTCCATTTCAACGATACGGGGTTATTTTTATCTGATCCAATCGCTGTCTGTAGAGGTCTGTCCCTGTGTAATGTGCGTCAATATCATATGGTAAGGCGAGCCGCTACAGCTAACGTTAGATAGCCGATTAGCTTTGGTTTCGGACAGCTGCGTAACGTTAGCTAGGTGCAAGCCTGCAGTCACTCAAAGTCCTTTGCAATAACGTATCCGATTCGCAGACGATGGCGGTTGTTGTCAGGCTGCAAACAGGCCTGCAGGTGGGCCATTTTTTAAGCCGAAAGTCTGGAAAATTGACTGTTTTTGCTGTCTGTTTTAGCGGTGTTTAAAGGGCCACACTGTTAAATTTAACTGGACCCCCTGAGCTGTGATGGACAAGAGGTGCAGGCAAGACAGGGGCGACGTCATATCCTGTCGAGTGAGCTCTGTATCCAGTCAAAATGTTATTTACTTGGTTGTCTGTTTGTTAGTACAGCAGGTATTTTTTTTATATCCCATTCCTGTCTATTGCCTAACAGTACTTAGAAAACCCAGAAGGTTGAGTAACATCAGCAGGTGTTCAGTGATGCAGCTGCTGCATTCAGGGTATTTCATTAAGGCCGTACCTCCCATAGTTACTTGTGATGCATTCAAGTGTCTATGAAGGGGAATGACATACAAAATGGACCTAAGGTTTATTGGTGGGTGATTATTATTATCATTTTTTATCTAAGCCATCTAGTGGTACATTGCTGCCTTTGACTGCAGTGGCAGAATGAGAAGACAGCAAGGGTGTAATGGCTATTTTTAATTTCTAATTAAGTTATTTTAAAATGGAATCTCAAATATCCCAGTCAAAACAAAAACAACCAACAAAGCTGCATATTTAACTAATATTGATTATGGTAACATTACATAAAATGGCAAACTGACTACATCTCTGGAACAATTGGTCACTGACATGATTAGGCCCATTTTGACAGGACATTAAGGCAGATTTACTTAGATGTAAGATACTGTAGTGTGATGATTCTGATACAGAAATCAACTTTAAGTGTAGTAAATATTCTTAGTTGGCTACGTTATACACGAGTAAGACACTTGTTTATTTTTTGAGGGGTTGTATCTGGATGTAAGTCAGGGTGAAAGTTAAAATTAGCATTGATACTTTCATCAGTAAGTTAGAAACTATGCAACACATTTTTGTTCATGCATATTTTATTCAAGAGTAAAAAAATGTGATTTGTCCCATAGGGCATGCTTACAATGTGTGTATCATTTAAGAAGTCAAATGCGAAAACATATTTCCATAGATAATAAAAAATGTTGCAAGATAAAATCCATTATATTTGTTTGTTGAAATATGCATGTAGACCATACAAGAACCAGAAACAGAGGAAGGAAAATAACCATAAGCTAAATTGTAACAATAATAATAATATCAGCAGTAAATATAACCAGAGTACAATGTTTCCTGTTAAACGTAAGTGCGACACATGATTTTCTTTGTGTCCAAATCATTTACATCTGAAAACCATGCTATCATGCTTTGGCAGCCTGAAAGTTGCTTTTCACTGAGATTATATTCATTCACGCTATTGAACATTTTCTGTACATCAGTACAACCGAAAAAAATAAATAAATAAAAATAAACACAAGGCTTCACACCTTAGAAGGGCATCTCTGCATACAATAAATCAATATAAAATTAAAAGCAGTGGTAATAAATAACAGAATGAAGAAATGGACAAAAACAATCAAAGGAAGCCTATTTATAAAATTTATAAAACAAGACAAATAAAACTACAAATATAATTCAAAAATAAAATAATTCAAGTTTACTATTTGAAACACAACTATCACAATTATAATCTCACATAACAATTAGGAACTTAATTGCATGCATTGATGCGTTCCGTACCATAGATGCTGTGTAAAAATCACTTCTTGTCCATCCTTAATTCACATACCTTTATCATTAAATAGAAAGATGAAATATAAAGTAGAAAAAATATTAATGTATGAAAGGAAATTCTAGAAATGTATGTGAGGTTGGGGCTTCACTGGTATCGGCTTCCCCAAATTATATATGTTGAAAGAAGCAGAATGTTTCCTGTTTTAATTTAGTTTCTTTTCTCAGCCAAAACGACCCTTGAGTCCAACATGGCATTTTAGGATACAAATGGACTTTTCAAGTATTTTGACGCAATATTTGGACATAGGAATTGACGTTTTATTTGGATCACAGTGTGGGTGCACTTGTCAGTGAAGTTTTTTCTCGGCCTGTTTCTCCACTGTACTCCACAGTAAAATTTGATTTGATTAGAAAAATTGATAGAAAAACAACAAATGATATATGATGAACACACTTAGATGCAATATGGATGGATTCATAAACCAAATGCCTGGTCTACACTGTGCTCAGTTTGAATGAAGGAAGTACTTTAAGGACAACTTTAATTTCATCTACGATCAATTTTTTGTGTGAAAAAGACACATTTGTTCTCAAAAGTGGCATTAATTAACTTAGTTCTGGTCAGGATACATTCTTCAAATCCCTTAAATACATTTCGGGATGGATCTAAGCCTGCTTATTCCAAATAACACAATGGTGTGTGGTTGTTAAATGCTCTTTAAACAAAAGATATTTCAATTGTATGCATTCACAAATTTGTAGAATTTCCTTCTCACTTTGATATAGTACTTTCTCTTAGGCTTGAAATCTCATTGAATATGCAGCACAGCAAAAAGTGCAAAACCTCTAAGGGCGCTAATGTATACTTGAGTGACTGCACGTATTGTTTTACTGTCTCTTTAGCAACAAGCAGGTGAGAAATAATCAGGTAGCGTGTGACAGCAGGGCATGTCCCAAAGTTCAAAATCACTTCTTCTCTTTTCCCCAGTGGTCCAGAAACTGGTGTTGACGCCGCTTTGTTGCCAGTCATAGCAATGCAGGAGAGATGAGAAAACCACAATCCAAAGCCTCCTTCAGCGGAGGATGCTCAAGTGTATACTTTTCAGAAGGTGAGTTGCATGATGTGTGAGGTATAGCTTGATCAAATGCTTCTCTGATGTGAACTACTTAAACATTGAATGGAGAGGACGAAAATAATTGTGAGGAACGGTCTGGATAAAAATATAACCCTTTGAGATTCACCTATGGACGCTGATGAAGTTGCATCTTCATATGGGATAGTGCGTTCCTTTTGGGGACATTGTCAGATGTTAAATCTTGGTGTTTTATAATGTTAAATTTTCCAAATGCTCCTTTCATCCCCTCCCTTTCTTCCCTCATCCCCTCCAAGTTACTTCTTGCTAGGAGATGGCTGATAACGAGGGAGGTGAGGAAAGGAGCAGTCCTGGAGAGTCCTGAGACATGCTGAAGGTGGAGTTTGATCTCAGAATTCAGCGACTTTGGTGGTTAGGCCAGAGCTGTGAGCACAGGTGAGCACCCTGCCCTCTTTCCCCCGCAGCACGACACCATCTCACTACAAGGTCAATCAATTAATTTAAGTGCACTGGTAAGATTGCACTGCAAGTTTTAAGAGGTACGCATTTTGCTTCCTTTCTTTTTGCTTTTTGCAAAGAGGCGTGACTCGTTTATACTAGCAAAACATGTAGGCAAACAGGAATAGTCTCCTCATGAAGTGAATTTGTGAGTGATTCGTAATAAACACTTTATGAAACAGTAAAATGATTTGTGTGGCATGGATACTGCAATTATGTCTTCTGTCAGGCCCTGTAATGAAGGAGCAGACATTTGTCAGCACTCAGAACAACACAACCGCCAACAATTCAGTCTGTAATTGAACTGAGAAAGGGGAACACCAGGCAGAAACAACTTTCAACCACACTTTTTCAGTCAAGCTGCAGCCTGCTGGCCTCTCCTCATCCCCGCCCTCTGCTGTGAACCCCAGCTCCCCCCTCCCCCAACTGTGCGATGACATACTGTCATGAAAAAAATGACCTTTTCGCCCGTTTTAGATTTGCTGCAGATTTCATGTTCTGTCTGTGGGCCTGGTTTATTTCTATGTTCAGAGGCCTGAATTCCTGATTTGGCAATGTCTTGCTGCACAGCGCAACAGCGGCATGGTTCTGAGGCTCAGACAGCACATCACTGGATGTTGCTGTTGTCATCCGTGCCGTTTGCCTCTGACATATTCATCTTTCCCATGGAGTGACCCACATGGTTCACCCCGTCCTTGCGAGGTGGCATGCGCTCGTTGATGCGGTCTAAGCCCTTAGCCTCCTCAAAGCTGTTGATCTTGTGCTGGGGGGAGAACCCACGGATAGCTGAAAAGAGAAAACACACATAAAGGGATCAGGCTCACCTTGTAATGGCACAATCTCACAATATTCCTAATATTATCTTATATTTCCCTCAAAAATGAAATGCTGTTGGGATTTCACAGGCATTATTAAGTTCAGTGGGTCAATCTTAATTAGGAACAAAGGTGCCTGTTTCAATAACTAAAGTGTACTAAATGTTAAATATGCTTTCAAATGTCATATTTCTTGATTTGAATTGCACAGGGTTACATACTACTAGTATATGCTATTCAGTTATCTCTGCAACTGACATTAGTGGCACGACAAAGTAGAAGCTGCTGCAGTTTGACACCTTAAAGATTCCTTGTGACACCAGCTGTAACACTTTGTGCCACAAACAAACACTAACCCTAACCCTAAAAATGCTAAATATTGAGTTGTAAGAGTCCTTGCCTTGCAGGTGATGCAAGTGTTAAAATGAAAGCAGCTTTTTTAGAGCTTTAAGTAGGTAACACAGACATGCCATCTGCATGTATAAACTGTTTACTGTCCTATAGGCGCTGCAGTCTTCCATCAAGTAAAACTCCTCATCCCTCAACTGATATCCTGTTGTTTTACACATTTAAAAGTCCTTCATTTTACATGTCCCACACCAGTATCCAGTGTCAACAGAAAATACGTCAAATTGAGGAAGACAGAAGTTCACAAAGTCCTGTATCATTGTGACTCAAAGCAGCCAACTAAGACTTAATTAACTTACCATCGTGAACTTATCATTGTGAAAAAAAACACACACATTTATAAACAATCGTCTACCATCCTGCTACTGATTTCAAATAAGATATACATGTAAAATAAAAAAAATGTATATTTGTGCTGGTGCTGTAAATTTCCGTCTCATACTGAAGCTCCTTGGTTAGTGAGAAACGATTACCTCAGACATATCACGAGGAACTGAGGCTTCAGGATGCATATTTCATGTTGATGCTCCGGTCTGTTTCTTGTTCTTGTGCATGCAACACTTTTTAGAACCAGATGGAGGCCATTTACAAGCCAAACCCAAAACAATGAAGTATTTTAGTCATGCATCTCTTAGCAGCACTTGACTCTGCAGTGTTTTAATTCATCGTGAAAATGCCTTGATGCCTTAAAAAGCTATTCCTTTTTTATTTAGCATTTTATTTTGCTGGTGCTAAGCCTCTCTATGTTGGTGTAGGCAGTGGGTGGGGGTGAGAGCGAGGAGTAGATTGATTCACATGGAGGAAACTGGGACTTCTTCCACAAGGACCAGGAGTGTATTAAGTGTGCAACAATTCATGTTATCTCCCTCCTCCTTCAGTACATGTGCCTTGACCAAACGTTGACAAGGACATGATCCCTCACCAGCTTCCCAATTGTGAGATGTTTTGCCTTGTCACCACTCAAGCACCCATTAGAAAACAATACCTTAAAAAAATCCTCACTGTGCATATGGTGGCCTACATTACAAATATCCATCTATCTCATTTCAACTCCTGGTCCTTTATAAAATATCTTTATCAGTTGTAAATGGATCCCCTCTCTCTAAAATTTAAAATCCAATCATCTTGTCGGATTTCAGTTTTAATCAATGGTACTGCAAAGTAAAGTGCCAGCCATACCAGCATCAAGCTGTCCTGTGAAATGTTGCTTGATGGAGGTATTATTGTGTGAACTGTTGTGTGCATGAACTGGTAAGTGGCGGGTGGACTCTTCAGGAAACCCTGAAAATATGTTGAGAGGGGTGGAAGAAGGGGCACAGGTTTACCTTCTCCGTCCTCATCTTGCGGCTCGATGGCTTCAATGGCTTCAATGGTGGCTGAGAGGGGAGGAGGGGAGCAGGTTACTCCTGATGAAGCCATGCAAATGTATAATGCAGCCCCAGCGAAAAGGCGGCTCCCGTTAGGCCAGATGACATATACATGTTCACTGGCAATGCAGCCAAACTCAGAGGAGTGCCATGCATCAATACTGAGAGAATTAGTGTCAATACAGAATAGTGTCAAGATAGATCCATAGAGAGAGAGAGGGAGAGTGACAGAGATATTGAGACGGAAAGAGTAATAGGTTGAGTTTAGGCTGTAATAGATTTTAGGTAAGAGGACAGAAATAACTTGTTCTTGCCTTGCACTAGATATTTTACAAGGATTTTACAAAGTCAGTGTAAAATAATTGCAGTTTTCTGTTAGCTAAAGGGTGTTCTTGCTGTCAGCACACCAGTGACACACAATCATGGATCCCACCCTGAGTTTGAGCACAGGCACAATGATTGAGTAAGAGATAGCTAAAACCTTGATTTGAAAATCGTTTTTGGTTTTAACACTGAATCAAATGGCTCTTTGGGGTTTCTTGTACTGCCAATCCCACTGTGACTCAACACTGAACTCTACAGCTCTTTGCAGCTTTGAGCTGAATGCAGTTCATGCCAACTGGTAGAGTGAAGTGGTAAAGGAGGGGCTGGTGGAGAAAATATAACATGTAGGAAGCTAAAGATATATTTTTCTCAGAGTTGGTGGACCAAACTACGACTAAAAAGTGAGTGAATAGACTTGAGGAGGTGAGAAACAGGACTCCAATTGGATTCCCATGTTGTTCTGTGTCTGCTGGATGTGTAAGGAGGTAGGCTAACACTTTGGCTGTAACATCTTGGTAAGCAGATAGGGCTATGTTGATGTGAGTTTGTTTTTCTGCCACCTATAGGTACAAAATTGCTTAATGCAGCTTCAAGTTTATGTGTGAATTTATGGTTATAGTGAGGCATGGATCAGGGAGGGACCGCCATCTTTGTTTGGTACTATGATGGGATCTATGATGCAGCAGTAGCAAGAAGTTCTAGTAAACATTGTGATACAGGTGTTGCACTATATTATGGGACTGCTGTAATGTGTTACTGTAGACAGAACACACACAGTTTTGGTCGGGTCTGTAACATTAGGTTCTTCTTCCATAGCTTAAATGTGATCAGAGGCTAAAACATAAAGCTTGCTGGCTGCTCTCCATTAAAGTCAGAGAAGGAGGGAGAGAAAGAGAAGAGGTAAGACCGACGGTAGGACTGAGAATGGTGATGAAGAAATGAAACAAAAAAGATGGAGTAAAGGATAGAGAAAATGCTTATGCTGAGCCTTGTACTCACCACTCTGCAGTGTCTGTCTGCCACCAGAGAGAACCCCGCTTGGCAGCATGCCAGTGGGCGTCAGGCCCTTAAGCGTCAACACATTTTCACTCTCCTCTCTGCAGGAAAAGACAGAGGCAGGCAAACGGGTCAGAAAACTTCACTGGACCCTGATCAAACTGGGAAAAAAAACTTTATGCCCCCACTTTGACGACACACATTCACTCTGCACACATGTACACACACAAACACCTAATACAGTTTCAAAATTTGAAAATATACACTCATACTCACATTCACACAAACACAAACATAACGTCTACCTGAGAACTGAGAACATTTTGGCCATTTTCCCAATAGCACGGATCTTGTTTCTGATCACCTCCTTGCGTGCTGCAGCTGCGTTGGCTGCAAAGGAAGATATATACATACTGTCATTATAGGCTTGTCTAATACAATTGATGCTGTCATTGTAAACCTATATAATGCATGAGAAACTGTTTGTAGGGTTCTATGACGCATAAACGTGTTCCTTGATGCATAGGATACTGTGATAATAGTCCCATATATTGTAAAACATACTGTTATTATAGGCCATTGTAGGGCATTAGATACTGTAATTATATGCCCTTGTGACTCTATACTATGTCTGTCATCATAGCCTTTATGTAGTAAATCAGAAGCTGTGTTTATTGGCCTCTCTGATGCAATAAATGTCGTAGTATGTTTTGTAGGGCAATAAAGCACAGATCTTTATTTTACTGATGAACTATAACTAACTACTGTTTTAGTTTTACCTAATTAATATATCAAGATCAAAGGACAATTTACTGCATGTATTGTAAAAACACAGAATTTAAGTCAGCAGTTAGGCTTGGGTGATGCCTTCATAAAAGAGAATAATTTAACGCCTGATTTTCTACCACACCTGTTGGTGAGAGAAAGAAGCCAAACTTTCAGACTAATTTGGCCTAAAAGCCCAAAATCCTTAGTGCGAATAGTTCAGATGTGAATACTCAAGTGTGCAGATCTCATTCCATCAAATACCTTGTTTAGTGTATGTGGTCTGAATTGAACCCACGTTGCACTAATGATAAATATAAATAATGAATTTTTAAATCATTATTTACAAAACTTCTTACCATCAAAGATCTCATCTTCATCATTCATGAGTTCATCATCAGAGCAGATGCTCAGAACATTCACCAGCATTTCTGTGACTGGGGAAGAAAATGGAGTTTAGGAAACAGATAACAGATTGCTGTTGTATTAAAAACACCTGACAGATACTGGAAGACTTTGCTCTAGAAACATTTAGTACCTTTCTCCCCAACAAATGGCAGAGACCAGGTGAAGACATCCATGAAGTTGGGCAGCCAGTAGGGATGGGGTGAGCAGTTGAACTGTCGGATGTTCATGACATTATTTTCATATTTCAGTACAGCAGCTGTTGGGGAAGCAGAAGAGAGACATAACACTTTCCTGTAAAATATGGCAGAATCTACAAAAAGTAGTTATTAAGTATAATCATATAATGTAGAATAAAGCACTCAGCAGGCTAAACAAGTGTACGTCCTCGATCTAAATTTCCTGATCCAGAGTATCGTTGTTGTATCTGATAAACTCGAGGATTAGAGGGTATATTATGCAGAGACACATACAAACACTCGCATACACACCCAGTGTTAATAACTGAAGAATGGAGCACTTGAGATGAGAATGATTCAATGACAACATACCTTAACATACTTTAACTACAATTCAAACTCAGCATTGATGCTGTGGCTTATTTGATTTGGAGCATTTTTCTCTTTTTAATCTAATTTGTAGTCTTCAGTGGCCTTTAACTTAAATAAGCCTCTGTTGCAGCTACATTCACACTCTGAATGACCAAAGGTTTTAGTTAATAGCATGCTCCAAGCTACTGTTACTGCCGTAATGTAATATAATCTAGTGTGTAATAGAATCTGATGTTTTTTTAATGAAATTTGCTTAAAAGATAAATTATAATGTGGTATACGAATCTATACTTGCATAACAAAAAACATTCAGAGCAATGGCAGACTTTATAGTGTGCACTGTGCAGGATCCTTTCATTGCATACTGTCACAGCCATATGCACAACAATGTTTCGTATATGCTCTCTTCAAATGTATTCATGCTCAGTGATGTTACCCAGTTGAATTTTTTTTTTTCAAACAGCCCCCTCTGTACATGCAGTATGTGTGACAACAGAGAAAGTCAACCACTAGATGGCCTAGCTGAGGCCGGGGATTGCTGACACTGTTACATCAAGAGGGATAAAGCCACATGGAGATAGTCAGCGGTGCCGACAGTCCCTCCCACGCTCCCCATCTCCCATAGCCCATAGCAACCAAGACACAGATCTGAGAACACAAACAAACGGGGGCTCCCTGATGCATTCTTCTGCCTGCTCACAAGCTAAATGCGGTTACATTAACCCATACACTCCAGTTCGTGCTGTTAAAATCATTTTAATAGGTAGAGGAGAGGCAGAGGAGCTCATGGTAGTCATTTTCTCAGAAGTGTTTATCATAAAATCTAACCCAGATGTGGTTAAAGGATGAGGTGCAGGTGTTACAGAGATACTGGAATTGGTTGTTTACTGCTGTACTTACATAGCCATAGAAATTATATGATATATGGGAATAATACTTTTTTTTCAAGAGGAATATATCTATTTTACATAACTTATTATCACTCAGCCCCATTTCTGTGACTCAAAAAAATACGATTACTGTGCAAAAATATAATACAGATGCAAGCAGAAACAGCCAACTGAACCAAAGATGGGTATAAAATGAACAAAGAGTTTTTCTGACCTTTGTTGTTGTAAACATCCAGGTAGTTTGGTGCTGAGAAGATGGTAATGAGGGATGGGAATCCAGTGGTCTGACTTTTACGGTACATCCGGTAGCTTCAAGGTGGTCAGGTGGAGGTAAAGACAGAAAAAAGGCAGAGCTTGTTCTTATATATGTAAATATGTATCTATTTTTGCTTGTGTGGGTATGTGGGTCTTTTTAAGTGTGTTGTAGGGATAACATACCCGGCATCTTGTGCTTCATGCGCTCGGATAATTGATAATAGGTTATTGCTCTGTAGGAACTCACATACAGCAGGATAACTGGAAAAGAGTGAATAAAAAAATTGGGTTTAAAATAAAATAGCAGAGCTAGCAACAGAGTATGACAGACTACAAATCAATTCAATTAAGCACACAATCTTACCATAACTTGACAGAATTTTAAAAATAGTTTTTTCCATCACACAACAGAACGACATTTAAGCTGCAGGTTACTAATTTCACATACAGTTTCACTCCAGAAAATGAACAAAGATTTATCACTCATGAATGCATTTATGAAAGCCTTTCTGAGGATGATGCAAGGGTGTGAAAAACCAATCCAACAGCTACCTGTTGCAGTAAAAAACAAAGGAACCCAGTAAGCGACAGTCAGAGCTTCCTGCCCCCGAGCTCTAACCTGTCAGGAAAATGCCTGAAAGGAAGTAAAGCTTGCGAGCTAGCTCAGGCTCAGTGCGCTGCTACACTCACACATGGCATAAAGTAGCTGCTACCATGTATATCAGTACAGCCTTTGCAATATGGCGTCTAAAAGCTGTCTATTGCTCCCCCCCGCTCTTTTGCTCTGTTGCTGCTGAAAAAACACGTACTGCAAACTTGCTTAAACAGCCTGATTGTGTTGCCTCAGGACAACGTTTTGGAGGAATAATTTTGTTTGCCCCACCTTTCCCACTGCTGCTGCCCAAATTTCACAGCTTCAAGCCAGAAGTGGAGATTTTTGCCAGTGCTGTTGACAGTTTTGGGAACACAGCGACTCTTATCAAAGGGTTCACTGCCCACTGAGATGCTGGGGATCACTGATTCACTTTACCAAGCTAAGTATTTGCTGCTGCTGGGCGATGTCTTGGTGCCTGCTGGCTGCTAATTTCTCCTTTTAGGCCCCAGCCATTTACCTATGTCCAGTAACTGCATTTCTATTACAGTATTTGTGAATTAATGTATTATTGTTGATTGGTACACACATTATAAGTATTCATGCTGTTTAAGTGTCTAGTGGCGAAATATGAATACTTCTAATGTGAGTATTGAGTGTTGCTGCAATTGTTTTGGGTCTTCCTATGATCTTGATCCTATTAATCCTCTCATAAAGTCTTTTATTGTGATATTTTTATTGTAATTGTTGAGAGTTCCAACCCTCATATTGGGCTACAGATTCATTCATTCATTTATTTATTCAACTGTGAATAAATTAATGATGAGTTCTTTACATCTAATCCAACATGTCAATCCTCTCTGCACACAAACGTCACACTGCACACTTATGTGCTCAATTCTGACATTCATTTTCAAAAGTGACCAACAGCAATATCAGTTTGAATGGGCCTCCATCTTTAAAAAAACTGTATGTGCAGATGAACAACATCTAACAGTCTGAGCCACCAATATTACCTACCTGCTTCAAACACTGATTTAATACAAAATCAAAACTGTGGTATTGTTATCTCTCCACTGGCTGCATGCTGAAGTCGTCCTCCATGTTTTTCTGGCCAGATGGACAATGAGCTGTCCCATGGAGAAAGCTGATAAAAACCACATGACTTCCTTTGTGACAGTTCAGACTAGAGTTGCATAGCTATGGATCAGATATGGAGCAGATTTAGGAAAAAATGAAAACACAAGATTGCACGGTGCACAGGAAACAGCAGACCCGTGTCACACAGGAGGGACAACTAATCGGAATTGGGATACTTCCAGCTGCAGTGTGAATGTAGCAGCTCTCACCACAGTTGTTATGTAATACCTAGAAGGTTGGGTTATGTCATTCAGAAACTGTATCATCCCTTCACACTGTGTCTCCCGGGTTAGCAAAAAAGATTAGAGACTACAATTTGATTAGCTCTTTTAAAATGCAATGATTAATGCCCTCAATTCAGCACCACCTTAATCTGTCACTTCCCTGTGAGTCGTGAGTTTTGTGATTCCTTCATTTTTCCCAACTGCTGTATTCCAGACTACACAGTATCCTTAGACCCATCAGTCGTAAGCACCAACCTGTTTATAAATTATGTTGTTATCAAAAGTTTTCTTGATTGGTATTTCATCTGTCGTTGTAATTGTAAGTAATTTCTTCTTTAATGACTCTGATAATTGCTGACAAAGTCGAATTAACAAGGTATATAAATATATGTCCACATGCATGTTCTGTCAATATAGTGCTCAATAAAGCAATGTAGACAACAATCATAGATGCTCTGGGTGAAAGCATTAGTCAAAAGCACCAAATGTAAAATGTAAATCAGACACGTTCCTGATCTCGCTGGATCAGGAAGTTCAACAGGACATATTTCAATTTATTTGTGTGATAATTGGCTCTTTGAGAAGTTTCTGCGCAGGCATTTAGAGATGTAAAAACGTCTTATAGTCTCAATCTGCTTATTAGTGTTTGCAATGATCCATATTCACTGTATTTACACTGTGTAATCCAATTTCAAAGACTGACAGTGAAAAACAGTAGACAATGTAAACCTAGATTACCAATTATATCCAGTATCTGCTGTCTTTGATATAATCGGATTATAATGTCCTTTCTAGGGCTGCAACTATGGATTATTTTTGTTATCAATTAGTCTGCCAATTAATTTTTGGATTCATCCATTACGCTTTTAGCTGATAAAATGTCAGACAATAGAGAAAATGTCCATCACAATTTCCCAGAGCTCAATGTGACGTCTTCAAATTGCTTGTTTTGTCCAACCAGCAGTCTAAAACTCCAGATATTCAATGTACATGTTAAAAACTAGAGAAAAGTATCACATTTGAGAAGCTGAAAGGCATTTTTTTTCCCCTTATAAATGATCAAAATGATTAATCACTTATCAAAATTACTTTTCTGAGCATCGATTGATGATTGACTAATTGCTTCAACACCAGTCACTTTTATTTTTTCCAGGCCTACGGTAACATACAGTACATCCTCCCCGGCAACAACCCTCTCTTCTGGCACTTTCTTACAGTCACTGCCGTCCATGCAGCCATCAAACTTTCAGAAGCGTTTAAAATAGTGCGCAAAGGTTTGTGCTGGAAGAAAAACAAGGAGACTGCTGTGCCCTGAGCACCTGGCGAAACTGTGCCATCCTCATATATCTAGGTCACATGGCTAACATCCCATCCCTTGGTGGCCACTATATAAATTACAGGAATAGCTGTGTTTACACACTAACATGAATATGCTGTAACTCTTTCCACTATGGCTGACAGTGCACCCTAATAGAACGGCAAACTGCTGGTCTCAAAAAAATGTTATATAACTGATTCTATTAAAAACTCATCTACAATGCATTTCCAACTTAGAAATAAGGGCAGTTTTTGCATCACACTTATTAAAGATTACGTTTGCAGTATTTTTTGTTCCACAATCTGGCACAAATATAATGTAATAACATAAAAATAAAGATCCCAACGTACACTATGTACTCATTTATTTTTTGTCCACTCCAACGGCATCTATTGATTACTGCGAGGGAACACAGTACACACACATTGCTTGCCTGCGGCTCAAATTCCTTCTCTCTCCTTTGTGAAAACACACAATTATGTGTCGGTGAGCCTGTGACTGAGAGAGAGAGCGAGAAATCTGACAAGTGAGTATGAGCGAAAGAGACAGAGAGAGATGGAAGTGCTGTGTTGTGAGTGTGAAACTGAGAGGTTTTTTCTTTCCCTTAAGAAAATCCATCTGTCGGGATGGTGGTCATCACATTCACTTCCACCCTATACAAAAAGTCATGTTTTTAACCATATTCCTAATCACTGAACAGAATCACATTTTTTTAATTACTGTACAAGAAATTAGACTTGGTAAGTAGGTGCTTCAATACTGCAATAAAACTGTCCTGACAAGGTTAAGAGCAAAATGTATCAGAACTTAACATGTAGTGTAACCAGTATTATATAACAATAGACTTAATACAAAATCGTATGTGTTAAAGCATTACAATATCACATTATGGAAATGGATGAGTCTGCAGTTGTGCTGTGCCTCCACATAAATAAGATATATTAATATAAAAGCTAATGCAGAAACTCTTTAAAATAATGGATTTCTTTTATAGGTAGTAATCATTTCATCAAAACAAAAATTTTATCGTAGGAGAACCAAGAGCAGGCATGCACGGCATTTACTGAACAAAACTCTGTAAGCAAGTAAGTTACATCTATTTTAAACAAGCAATTGTACGGCTCCTTGTGAAAAATGCTCAGTATTGATTTATGGAAAACACGTGTAGGGAGTGAAATAACACTGCCCAATGCATCAGTGTGTGTTTACGTGTAAAGTTCATATATTGCAACAATCAGTCATTGTCAGTATGTAGCTTAAAGTAAAATAACTGCACTATATTTGATTGCATTTTAATGTACCCCACTTTTTTTCCTCAACCTGCTTATACCTACTTCTATTTCACATAGAGATTTTCTTGCATTTCCCAAAAATCCCCAGGAGAATGTGCTTCTCTGTGCTGCATACATACTGTATAGTTGGCAAGAGTCATAATGATGGAGAGGTAAGTTTGAGAGTGAAGGCAGAACAAAGCCATGGGGAGATAGATGACTATTATAGCAGCATCCCCCACACATCTACAGAATAATCCTCACTAAGCTCCTCTCTCACTGTGAATAGATGGTTTCTTATCGTTGACCATTTAACAGCAGTAAAAGGGGAAGTTAAGACCCATCACCTGCTTCTTTTTTTCTCAGATACTCTACATGGGTGCTGCTAAACTCTACCAATACACCATTCATCTCTTCATCAGTGTCAATCATGTGTCACGTGTGGTTTTGCTTATTTTAACTCAATACTTTAAAGTACTGCTGACAATTTTCCAAAGAATAAAATGCTATAAGTTTCAGTCAATCGCTGGTTTCAGTTCATCTCAAGGTGGTAGTAAAATCAACTTTCAGATATTTGAAACTTGTTTGGTCAAGGTAATCCATCACAATGAGTATTTGTTGCTTTTATTGTAGCAAGGTAGTCTCAAATATGTTTAAATGCCTTTGAGATGACCAACAAGAAGAGTTTCCAAATAGTCCTCACTTGAGGTGGCATTTATTCCACAAAAATAACATAACATTTATCAAATATAAAAACCAAAAGTAGCAAGATTTTCACTGTCTTCTCAAGCGAGCTTTGTGTCTCTGCAAGCTGATTTCTGGAACAGAAACCAAACACAATATTTAAAACAAAAACACATTCAAAAATCTAAAAACCTGCCATGCTTTGGGCAAAGACCAGCAGTAATGTAAACTGTGTGCACAGTGGAAGTTAACAGGCTAAAATGTGCAAAACTGTCTGGATGGTTTTAAGTTTGGCCTCAAAGTAACAAGGTGATCTTGCCTATGTGGAAATATAGTGTGAAACAGAAACATCTGCACTTAACACTTCAGTGGAACTATTTCATCTGATATCATTTGAAGCAAATGACACCTTTGACACTTCTCCATGTACCCGCAAATACATGGAAAAGAGAATTACAGTTGGGTTATAATGTGATCTGAACTGCAATTATCCTGCACGCACTGTCCAGAATGTCATTTCCTCTTCGGTGGAGGAATAAATCTTCCCTGACTTTACTTTTTTTGTGATTTGAGCAGAAGTGCAGCTCCCACGCAGGGGTCTGTACTGTTCTGAACCTTCATTAAGAAAACTCTCACCACAACCGCCACCTAATCTCTTCTCCTCACCACCACCTACTTCCACAGCTCTCTCCCATTTCACCACAATATTAGGACAGTGCTCACTCCTCCTTCTTTTACATGCTCGGTCGCGGAGGTTGAATAGTTGCATAACAAACCCATTCCCAATTTGCCTCGCTATTATGTTTTAGATTTGATTCCTCTCCCTCTCTGCCTCAGTTTTCATTTGACTCCAGGTTCACCCAGCTAATCCTTTGTCTGTAACAATCTGTTCTGTAAGTCAAAAAGACAGCCTCTTATCAAAAACAGTTGTTAAACACAAGGCAATATGACCCATTTACTCAGACACAGACAATATCTATAGGCTTTAAGGATGTTTTTACCTATTCATTCATTGAATCATTCAGTTTTAATTAATTGCAGTCTCCTTCTCATGTTATTCCTATTATGACGTGTTAAGTGTGTCAATTGTTTTTTTTTTTTTTTTTTGGTTTTGCTCAGGTAGCAATAAATGTTTGATATCTATTAATAATTTATAATCTTAACATCTATTTTTGATATTAAAACTTCTGTTGCGAGGCTTCTGTGTAACAGTCAAATTTCACCCTGTACTCCAGCAGTTCTCGTGAAAGATTAAATTAGATCTCATCAACACTGATAATTTAGACCATCGATGCATGTCATTCCCTTTCTCCCATCTTCTTCTGTCTCTTAAATACACCGTCTAATGAAGCAGAAAAGGTGTGACCAAGAATCAGTTGTTGTTCCCACCTAGTTCATGATCAACCAACATGGGGTTCATTTTTTTTTTTACCCTGCATATATGAGCCAGGATTTATTGTTGGAAGAATTCACAGTTTGAGCTGCAACCTTTCATTCTTTTAAAACTAAGGTGTAATTAGAGACCTTCAACGAGCCACATGGGTCAAGCTAATGGAATCAGTGCAGTATGTGATATGCACTTGATGTAGGTGATTGCTCGCAACACAAGATGGCATAAACACAAAGTTTCAGACTACTGATGCAATGAAAGCAACACTGCACTGCATCCTTTATGGATGGTCAACAACAGTTGTTCAAGTTATAATAATCCAGAAGGTCCAGAGGGCTGAAGCTGCTGCAGGGAAGAGCTAGAAGAAGAAACAGCTCACCTGTAGAAGTAGGAGCAGCCTCGCACTGTGTTGTGGCTGAAATATTCCTGGGTTTTCTCGTTGCCAAAATCCTCCAGAGGATCGGCCCACAGCAGGTCACACATGGGCCCAAAAGCTGGCGGCTCCTTGAACCGATCCAACTTGACATAAAGAAGCAGAAATGCGGGTTTTAAAAACTCATTATGCACAAACACAAACAAACCAATGTACAGGAAGACCTGGTAGTGCTGAGGCGGGAGGTTATTACCTTTTTAATGTCTTCTAAGGTGTGTATTTCAGGTGAGAGTCCACCATGGACACACAGAAACTGTTGGTTCATGAGTGCAGCCAGGGGAAGGCAGTCAAATGCATCCATACATGAGTCATACACCTGCTCTGAGTACTTGATTTTACCTGACAGAAGACAGAAATGTAATCAGCTGCATCATTTGAACATAAAATGAATTTGACATGTTGGTTTGTTCCTGTGGGTCACCTTTGATATAGAACAACACATAATTTGAAAACTAGTCCACTGAAATATTACATATATACAGTAATATAAGTAGAAATTAGCTGATGAATCTTTGTACGGACATCCGTAAAGGGATAGAATTTGTTCATAAAGTATGCACATAGTATGTTCCACATACTGTGCATTCATGTGTTTTGCTATCAGCTCTAAATTTTTGATTTTTCACAGTCAATTTCATCCCCTTTTTTTATGCTGTCATACAGAATTAACAGTCAGGTGCATTCAATGTAAACTCTACCATAAGTGCTCCAGGCTACACATGACATGAGCAAGACACAGAGAGAAAAGAATAAAAACAATGTGATAAACACTGAGAGGTACTCACATTCTTGTTTGAAGGTGAAATATTCTGTCAAATGTCTACATTCATGATTTCCACGCAGTAAAAATAGAGTCTTTGGATAGAGGATTTTCAGCGACCAGAGGTATAAAACACACTGTCAAAACAAACACACAAACAAAGCGTTATTCAATAAAAAAAAAAAAACAGCAAAACTCTGTATGAAAAAAATCAGCTTTTTACAGTTTGCTTCCCCCATGACATACTTCATGATATTCTGATGGTTTTACCTCAATACTGAAGTAGCCACGGTCAACGTAGTCCCCGAGGAACAGGTACCGTGTCGTGGCTGGTGATCCTCCCACTTCAAACAGCTTCATAAGATCAAAGAATTGCCCGTGGATGTCACCACACACTGGAAAAAGAAGCACAGCAAACGTTACAGAATCAGAGAATCTAATTGAATAACTCTGTCTGCATCTTTGTGTTCTGCGTGTATGTGTGCACATCCCTCTTTTCTTTGCATGTGCAACTGACAAAAAAAATACACTCTCCTCCTGTTCAGTCCCAGGTCTGTATTATCATTTGGTCATTTTGGCGAATTCCCTTCAGTGAAACAATTATAGTAGCCTCACGACGGGTTGATAAAACTCTTAAACCTGTTGTAGCTTCTGAAACCTACTCAAAAATAATTAGAGTTGTAAATGTTTACATAGTTTAGGTAGATGTGTAATGCCTGCATTTGTAAGGAGAGCTGGAGATCCACTTCTCTTATTTATTGGCTCTGAAGGTTTGGAGACGGAAAACAAGAGACACAGTAGAGAATATTCTGGCAGGATCTCATGGCAGTACAGAGTAGTGCACTTGTATCAGAGGTGTGCATCTTCTTTTTCTGCTCACAGGTTAACTTTATAAATAGACAGACAGGTGGGCATGCAGGCAGTGCAACTGCATGGAGATGCTACAGTTTGTGTTCATATCTGTATCAACAGTCTCAATAATTTATATTTGATAAAGGTGATAAATGATTGTTGTAATGATTAATGTTGCTCCTATTATATCAGCAGTGAACTCATTAATAATGTAAAGTATAATGTGCAATGAAATATGGATGTTATGTAACCATGAACACATCCATAAATAACAATAGCTACATATGTTATAAACAGAAAAAAACAGAGCATGTTGTATGCTGTATTTTAAAAATGTGTTACAGCTATTTGCGTGTCCACATTTCTTCATTGTCACTCTGGATTAATGTCTGCAACAGACCAACCCTCCCCTAACACAGGTCAACAGTCAATTATTCACATTGTCGCTATAAAGAAAATGGTTTCTTATTCTATTAACTGCTAAGTCTTTGGCCCCTCTCAAATGTCTATAAGTTGTGTCAAGTAGAAACAAGATGAACTTCACCTTTAACAGTCAGCAGAGCAGCACAAGAGGCTATGAGTTATGAAAATAATATTCCTGCAGCAAGAATATATATTTCATCTACAATTACAGCCATAGTGCCAGTATTAAAACAGTCCTTAGGTCGTCATTGTCATGTTGAGATATTTCTATGGTCTTTGGCTGAAAGGCCTCTGTCCTCCACAGAGAAATGAGAAGCTCTCACCTCAAAGAGGTTGAAAAAGCTCAAGCCCCCAGGGACATACATACTTTTTCGCAGTGAACGCTATGGCTCTGGAGTGCAAACCTACATCTCATTTCCTCACTGCCTTCAATTTTTCATTATCATCTTCCTCTGTCTCCTTCTCTCCTACTCATCCTCCATCTCCTCTCTCTTTTCTGTCTCCCCTATCAGCTCCACAGTGGCCTTCGCCCACTCAAAGCTTAGAGCAATGTGAGTGGGAGACTGCTTGTGTGACTAAAGCAATCAAACACACACATGCGCACATACATACACGCGCATACACAAACACCAGTAGAACACATCCATGCAAGTAAAGATTCACAAGTGCATAACTGCCTCATAATATATGACTACACACACACACACAGCTGCAGAGACATTCAAACATGATTCAAGCTCACAAAGATATGAAACAGACCTCCACACTCACAAATGCCCGTACACAATACTCACTTCATCATCCATATTTCATGCTTAATACATAAAGCCTCCATTTTCCTGACGCCAGTCAAGATGAAGAGCCCGAGACTTCTCCTCAAGTCAATGTGCATTTCATCCGTTTGTCATCTTTGTTTCGGCTAAACACTGCACTTGCTTTCAAGTAAGACAATTAAGACAACTACGTGCATATTTAATGTCACACAGTTTTGGGTGAAACTGAAAAACTGAATGACTAAAAATAAACGGAACAGAAGGCTGTGACCTTAAAATGCACCAAAATCAAATGTATGGTGCAAAGTATTTATGGTGACTTCAAGAATATTTTAAAGATGTATTTGAATTCTTTTTGATACTATTGCCAATATGGTACCTGAGTTTTGGTACCAACAGCAACCCCTTCCTCTGATTTGACGTGATAGTGAGAGTTAGATACATACATGAGGAGAGAGAATAAAAGTGGTATTTCAACATTGATTTAAATCAAATCAATTTGATTAAATCAGGAAATATCTCAACAAAGAATAAGTAAACTACGAATCTGACCAGGCATTTAATGCCAACTTTCATTAATACACAGTTTTCAATACTCAAATAGATAAGCATTTCTCAAAGTTTATTAATACATTAATTTGCTTTAAAGATGCAAAAAAAAATCCAACATTTATTTTAAATGCAACAACAACAAAACTTGAACTTGAGGAACAAGTGTTACACAGGATAAAAAATGTTTTTTTTGTCTGGTTCAGGCATGTTTGCATAACTAAGACACACTGTTGGTTGATCAGAAGGAGAGACTGAAAATCTATGTTATCTGCTGACGTGTGCAGATGCTTCAGGCTTTTAGAAATTCAGATTCTTCTTTTTACTTCCCTTTTACCTTGATTTATATTACTCTTAAAATAAAATTGGTGCTTTAACTCAGATATGTTACATGTGTTGAGCAGGATTATTTAGTTGACATTAAAAGAAAGACCCAATAATGCTCTCTTCAGTCAAAGCACCACAGTAGTCTACATTACTCAAAAAGCCTCAACCATAACAGACCAGTGATTTAGTCTTTGGTGAGACGACTTAATAATGATGAAATACAGTGTCTCTGAAATATTTTCGGGCTATTTCACTTATATGACAAGATAAATGATGATTCTACCTGAAAGTGAATGTTTCCTGCTGTAAGAATTTGCATTCATAGATTCCTCTTATCTGTGTTTCATCTTCGCTTGTGCTCCAGTCAGGTGCCTTGTTTATTTTTGTACTACAGGTACAAACAGTAAGTCCACATCCTCTCACTCCCTCTTAAGTCTTATGCATCTTTTTCCACTGTCATCCTCTCTTCTAGACTCTCTCTACGGAAATATTACCATAAAACATAATAATCATAAAACTCACGTCCCCCTCAGGATAAACTATAATAACTTTGGTGATCCTCTGACTTTTCATCTAGCACCACCATCAGGTCAAATTTTTAAGTTGTCCAATACTTTGGTCTATGACCAGATGCCTGCAAAACTAATGACATCAGCCTCAGCTGGACTTTGTTTAGTGCTAATTAGCAATTGTTAGCATGCAAACATGCTAAACTGAGATGGTAAACATTATAAACATTATACCTGCTTAACATCAGCATGTTAGCATTGTCATTGTGAGCACGCTGATGTTAGCATTTAGCTCAAGTACAGCCTCACAGAGCTGTGAGCATGGACAACATAGACAACTAAACTATTATTTTAAAGGTGCATTACTTGTCCATAACAAGCTGACAAACCCAGTGTCTGGAATATTATCACCTTATAAAGTTGTTATGGCTAGCGTGTTAGCAAACAATTACCTTCTTACACATCCAGCTGTCATGGAGCAACATTAGCATTCATTTGCTGCTGTGTTTCTGAACATCTGATGAATGTATGTCCAATAGTCACTTCTCCTCCTTAGGGAGTACGTTGACTGTGGCCCACTGTGGGTGGGTACATATTATATTTTTAAGCCAATATGCTGAGTCATTACAATTTCCAGGTGTGGCGTCCTGCAGCTGACTGTAAGTGCAGCAGGACAAGCGCCAGGTAAATATCTCTCTTACAGGTTTAATACCTGTGACTGGTGCCTCGATGTCCAGTATGGTTTTCTCCTGACGCAGGATAGCTGCTCCCTCGTTGATGATTCGAAGTGCCACAGCCTCCTCTACGCGGCCCTCCTTGGTGAGGTGGGCCTTCAGGAGATCCACACGGGGTTTCCCTTCACAGTCAAACACTTCCTTCAGTGTAAGGCGGTGGCTCAGGGGGAAGGGGACAGCTGAGGACAGAGCACAGTCACGTGGTGACATTTAAACAGAGGGGACATCACAGTAACTATGGCTACTGTCAGTGCCATCAAGAATACAATTCTTGACTCAGTTGTGAGCACTGTTGTGGGAGAATAGTGGCAAACAGCACTCAGGAGTGATATAAACAACATAGGAATTCATGCAGAAATCCTATTTGCGAAAACCCTATCCATGTTTCGCCTGCAGGCATTATTGTGCTGCTGCTGCTGCTCCAGCCATCTTTGTTGACCAAAGAAAGATATACTGTACTGTCTTCATCTTTAGCATGAAAACCATCTCTATAAACATGGCTTTGCTTAATATGCAGATGAACAATAAAGAAGAAGCCATTTGCAGATTTACCTTAAACAGGAAACAGAATTATCTTGAATTATTCAGAAATATATGTCAACAATAACACCATTATTCTTCACAGTTTTTCTTTTTCAAATGATGAGTCAGAGGTGCAAATCACTCGGCAGTTATGTTTGTAGCGGTATGTTTGCAGTTATGTCAGTAATGTCTGTAAAGCAAACAATGAAATACAATACACCGTATGACTTACTTAAAATATAAATTAAAATTTTATATATACATTATACTGAATATAGTATTACTTATTGAACACTGTGAAATGATAATATACAGAAAATTAAAGCCTCTTATGTCCCTGCTAATATTGCCAACTCTGCTTTGAATATGTGTAAACGGCAGCAAGATCAGTAACTGGAATAGATTGACACACCAAAAAACTGTTAAAAACAGTTATTCCAGTACAGATGTGTGGTTCCTTGCTAAGTATTTTCTGAGTGCTGGATAAAACTCAGTGAACATCTAAGCACTCTATTTATCCAGCACTCTCCCTGGATTGCTAAAGCCTGTGGCCATTAAAATGCACCAGTCACCTACCCAACAGACTGCCTGTGAAACTGAAATCCAACCACAGATCATTACTTCAGTGGCAGCAAAGGTTATTCATTAGATCTGGTGCTGATCTCTGTGTGCTGTGACTACAAGCTTCCGTGGCCCCGTGTATTGACATTAATCTACAGATTATCTGGTTTAACACAGAAAACTCTAAGTGTCAAAGCTGTAAATAATTCAGATGAAAAGAAAAATAAGTCAGATGAGGTCCAGCTGCAAATTTCATTAGAATATCTAGACACAATCACACACTCACATATGCAGGGGTGGAAGTAACGAATTACATTTATTCTCGTTACTGTGAGAAAGTCTACAAAACATATGTTGAATGTATACGTTTACTGACCGAGTGTCAGGGGGTGAGAGGGTGGTTGCACCCGGGCCGGGCCTAACAGTTTGTGAACAACACAAAAAAATGCACAACAATGCAATAAAATTAAGGATGATGTCATTATGGATTATGCTTAAGACGAGCATTATCGTTTCTCAACATAGGTAAAATAAAGACCTAAAAAAAGGTTGCATCTACATTAACTGATTTAATGAACCGCCCGACGAGCACGCTAAGTGACCCAAATTAAACACACCCACGATGTTGCGTGACACACTGGGTCTAGCTAAAATACCAAATGCTAACATGGTCATAGTGGATCTTCTACATTTGCTTAGGAACTTCTACCTTCAGCGAGGTGTGTGAGGCCGTTCTGCAGTTTTTGACAATAATCCCTGTCACTTTCTGACTGCACAGATTCATTCAGCTCAAAACTTTTTGAATTTGAGGAGGGGACCATAGAGGCTGAGTGGACTGATTATATTATGCACTGCAGAGAAGTTTAACATGGAGCAGACTGCACAAGACTCACAGAATGACGTTCAGACAGTTGAGTACAACAACAAACTCACTAATGATTGTAACTCACTGTAGAGAGGACGTCAACAACCACTGCATTGCCTAGCAATGTGGCATTGTGTGTGCACTACACTGTGTGTAAAAACTCTGCAGGCTCTCTCTTTGCTTTAATATGTATGTTTGTGGGCTGTAGCTGCTGCTGAGTTTATATTGTTTATACATCTCTGTGTTGTGATGCTTTATTCTGCTGTTAAAGTGGCAGGTAACTTAATTTATGTAGCCTAATATGTGTGGTGTCCATAGCTCTTATTTTCTCTTCGCTCTCTCAGCTCTCTTATTGTTGGTCATTTTAGTGTAATTGTCTGAGTTTTGTCCTATTTTCTGGTTAATTCTTTTTAAGCTGCACTGAGGAAGGTGGTTGTATATTTATAATTGATAATCAGTTGTATGCAACGGCTGCAAAAGTCCATCTATAGAAAAGGAATTTATTGCTGGTTTGGACATAAGGGCTTGGTGGTGCAGTTCACACCTGGGGACGGCACGATGTATACTTTATTTTATAGCCTAAAGGTCTTTAATTTAATAATTCTAAGATATAACATTATCATCATAATATACCACCCCCCTCCCCTTTTAAAAATGTAGTACATTTTAACTGACCTACTTTTTACTTTCTGAGTACATTTTTACACAAGTAACAGTGCTTTTACTTGAGTAAAATATTCTAGTACTCTTACCATCCGTGCACATATGTACACATAACACAAGCCGTCAGCAGTAGTATATTCAGGAGTAAGGGAATGCTTGCCAGATTTGTGCAGTGCATAGCAAACAGGGCCACTCAGCAGTGCCAGATGAAGAGACGACAAAGGAAGAGTCTCAAAGCTCAGGCTTAAACTGAACATGATCAACATGCTCTTTAATAATGAATGCTTGACTAGAGAAATCTCAAAGTCGCTGCTCCTGGGATAATGAGGCGAGCTCCGGCGAGTGTATTTAATGGGACTAAAATTTTTCACAGTGCGCAGTGTGTATCTGTGATGGCAATGTGTGCTTTGACACTTTAGCAGCTAGTACAAACTCAGCACAGTCACCACTCAAGTTTTCTCAAGTTTTAGTTTAGTTAATGTTACTGTGCACTGATGAATTTGCAATGTTTTTGCTGTGATTCTTGGCATTAACATAAACACTACAGTGGTAGCCTGACAGCATGACGATACAACAAATACGTCTCAAAAGCAGTGATGAATTACCTTCACAGACTGATTTTTTGGGGGAATTGAGAGGAATTGAATGAGCCAATGAGCTATACAACACTGACTGAAAAGTATCTTAAATCAGTCAGAACTGGAAGACATTTGCCAAAATACATAGATAGGTACTGTAATTTACATTAAATGTATGTAAAAAGGTAAATGTGAAGCAGAATCCCAACTCACCCTGGAACTGTTCTTTTAGCTGATTTTACTCTTTGACACACGATACTCACATTTTTTTTCAAACTGCCGACACCTTTTTAACAGTAAAATGAACTGAAATGGAGCCACATGCGGATGCTTTGAAAAGGACATTACACTTAGCTTTTTTCAGGCAGAATGGAGCAACAAAGGATTAAGCCCTCTAATAACAAAGAAATCCCCAAAAAAGCAACCCAGATACAAATGAGCTTCCACAACGCAGTTCGCAGACTCACACATATGTAAAAGCAGACGTACAAGCACGCTGATATCGATGTATGGTGAGATGAAATGAGATGAAAAGCTGACTTGTGCTCAGCACCCGAGCAGAGTTGAACTATGAAATACTGTATGTTGCCGGGCAACAGCAGCAGCAGCAGCTGACTGTTGGAGTACAGCCAGTGCCGCCACGGAAAACTGCAATTTGCATTGGAGGTTCACATAGATGCTGCTGGAAATGCGCATGCAATAGACACATGTCAAAATTCATTGAGGAGACACAGAATGAGCCTCTACTGTACACTTTTTTATGCTCAAACACATTGTCTTGAGGACGGTTTCTCGGTGTATGGTAGGTTCGTGTTGCTAATGAGCAACCCTGGGTTCAGTCAGGAAACGCTGAATGGCTTCATCTGATTGGACTAACTAGACACTGTGCATTCATAAGAGGTTCAATTAACATACAGTATACACAGACCCAAGTGTCGAGCTTTTAACATAATGTCATGAGAGTCGTGTCGCTTTCTTTCACCCGCAGCCTACAGCTCCACCAGCTACGATCTGCTTTAGGCCTTTGTGATGTTTGAAGGGTTATGTACCTCCTGACGAATGTTAAATGTGTAGATAAAAGCAGATCTAATCTGCCAAACCCAGCTATTGTTCCATTGTAACCAATAATAAATTATAAAGATCAACATAAGTGTTGTTGGAACCAATTTGCATGTTTTCTACTGAAAGCTGGAGTAAATGTTTTAGCCTGTCGCAAGGCCTGTTGAGTTTAAAGCTGACATATTATGTCTCAGTGCAATGCTTCTCACATTGTTGCATAATTATGAATTATTGTTTTTATCACTTCAAACAATGGATGAAACAATTACAGATTTACATGCTGCATTTCTTTCAGAATACAGCCACTGTGTGTGCAAATACTCTTAAAGTGAATAATATGAACCCAATTATTTTCTAAGGTGCTATAATAAAGTAAGATAGTTCACAGGTGTACTAATGGCCTCATCCCTAAAATAACTGACCTGAATATGCCTCTTGATGCCCACAGCACAGGGGGTGACAGTGCCGTGGAAAACAAACTGCACAGACCAGCAGTTATTGTATCTCTTAAGATATGTTCTGTCAGGTTAAAACACGCAAGAGGAAAGAGAAGAGGAACTTGCTGAGTTTTAAGTTAGAGATGTGTATACAGGGATAAAAATAACTTGTAGTAGCTTGTAGTATCAGTGCTCAGTAGTTTGCTACATGCACCACACACAATAGCTGTAAGAAATGTCAGTCTCAACTCATCAAAATCACCATTGTCTTGATAGCTTCTTTTGATCAGCTGAAGGATGCATGATTCCATTTCTTGCATCTCTCTCTCTCTTTTTTTTTCCCTTTTGGGGATTGAAAAAAAAAACTAGGCTTTTACTACTTTTTCAAAGTGGAAAACAAGAATAGGAGAGCGGATAAAAGTGATAAAAGGAGTATTTATATGTTAGTCAATCAATACCAAACATTTCTAGTATAAATGAGAGTTGTGATACAACAATAATAGCATCTGACCAACAAGACAAATGAGGGTTTGTTGTAATGATGATCCATTTTCGACAGTGAAAAAGACCAAATTAATAGGGATTTGAAGTCATAGATGAAGCTATCTAGCACGGTTTCTAAATTACACAGCTCGAAGCGACGTGAATAGCAAAAATGAAACAAATCCATATGATTTTAGTCAACCAGAAAAAAATGCTTTGAGTGTTTCAAACCCTGTACGAAAATCCTAAATGTTGCATGACCGTGTTACAAAAGAAAAAAAGTCAAGATTCTTGGCTGTGCTTCATTTGTTGATATAAACCTTTTGTTTGATATATTTTTGAATGCCTTTGCCAAAGAAATAACCACAATAGTCGTGTCTTGGTTGTGAGACTCAAACCGACAACTAATAATGTTATTTTAGACCAACTTCTTTCTCTTATTATGGACATCGTGTCAGGATTTAGGATGCACAGTATGTTGTTTGTTACACTTATACACATATCAATTTGTGATCTATTCAGTTATGGTCCCTCAGGAAGGACCTGGCTGATTTTCTGACAATATAGTTCAATTATTTGAGGGTCCAGACCTCTTAGCATAATTATAAAATTTCAGTTGAAATGACATATTAGTTGTGCCTGCAGTCATTGTCACATGCATGTATCTCACAGCGCAGATTACTCTGCCTTTCTACAACTCTGTAACCTAAAGGACAAAGTTGTTAATGCTGACTGAGCTGCTCGGCCACTACAATAATATACCGAATGTGAATATATTCAGGCACAGTGCTGACTGTGAGCTGATCCATGGTCAGAATGAGCAGGGCTAAATGAGTTATGGCACAACTGTGAGCACTTCATCATCCTCCATTGATCCAAGTTGTATCCTCAGTAATGCTCTGACAGAGCAGCCTTCTCCACATCTACTGATGTGTCTTTTTGGGATTCCTCATAGACCTTATCTAATCAAATTAAAACATGACTCACCCCTGGTAAAATATATACCCCATTAAATGTCAGTTTCATGCCCTCTTCCTCTTCCACTGGCCCTGTTAAAGCCTGTGAAATCCTGCTGCATCACTGCCCCAGCTTCTACCACAAGCTCGGCAATTCAGCTGTTTTTCCTTCTCTCCTCTCATGCCCACCCGAGCCGAAGCCAAGATAGGCTACAGTCAAATCGTGACAGCAAAGATTCAAATAGAAATACATTTGTGCAGTAACAAAAAAAAATCTATATTTTCCGGTGCACCAGCTTTCTTCGTGGGGGCTGTGCAGCAAAGAAACCCGGATTGTTTATCAACATCAAAGCTCCAGCAGCCCACTACCATCACCATGAACACAACTTGATGGCCGCGTATACACCATTAATGCACGACATGAAAATAAAGGCCATATTCTGCCAAACCACGAGGAGCTAAACACTTGACATGTTATGTAATATCTACAGCCATAACCAAATTAACAAACGCAAAATGTAGGCTAACTTACATTTCACCATCCGATCGGAGGCGTTTAAGACGATGTCAGCGTTAGACATCTTCATGGGCAGTTGCTGTCTTCGTGGCTGAAGCGTTTTCTCTCCCTCTTTTAGGATCTACTCTCAGTATTTGTTGTCGAAATGCGACTGATGCTGTGGCATCACTTGGATGATGCGCCGCCTCCGTGCGTCGGTGCTGCGCCGGGTAGAACTGCTGCTCCCCAGGCAGGCAGGCAGGCAGGGATGGATGTTGGATGCTGGATGCTGTAGGAGCTGCTGCTGCTGTGCTAAGCTGTTAATGTGGGGGAGGATGCAGGGAGAGAGAGAGAGAAAGAGAGAGAGAGAGAGGAAGGGAGGGGGAGATGTGCACTATCCCGACATGGCGGTGAAGGGAACTCCCACGCAAATGTTTCACGGGACTGCCTGATGCTGCCATCAGATGGAGGCTGAGACGGGGTTGCCCCCACGCACGCACGGCGCGCCATATTTCGGTATTCTCGAAATTTCGGTAGCCTACGCCTGAAGATGAGAGCGTATGGGCCTTGGTTCAAACATGTGTAACATTCATGATAACTAGACAGGTTCGTTTTGATTGCACGCGCGCGCACGTGCACGCGCCAACATTACAAGCAGTTGGGTAATTGCGATGATAGCGCAGAAATTTCACTTGGTGGCGACAAACCATCAGGGTTTGTGCAAACTGAGCTGCTCAAGCTGGCAATGTAGCACACATTCAGGAAAAACATTTTAATTTTAGTAATTTAGAGACGTCATGATGTGACGTAATTTTGTTTCTGTGTCACAGGAAAGGTCAATTTCACATCAAAACACTTGATACTTGTTCAAATGTGTCTGCTGTAAAATGAACTGAATTGTGGCTCAGTGTCCAGACATGATCTCCACTGGATGAATACAATTAAGAAATATTAATTCACTAATATTTATGACCATCTAAACCCCCAAATACTGTATTGTGGAACTTCAAGTACCTGGACTTTTAATTCCTGAGCATGGACTGTAAGGCAAATGTTCATCTATTGTCAGCCAGTGATCCCAATCTAACACATTTCATTTGGAGAACTTTTACACAAACTACGGCCATAACCCTTCATTTATTTTATTTTAACAAATGAATACTGTTTTGGAACATGAGATTAATGTGAGAAATCAAGTTAAAATTGGTATAAAATGAATGTGGTCTAAACTGCTAGAGACAAGTCACAGCTTAAAATAATTCAAGGATTTTGAACACAAACCCTTATTGCATTTGCAGGGACGATGATTTCACTCAGCAAATCCACAGTTTGTAGTAATGGATGTATCTGTAAATATACCCAGAGAGCAGAGCCCTGTGTCTGCTGCAGTTCCTACTGACCACCTATAGAGGCAGGTTCACTCTCTGCTCTTAACATTTGAACAGAAGTACAGCCTTGCTATTATCTTAATGTTTATGCAATACACTAATTGCTTTTTCAAATAGATTATTTCATGTCACAGCCATCCTCTTGTCTCTAAATCAATCAGTAACATTGATACATACAGGAGTTAATTTAAAAAACCCTTTTTAAGGCACACACCTATTATGTAGCAAAAATCTCCCTTTTAAATCTTGAACACCTTAACTCTAGTTATAAGACTGAATCAGAAAACAAATAGTCTAATATTGCTGTGGTGTATTTTAAAAATGATTACTATTTATTTAGTTTATTTTGCACAACAGAACGTTATACATAATTTTAATTCAAAATATAAAAATAAACAAAACACCTGTGTCACCAGCAGGTAAAATCTGTGGGCTCCTTCCATTTAACACTGTTACGTCTACAGCAAGTGTAAACAGTTTGAAGCCAAACAGTCAGTGTGTGGAGTCAGAGGTGAAAATGTTAGGAGAATTCAAACACTGCTGTCTTGTCTTTTCATGCATTCATCTCAGCTTTCATGACTCATAGTTCTTTCATATTTAAGGAAATGTTTCATCACCTTATTTCCTAATATAAATAATAACTGAAAGATGGAACTGCGTTGCTTATTGATTACTCCTTTGATCACTGAGTTGCTGTTGTAATTATGGTCAGCAGCATCTTTATCATCATTAGATTTATCACTACTATCAGCAACAGTCATGACAACTGAACATGAGAAGGACTCTTTTCAGTGCTTGTGATGCTCGGCGGCTTTTCATCTTCATTATTGCTCCCGGCAATAAAAGCTTTGATCACACTGCTGCTGTTATTAGCAGCTTTGAAAAAGTTGGAACGGACAGTGAGTTTTTAGTAACATGGCTTTATTTTTTTTCTTTCTTCTTGCTTTCCCCCCTTTACACAATGCAAGGTGATGAGTTTTTGCAACATGTAATATTGTATTTCTTTCTTTTATTTTTTTAATCAAATTTTGCTCGTCATCCATTGTGTTAAAATAAAGGAGTTTGACCTAGTTGAGTTAACACACATACAACACAGTGACACAGGGGTCGCACACTGTTGACCTTTAGAGATTTGCAGGACATCACATTAACAAAAAAGTTGGGACAAACTCACATACAGAAAATGATTAATTAAAATCATACTGGTACTAGTTTGGTACTAGTTTTAGAAGGCAGTCCTGTGTCCTTTTCAGCTGGTTTAATATGATGCATTGGTGGCTTTTTGGAACAATGTGATGTTAATACACTGTAGGCCTACATCACTGCCGTGTTCAGATTTCAACACCCAAGCAAACAGATCCCAAAGGTACAATATTGCACGCTGTTTGGAGGAAACATACTGTTAAACCAGAATAAAGATGCAAACCGGCACCCAGTGCTTTCACATTGAACGTACCCCAGGTGATCAGCAATGGAGGGTCAGGAGAGTTGGTTTGATTTTTTAGTGCTTTGATATTTTTGGAGTCTGAAAAACACTTATACGGTGCAGTGCAAGAAACAAAAATGCTTAATGGGTATGGTACTTAATGTAGGCCCAATTCAGATTAAATACTGTTCCTCTAATTAAAAGGTTTGTCATACAGATTGCTTTTAGTGCCCTAAATTTATGCCCAAAATATTTTTCATTCGGCGTTCAGACTCAAGATGTGTTACTAAATACATACAAATAAATAAGAACAATATCTTAAAGATGTTCAGACTACAAAAATGTATCTTGCATGCATGGATGTTTTGATGAAAACCAGCATTAGCTCCCTTGTTGAATCTATACTGTAGCAAACAAGAACTGAATATCACTCATGTTTGCTTGTCTGCAGATTTATATCATTTTGGATCGTGAGTGTCTCTGGCTGAGGCAAAGTTTTAGTTGATCAAATCACAGCATAAATTGAATTTATAACCAAAACTTTTGGTGACCAGTTCGGCCCTTAGGAACAGTAAAAGCTACTTTCAAAAGAAGAACATGTGAGAGAGTTTGTTTATTACCTAAAAAGCACACAATTTTGATTGCAAACTTTACTCCTTATCATTTTAATTCTTGATTCACATTTATTCTTTTGGGCCATTTCCCAGACAGCTTCTGTGAGGACTTGCCACTAGATGGGGCCCTAACCCTGATTTTAACTGCAACAACAGCAACAGCTGGTCGGCTGGTACTGCTACAGGAGGGGCAGTGTTTACTACTTTACATTTAGAGACATGATAATTTGAGAAAGCAATGACACTACTTATTTAGTGGTACAAGCTGAACAGTTGTTGATGTAATTTTGTCATGCTTTTTTGTCCTCATACTGTCAGTAAAGACAGTGGAACCCAGTTGCTTCCTGACAGATGAGGCTGAGCATGTGATTAGTGGCAGGATGAGTAATAAATCTCTAGTAATGGAGCCAGTGTTGCTCATCAGGCAGAGGGCCTCTGCAGCATGGATCTGTGAGTCTGAGCCTGACACAAGGCGTCACTGACTTAGGCCTGTTCAGTGGGACGGGAAAACACACCACAAAATCTCTAGCACTTTAGAGACTCAATTGATAGCAGTGTCTCCAATACCCATCCTGCATGTGGTATGTCCTTGAAGTTGCCAATATTGCTGGGAGACATAAACCAGAGAGTGGTGATGAAAGTAGAGGGAAACTACGCTGGATTATGCGCTGGTGCTCTCATTCTCAGTTCAGCATTGAGACCAAAATGAACAATATTCTTGAGCCATATTTTATTATGTATAATACACAAAAACAACCAACTGCCAAGTCTGATTTACTGCCCTAAAAACCCTTGCATTGCATTGAAATTACATGTTCTTGGAAGTGACTGTCACGTGTACAGAGGCAAACCAAAATTTAAATGAGATTTACTTTTCTTTTTTTTTTTTTAAATCTGGTTCTCAAGTGTATGAGAGTATTTCTCTAGTGGCAATGACCTACTGGCAGCTACATTTGTTGACCCCTCCTTTAAATACTGTTTTTGCTGGCATGCTGTCCTGGCACAAGGTTAGGAGAAAACGGCACTAAGAAATGGCCCGTTCCAACAATATATACTGTAGCTTATCCAGCTGTACCTTCCCACATAATTAACTCACAGTCACTTACTTACAGTCACGACAACAGCACAAGCCATTAATTAAATCACCAGTACATCACAAGCAAAATGTCTTGGCTTGTAATACTAACAATCCACAAGTATATTGAGCATTAATATTGTGTGCTTATATACTATCTAATGACAGAAAGTCACTGGCTTCCACAACATAAGAATCTCATTACTTTGGTTACACATAAATACACAAATAACGTAGCAAGATTGCTTTATTATGCAATTGCCTTTGGATTGTGTTAAGGCAATAGTTGTTTTTTTTGGGAAATAAGCTTATTCCCTTTCTTGCAGAGAATTAGATGAGAAGATTGATACCACTATCATATTTGTGATTAACTGTGGAGCCAGAGCCTGGGGGCATTTAGCTTAGCTTAGCTTAGCT
Source organism: Macquaria ambigua (assembly GCA_008360985.2). NCBI lineage: Eukaryota > Metazoa > Chordata > Actinopteri > Centrarchiformes > Percichthyidae > Macquaria > Macquaria ambigua. The sequence continues at coordinate 71,878 of VMKM01000165.1, read as the reverse complement.
TAGCTTAGCTTAGCTTAGCAAGACCAGAGGCAGGAAGAAATGAGAAGAGGAAACAACTAGGCTGGCTCACTCCAGTGTACAATAATACGCCTACCTGCACCTCTAGAACTCATTAAATAACACAGTGTATCTTGTTTGTTTTATCCGCACAGAAACCACAGTGTAAAAACAACACGTTGTGGTCTTTTACGTGCTGGAACAATTTCTCTCCGGGCTGTGACTTCCTGGACGTTGGGAGGCTGTGAAAAGAAACAGCAACTGGAACACTCTGCTCCAACAGCTGGTAAATCTTTGTGACAGATGATCTATGGTATTCTGTAGGAAGTGACATCACCTGGCACCAAAGACGAGCCAATAGGAGAGGGCGAGAACCTTGTTTGTTGCCAGTAGACATCATGTTTCACATGTGTTTGGTTTGGGATAACGTGGGTTAATTGTGTAAATGTAATTTTATTATTAACAATATGAATAAATAGTAGTTCCCCTGGACTCAAAATGCTCAGTAACAAGGTGACAAAGGGATTAAATCATAATTCAGCCCAAACACATCAGGCATCTTTCTAGACTGTAAAACACTGTAAATTAGAAATCACTGCTGATTTATATAGATAGATACATAGAGCTAAATGTGGGGAAGGCCTGAAGATGTTTATTGATGCGGATAAGGGTTAAAGGTTACGGAATTAATGTCTCTGTGTTTGTGCTTCTGAACAATGAGAGAAAAAAAGGACATTTCTAAGTGTCAGCTGGGAGAGACACTGTGGAAACAAGAAGCAGAGCGAGAAGCCAACCTCTCAGAAATAAGGGGAAGGATGTTGAAAGTGTGTTACAGTGATCATTTGGAGAGTTTACAGGGCTTGCAACATTCCCCAGTATTGGAGAAAGCTGATGTTCATGTCTCACCCTGATCCCTTCATCCCTTACGTACCTCTTTTTGGGCCATCTTCGGGGGCTTTCCTACGGTGTTGGTCATGTGTGCAGCTGGGGATGGAGGCCATGCAACGCTAATCCTCCTCCCCAGCTCAGGAAAGTACCCTGCCTCCCTGTGCAGAACGAAAACAACAAAGAGCTGAGTGTGACTGCAGCCTCCGGGGTTCAGTGCACCCACCAGAACATGTCCAAGAGTCACAGCTTGCTGCTCCCTCCTAACCATCTATCCATGCATGACTCTCCTTCTCTCTCTCGTGCTTTCTCTCTTTGACCCTCTTTTCAACCTGAGAAAGACACATATGATTGCAGACTACAATGTAATATTCCTCCGTTTCATACTAGAGATAGAGGACTTTAGAAGGTCAAAAGAGAGGACACATAGAACACTACAAAAGAGTAAAAGAATGTGGTCAGAGTGGGTTTTATGAAGGAAAAATGATTCCTGTTCGTGTTCATCATTCAGTATGACTATATAATTATTACAGAGAAATAGTTTAAAGCCCTGAATGGAAGCATACAGAAAATGTAGACACAAAGGTGAAACTCCCCAAAATTAAAAGTAAAATAGCTGAAAGAAAGCACTAAAAAGAGCTACATACAGTATCTCTGGACTCACATGTAAACAAAAGCATGGTCAGTCAGTCCACCACTTTGGTTCACACTGAAATATCTCAACGATGGATTGCCGTGAAATTTTATACATTCATGGGCGCCAGATTGTGTATCCGACTCACTTTGGTGATCCTCTGACCTTTTCTCTAGCGCCACCATGAGGTTGATATTTGTGGTTTTGAATGAAATGTCTCAACAACTATTGGATGGATTGCCATGAAATTTGATACACACATTGATGCCCCTCTCAGGATGAATTGTAATAACTTTGGTGATTCTCTGACTTTTAATCTCACACCATCGTCTGGTCAAAATTTCAATTTGTCCGATACTTTAGTTCATGACCAAATACCTGCAAAACTAATGAAATAACCATCAGCCTCAGTTGTACTTAGTGTTTAGTGCTAATTAGCATATGTTAGCATGCTAACATGCTAAACTAAGATAGGGAACATGGTGAACTTTGTACCACTGCCACTTCATAATGATGGTTTCAGTTAAAAGATAAGCTCTCCTGGACGACAACAAGGATAGTGTGGCTTTTTTTAAACAAAGACAGGCATCAAATTAATCCAATTCTGGCAATCTGCATTTTTACCAGGATTCATTGAGCATTGATATGGTTTAGTGCAGCCTAATGCTTCAAAGAATGCAGTGAGTCCTGGGTAACATCATATGAGCTCTGCCTTATAACACACTGATATCTCACTGAAGACAACCTTTTTAACAGCTATTGCAAACACTTTCAGCTTTCAAACTGAAGCCACAATTCCTGCCCTGGTTGTCTCCTATTCATTCTTTTCATAAATGCGATGTAATGGCAGTGATAAGTGCCAACACAAGAAGTTTGCAAAAATTACAACACCGGTGTGAAAAGACAGACAGCAACAACACACAGGGGACATGAATCACTGAAATAGCTTTTGGAAAATAAGTTGATTTTTTCAACAACATGTTTTGCTTTGCTGGTCTTGTAATGTCCTCTATTGTTGTTGCTGCTCCACTTTCCTCATCTTTAAGGCCACAGTCCAGCCCACTGCTGACCACAACCACAGGTTACCTTGAAATGTTTTCTAATGAGAATTTACTGACCATCACATCCTATCCAGGTGACATAATTTGGACAAAAAAGACATGAAATGTGTTTCTAGCTACTGTTTGATCTAGATCTTGTTGATTATAGTGATATTCCTTATTTGTGTGTTGTGAAATTTTGAGGATTTGCAGTCCTTTTTAGCCCTTGAGAATATTTTCTGAGTAAAATTTCACTGATAGATATATTTTTGTATCATCGACAAAGAAAATTCATTGGACTGATGTGTGTCTACGATGAGATTTGGTGAGTAGTTGTTTGCAATGTTTTTGTGCTACGTCCAAGTGAGGAATAAGTATCCGTTCAGGATTTTAAATGAACAAAAATGGAATTTGTTAACGAACTTCTAAAGACATAAATCCACTGACTTTTTTCACTTCTTGTTTCCCATTCAAACATTTTTTGAATTATTTGACCAGACTGGAATACTTGTTTTTGTAAGTGACTTGTCGCAATCACTTCCTGGTTGTGATGTCAGCACAGTGTGTGATTACAGGGAACACAATAAATGTTTAACAGCCTGCAATGCAGCAGGTGTAATTAAACAGTAAAGTCTAATATAGTAAGATGAAGCCCATAACAAAAATGACATTTTCACATTTTCCTTTGCTGTAGTGGAGCAGCTCTGTGGAGGTGTCAGAGTAACCCAGAGTTAACCATGTAGAGTTACCAAACATATCTTAAGGATGATTTAGTTTGGATTTTAAACAATAACTGTGTAACTAAGGAGTTACACTCCAAAATGAGATACCCATCATTTTAATAAATGACACCCACTCTTTTATACTGAGTGATGGAATGAAAGCTAGAGATCATTAGTGCTTGGTATTGAAAATAAATGTCATCTGAACACATTTTCTTACATTTTAGGACAGAATTGGCTAAGTTTCTTCGATATCTCATAATAAATTTAAAGTACTTGTATTTGCCCAAATAAATATAAATCACAATGCATAATAATGTAATGCTAAATCATTAATATGGACGATGTGTCTTGTACGACTGCTACATTTTGGCTTTAATGATGCTCTGCCTAATCATTCAGGCAGAGTACAGTCATTATGATAATTTAAAGCATCATATGAAATATTACATCCAGGTTTTTTCCTTGAAAAGTAAAAAAAAAAACTTTGCTTGAAAAAAATGTGATTGTGAGATAATTTTCACAAGTTTCCAGTTTAGTGTCATCTTATCTTGAGACAAGTATTCCTTACACAAGTGCCTAAACTTAGAAGTGAAACAGCCTTGTATCATATTGGCAGATTTATTTTTAGATATTTTATTTTAATTCATTATTTTAAATTATTTTACACTCAATACAACATCAAATCACTTGTTTGGGTGGATATCTGTATTGATTATTCGCTTGGAACACACTTCCCGTGCGTAATTACGCATTTGGTGTCTTTTTAACTTTAGTATTTACTAAGTGAGTGTCATGTTTATGAGAGCCAGAGCATATTTGTTTGCAGGGAGGTTGGTTGGCTACTGACAGAGTTGGTAGAACACCCCCTCCTCTCTCTCTCTCTCTCTCTCTCTCTCTCCCCCTCTCTCTCTCTCTTCAGCTGCCGCGATATTTTCCAGCTCTGGAGCCTCAACCGCACAGCTCGATCGATTCGCATTGATTGTCCCTGACGAGCTGCTCCACTTTCTAGCCAATGTCAGCCAGTCTGCGATCGGGAAGGAGAGAAATGAAGGAAAATCTCTGCCGCCCTGGCGGTGTCATTTCCACACACTTGGGTTGGCCGCCTGCCAGCAGACAGGCCAGTCGAAAGAGGTGGAGTGGACTCTGGGGCTGAGCGAGAGGAGGAGCGACCAGGGATGAGGCTGATTTCTGTCAGCCTTGCATAGTGGATAACCTCTGTTCTCCAAAATAAACTGGATGGGTGAATTGAGTTGAGTTGACCCTCCACCACCCTGTATCCCTCTTGACAAGGAGGTCATTCCTTAAAACAAGAAAACACAATATTTAAAATGACACCTGTCACAACAATGTGATAATGCAGATATTAGCATTTTTAAAAGATTTTATTTAGACCTATTATATTTATCTTTTGTTTACTTCTAATTATAAAACACAAACATCACAGCTCATCCAAGCAGTTTTGTGACGCTTATACAAGAAATAAAAATAAACGACATTTAGTTATTTTGAATAAATTATATGACCACCATTTTGGCAACAGCGTCATTAAAGAAATATGCAGCCAGTAATCACTCAGGCAGAGTACAGTCATCTTCTGTCAGCCCACAGTTTTATTCTGAAACAACACACCTCTCTCCTCAGCTGTCCTGAAATCACACTGAACCTCACTCGCGGCCTCTCCCGCTTTATTATTGCCTCAGCTGAAGCGCGCGCACCGCGGAAAAGTCCAGTTCGGTTTTTCCGCGAAGCTCCAAAAATCTATGAAATGTGTTTGCATGTTCCTCTCTGCAAGCGGGGATGTAGAGGTGGGATTGCAAGGACCGAGAAAGCTGGGGGAACCCACGCGTTCAGCCTCAGAGAAAGTACGCTTTTCCAAAATAACTGACGGTGAATATTTTTTTTCTTTTCACATTTGTCATTAACAGGCAGGGACTCTGTAGGATTGTGTTCTCGGAGAATAAGCTTTTTTCCCCCAGTCCTTTTCTTTTTTTTTGTCACCATTCTGCACGGCAGGCTGAGAGACGGACCGCTCGGACTGTGGGAGCCCTCCCCTCTGCTCGGATCTGCTTTGGTAGGTGCGAATAAAATGGGCCCGTGTTTGCAAATATGCAGATACATGGAAGAGGAGGGAGGAGGGGTGGGATGGGGGGATCATACTTTGTTGAAGTCTGCTGAAAGTTGGGATGTCATCATCTTATAGGATCAAGTTATAGCAGGGTGAACCGGGGGCTCTTCTGCATATCCTCAAATGTGCGACTGCAGACCATATGCTGGTACCGCAGATAGGCTACCGTGCTCATAGATCACTGAGTCCAGACAAAAGCCAGCTATTTTGATCTGCTTATAGGCTACTCTTGAAAGAAAAAAAAATCAAGGTTTTATTACCTATCCGGTGATTGGATAGGTAACGATGCTGAAATGGATATTTTGCAAGCTGCTCTCAGTTCTTTCAGAACAAATCTTCATTTCTCTTTATTTAATAAGTCGCCGCCAGCGCTGATACGGATCGGCACAACACCGAAGCAAAAGCCCGATGCTTTATTGTGAATCAGCTGTTAATGATGCGCACTAAACTTGACGCTTCCAGCTAATGAAAGAAATGATCAACGCGCATTAGAGTGGGGTCGTGCTTACATTTGACAACAGACTCTTTCTGATCGTCACCCTGTATAATTGAAACTTTTATTTAATCCGCTGTCATCCTAAAAACATAAACTAATAAATAGATATAGCCGTTTTACACTCGCGTAAAGAGAGGTGAAGAATACAATGGCTTTTTTTTTTATTCCAAATGTCCTATTCTTCTTTTTTCCCTTCATCTGATTTTTCTCCGGGCATCATTAGAAAGTTCCCAGGTACACTAGCTCTAACCGCGCCACCCGAAGATTTACAGTCACCCCCCTCTGCAACCCGCCACCAGCATCGCAGCTCCAAGTGCTCCATATGTTTGCGAATAATTTGAAGTCACAGTATGCGCGGCGTGGTTGTTTTTCTCCTCTAACTTTTTGTGTGTGCATAGTCCTAATTAGGGGGAAGACGACGCAGCAGGTTATGGACAATGGATGAAGCCTTGAGTCTAATTATTGTCACCAGGCTTTTTAACTTCCTCTGCGTGTGTATGCATGAGTGTGTGTGCGTGTCCGTGTGCGCGCGTCAGTCGACAGGAGGTGGGAGGAATAGGGAATGTGAAGCTCACCGTAGACAAGTACAGAGTCCGCAGACGGCGCGTCTGGACTGGGGAGGGACGACGACGCTGCATTTGCATCGTGCATCGCCTTGAACTAATGCATTAAGTATTCTCGCGTCTCTAGAGGTGCAGTCAGCTGCTCCAGAGTTCGTGGCGGACCAAACGCCTCATAACCCTGCAGGAAATTAGACAATATTTTTCCCACCTCCGTTGAGAAAGCTGACTGCGATTACCTGGCACCTGCGCATGTAGTGACGTCAGTGAAGGAAACTTATTCAAGAGTTACTTTAATGCGCTCAAAAGGAGGTTAATTGTCCAGCCATACTTGATCTGTGATTTCAATTAGCAGGGCAATTTGTTTATTTAATAAAAATGTAATTAATTCAGGATTTATCGCTTACTGAAAGAGTCATACCATGAGTTTATGCTTTCAATGTGTACATCACAGACCCAAACTAAATTAATGAACGTGTTTCATTCAACTCATAAGTGATCCTAGCTGGTAATATCATGCTACTGAGGGGACCAAGTCAGTGTGTGATGAATATTTAAACAGCCATGATAGAAAAACATCCCAGATTTCTGGTAGTTTTTGGTTATTCTCAACGATTTTCGTTCTGAATAAGAATCATAGGCCTGCAATCTTTTTTTTTTGTTTTTTTTTACATCTTAGCACAACAATTAATATAAAATCGGGCATCTGAGAGTACAAATCTTTAAAAGAAAAAGTCTATTTGATGTAGCTGTTAAAGTTTGGAGCTAGTAGGCTACAAGCTGAGAGCCGCATATGAATGTTAAATGAGCTGTTCATGCTCATACAAGTATCATAGTGATGACAGCGTTCACCCTGCAGCACTGTGGCTGTTAGGAAGTACTCATCATTTTTATTGCTGTGAATGTACAGTATGATCTATTAAAGTACTACTCAATTCACCAATGGTTTCAGCTTGAAAGATTTTGGAAATGTCCCACACAAAATGAAGACCTCTGGTTGATTTGCATACACCAGATTTGTACAATGATTTATATACTGACCCTCTGACATATTTACTTGGGCTTTTGAATGGTTTTATAATGTTTTGACACACTGTTTTGATGCTATGACCAGCTGTGCTTCAGCTACAGAATATACTCACCGTATTTGTGCCATATGGCTTGAAAGAAAAGTTTTTGGAAATGCGCTTATAAGCTTTCTTACCAAGAGTTAGATTGATACCACTCATGTGTGTACACAAAGTATGAAGCTACCGCTAGCAGCCGGCTAAAAAGACATTTAACCGTTTTACCGAGGGTTACTATTTCTTGGCCAAGACCAGTAACTTTGTGGAGTCTCCTGGTTGCCTGGCAACTGGCCAAGAAATAGTTCACACATAACCCCCTGTTAAACAGCGAATTGTTGTTTTTTAGGCTTCGGTTTTTGTATGGATTAAACAAACGGGATATAACATGTTTATTAGTGAGCTTTAGAGGTGCTGGCAGGCGGATTTTGTTACCTTTGGACAGAGCCAGGCTAGCAGTTTCCCCCTGTTTCCAGTCTTTGTGCTAAGCTAACTGTCTCCTGGCTGCAGTTTCATATTTAGTGCACAGACGCCAATATTCTTATCTAATTCTCGACAAGAAAGTGAATAAAACGCATTTCCCAAAATATTGAACTTTTCCTTTAATTTAAGCGTCTGTCTCAGGTCGCTGATACTGAACTGCAAGCTTCATGCAAATAATTAGGTATAAACAAACCTATGCACAGGCCGGGGGAGACAGCAAAAAACTGAATTTCTTTCTGATCAATACAGTATTCTGTAGAGCGGGAATATCTGGATAAAAACACAACATTTCACACCCATATGACACACTGTGTGGAAAAAAGGGGCTCCTTTCAATTCTGCATTTCATGAGGCTGTTTGCACAGAATTTGGTATACATGCTCACTGACACAGCAGCTGCAGTATATGTGAGCCCAGACTCAATTAAAAGCTATTATACGATTAAACACACAAATGAATACCCATACATCATGTACCAACTTATGTGGCATTTTATATACCATATTCAAATATAAAAATTCTCAATGAAACTCTCAGACAAAGTGTCCACAAAGTGACAAAGTGACTGAGCTGACATCACTCTGCTGATTCAACAAAACAGGCTCAAATTAATGTCAAGATTTGCGTTTAACTGCCTTTACTGAATGAACAACAACATTTATAATCGCATTAAGAACGTTGAGTTATACCTCCTCAGGCTAGTCAATATTGTGTCGGCTACACTAAATGATTTATTGACCATTAAAACTAGAGTAATTGTCAAGCACTCAGATTTACTTTCCTTAAAGTGTAAAAAACTAACAAAACAGATTCAGTTTTGCCTGTAATGAAGGCATCAAAGCAACAGTTCACAAAGTCATACTATTATGCACTGACCGTTTCTGCTGCAGTTTTGAATTTACCTAAACATGAGGCCACCAATTATTTTTCTGGATGCTTCGATTGCAGGTTCACAGCTGAGCTCATTGGTTGATCGGAGAAAGGCTTCACACACGTAGCTGTTAGACCGTATTGATCATGTGGACCATTTATATCCAGATCTTTATCTCCGTCCGCTAATCCTGAGCAGCACGTTGTGTGCAGATAGATTAACAAAAAACAAGACAGGCTCCGGGAAATATCAGGGATATTTACACCTATTTTTATGCTGAGACAGCTTAATGTGCAAGAAATGTGGCTCTTGTAGGCTTTAATATGTGACTACTAATTACAGCGCTCTTGTCAGGCCAATTCACAGAAACCTGAGGTGTAAGGCTTTAATATGAACAACAGTATTAAGTCTATAACATCACAGGAAATTGAGTAAACATGCTTAAAGGACAACAAATATCTGGTTTCAGCAGTATGGCGTTGACACTCTCAGTAGCAGAGGCAGCTGTGGTTTAGGAGACAGTTCACACAAGGACATAAACCTCTTCTGTAAATGATGTGGTGAAGGGATCTGAAGAGCCATGACGCTGGAAGTCGAGGAGGGTGATTAGCCAAAAACTATAAGCTATGCTCAGGGTTGATGATGATGGAAAGAGTGTGACTGATAGGTCAGTAGGATGGAAGTCAGATGTACACACACACACAGCAGAGGAGGGTGAGTGTAAGGTTATAACAGGTGCCGCTGCTTTCATTTGTTACACGCATGTGGTAAACCAAAGCAACAACTGTGTCGTGGTGCACCAGCTTTGGCTACAGTCTGAACATAACCTGTAAACATGGAACATACAAATCTGCGCACATGTGTTTGTCATTCCAGACTGGTTTGGCACGAGTTTTAATATTTTCTTTGTGGAAAAATATACTTTGCTATTTTTGTCAGGTAATAAAATGTTACCTGATGTGTCTTAATGACTGAAACATCCTAACTCAGACTCATGCTTGCCACACTGATGCGCTCAGCTGCAGTACAAATGAAACTTGTGCTTACCTAAAAATCCCAGTCATTTGTCAGATTATTCGTATTTTACTGAAAAAACAAAAAGAGCGTGTGCGTCACTGCATTTCCGTCATACAGTAGGTGTTGCTGGGATTGACGCAAAGCATGTCAGCATGAAAAGTATTGTGTCACATAACTATCAAGATCATAACAGCAGTTGAAATACATGTCATTTCCATTTGAAAGACTTACCTTTTTTTAAAAAGCAGTGGTGTCATCAGGGGGTCAGCTGTTGTAAGGCTGGTGAGTTTCCTAGTTGGAAAAATTATGTTCAGTGATATTTTTGAAACTGTTTTCATGAGCAGAGATTGCCAACTTTGTCACTTTGTAGCCGGCTTGAGAACTAATTTATTCTAGCTATTGATAATGCGCCAGTTCATTAATTATGTGGAATACAAGTCTTTTAGCACATTTACTGTATTTAGAGCATTGATGAAGCAGTTGGATCTGAGCTGGATATTCTCCCAGGCCATGATTAATCAAGAAATAGTGTTGTTGTAAAAGTAGATTTACTTTTGTAGATGCACAGCTGCGATAGAGCTCAATTGAGACAATGTGACATTAAAATCTCGCAAAAAAACAAAAAAAACAAATCACCTTTAACAACATCACAGTATTCCTAACTGACCACTAAATACATAATTTCAGGCCCAATATTTCATAACACCAGAAAAACTCCCATGCATCACTGATGATTTGTAGAGCTGTTATGCATCCAACCACAACTGAGCAGAGATGCAGTTAGTTTGAGATGCTTTTGGGAAACCGGACCCTGGTCAGTGCTGTAGTAGGGGAAACTGAAACTATAGGGCCGAGGGGCTGCGGAGCTGGCTCTGGTTCGCTGGCGCCACATCCCCCTGAGCTGGTGAGAATGTGGGGGCTGTGCTCTTGCCTTTGAAGCTTTACCTCCCACTAATTCTGGCCTTCCAATTTCCACACACTGCACAGACACCCCCCTCCATCCTCTCCCCCTCCCTTTCCCTTTGTTTCCCTTATAAGGACTGGCCCAGCCATTTCCTCAGCTTTTCTGTGGGAGGTGGTAGGCTTGTTTGTGAACATGGACAGGTCAGAAGGATCGCAGCATAGTTTTTCTTTTCATAGATGAGCAGTCACAGGAATCTCACGCTAAAAGCCGGTGGATGCATGCATCCCTGTCCAGTGGGGAGTCTCCTATTGCTAGCCTAGTGAACCCTCTTCATAAGCCCCACCACTCCATTTGATCTAATATTTTGCCAAATTATATTGTTCTACAGGTTTGGTCTTTAAAACTAAAAGAATAGAAAATCATTTCTAATAGTAGTTCAGATAGTTGATTGACATGGTCAAATTATAGCAATCAAAAGAAATCCAAAGTTAATGAAAAGAAAATTAACTTCCTTTGTTCTGTCTCTGGGCTTTTGGCTACATTTTCAACAGCTTCGCAGATTGTTGTGTGAGAAAGTCTAATAAGGGACAGATATTTATTGTCTCACATATTGCTTCACAGAGCTATACACTCAGATCAATGAGCATGTAATTGTTAGTCAATAAATGCAACATTTCTTAAATGACTAAGCTGCAGTCAGGGCAATACAATTTATTTATAAAGCATTCACTTCAAGTCAGGTTGGTCTCAAAAAGAGCTTCACGTGTTTAAAAGGGACATTATTACAGATAAATACCGATAGAATACTTTTTAGAATGACAAACTTCACTTAAAAAGAATCTGATAGAAATCACAGTTGTGTTAGTACTTCACACAGATCAATAGATACAACAGACTGATAGTCAAAGAGGTCTTACAAGAGTTCACCTGGGCACCATTTCCAAGCAGGTAACAAAGTCAGAGCTCACACCTCTGTACAGCAAAAGTGTGTGTTTATGAAAATGCTGCTCACAAAATCACATGTTGCTATGTGCTATGCTATGCTATGCTATGCTATGCTATGCTATGCATATACCTATAGCTGGAGTTGGACCAAAGCCCTGACAGACTATTTTAGTTGAGAATATAAAACAAATACCCTTTAGTTAAAAAAAAAACCTTTTGTTAACCAAAGCAGTTTTTGCCCTCAATAAATTTGATTTTATTAGATTTAAATAGCAAGATTAGGCTCCCAACCTTGTAATTTCTTTTCTTTGCCAACCAATCAGCAAATCTCCAGGGAAGCAGGTGTTGCCTCACTGGTCAGGAGTTTGATTTTTAGATTGATGTGCGGAGAATTAGAAGGAGAGTTTTTGATTTTCTGTGCTTGAATGTGAATTGAATAACAGTATCTCTTGGTCAAGGTTGTCAGGGCTATGAATTAAAAACTCCCTGTCTGTGTTCAGTTTTGTAAAACTAATTTCTATGTAGTCTTTGAGCGTCACTAACTTCTATTGCATCAAAGCACTACAGCTGCTAACTAAAGGTATTGAAGACCAGGTAAACTGACAAATGACATTTATTTTCATTTCGGTATTTAATTCACTTGTTTGCATAATTTTACATTATGAAACATTATTATATTATGATTTTATTATTTTTATTATATTTTAATTATGTGCACATTTTCCAGCCTGGATCAGGATGTTGGGTTTAGTGACTTTGCTCTTGGGATGTTCTTAATATCTTTAAAGCGGCTATAACTGATTTTTTTTTTTTCCAATGACAGCATGAAAACAATGTCACAATGTGAAAGGGGTCACTCATTGTGATAAACCTGCAGAGAATTATCACCCGAATCTGCTGCTCCCTCCGGCTTTACGGAGTTTTATAGTGAGTTTGAGTTCATTGTTTAGCTGTCTGGCCCACAACTTCATTGTTATGGTTCACTCTCACCGATCTCATAGCATTGTTTTCAGCCGCGTTTTCAGCGAACAGAAAGCTCTAAAAACCCACTGTACACAGCACCAAACAGCAGACAGACACAGTTAGCGACCAGCTGGTGAACATAGTGGAGCATTTTGCAACTAAAGAGCCAGATATTTCCCTCAGGAGGTGGTAGAGACCAAAAACAGAGCATCAATACTGGACTTAGGTTTGCCAGGTGGCCAGAAACACGACTCCAAATGAATGCTAATGTTGCTCCGTAACTGCTGAATGTGTAAACAAGTCTGCCAAATAAACTTAAAAGGTGAAGATATGCCAAGTGCTGTGTTCACAACCTGTTTCTGTTTACCCCAAATCAGTCACTGCAGGTTTTAAGATACTATGTTTTAGTTCTTCTTGCATTTGCCCAACTTGACAAAAACAGAAAATGTTTCTCTTGAGTGTTTAAGTGTTTCGGTGAAGTGATCACTGATGAGTCATTTACCTCTCTTCTTTCTCTGTGTAAAGTTTCCAGATGGCCCATGGAAGAACGTGGATGAGGGCTGAGCTGTAGTACGGGCAGTAGGCTCCGGGGCCTGCCTGTTGTCGGCTGGCTGATTGGTCCATTGAGGTGAGGCACCACTCTCACCGGGGCACAGAACGGACTGAGAAAAAGGTCTTTGCTCCCCCTCCTCGCTCACCCCTACCCCCTTTCCACCCTCACCCCCAACCCAGGCACGTACGCTCTGGACCATGTCTAGCGGGCTGTCGGAGGGGAGCCGGACAGAGGACCAGGAGCGGAGTAGCTGCAAACAGGACTCTCCTGTTATAGAGCGCAGGAACCGCAGTGGCATCATCAGTGAGCCCCTCAGTAAAAGCCTTAAGAACTCCCGCACCCTCTCCCAGTATACAGCAGTCTCCTCTGCCACCACCAATGGACACACGGGCAATAGTGAGACTAAGAGCCACTCGGCCAAGCCTCAGCCACCCCCGCAGCCCCAGCCCACTGTCTCAACACTGACAGCAGCCAAGTTGGACCGGACCCTAGAACAGGTTCTGGAGGGACAGAATGGCCTGCTGCACTTTGCCCAGGCAGCAGCACTGTTAAAGCGGGCCGGTATGGAGCACATGCTCCTGCCTGGGGGCATGGGAGTGGGAGTTGGCGGTGGAGACGCAGGCTCGGGGGCTAGCGACTTGGAGGGTACGTCTGTCACGGATGCCGTAGGTGGTCCTGTTGACTTCCCATATGGAATAGGGGGTGGTTTCCCCTTCAACCCGGGGCTTTTCATCATGACGCCGGCTGGAGTGTTTCTGGCGGACAGCGCGCTACACATGGCCGGCCTGGCCGAGTACCCGGCGCAGAGCGAGCTGGCCTCTGCTATCAACTCCGGTAAAAAGAAGCGAAAACGTTGCGGCATGTGCCCACCTTGCAGACGGCGGATTAACTGCGAGCAATGCAGTAGCTGCCGGAATCGCAAAACAGGCCACCAGATCTGCAAGTTTCGCAAATGTGAGGAACTGAAGAAGAAGCCCTCAGCTGCTCTGGAGGTAAGAGGATGGTGGTTATGATGTGTCATTGCTTTGTGGGTCATGCTTTAGCGTTCCTCAAAAAAGAAAGGGTTTTGATCCAAAGAGTTACCACAAAGCTTCAGTGTAGTAACAGACACTAATGATATTTGGGTGCATTAAGCATTACACCTAATCCACAGCGAAGAACTGGAAAATTGTTTTAAAAAAAAAAACTACAGAGATCTGCAAACATCACAAACAAATTTCAGCTTCACACCTGAAAGCAGATATTTTGGTTCATACTTGAATGTCATTCCTCTTTAAGGGAAATAGTACAGTGGGGCTTTTTGGTGGGTTGATGGCTCCACAAGCAGGAAAATGACAGGTGGTGAGGAGTGCGGTGGGTATGTGCAGGCTAAGCATGCACCATGGGGTCTCTTTAATCTGTCCACCATAATCATGCAATGACCCAATCTTTCAACTGGGAGGATAATTCACTAGCTAAAACAGAAGATTGTTTATGTTTTTTTTTTTGCATTGAGCTACACACTGTATTCCCTTCAGTGGGGCATTGGCTGTTTGATCACATGTACATCCTCCTTGTGCTTGCTTGTGCATATGTTGTAATAGTAAAGTAATGGAGAAAAGAAAAAGTGTGGAGGCAGAGTGGCAGTAATTGTGAATATGTCTACAGTATGTTTGTGTGTAAGTGTACATGCGTGGGTATGTTTGTGTATGTGTGTGCATGTAACAAGGTCCATCTGGCCAAAGAGCTGTCATCTGGAGCACCAGGTGTCAGTATGGCACATGCGCCCCACTTTTGCTGCCGCTGTCCTTCTCTCCGGTGACACTCCTGCTCATCTAAATGGCCCTCCAAACGTCCAGTCTGTTACCTCCATCGCACTCAGTGACCTTACAAACCCCGGCTGTGATGACAGAACGACCAATCATGAAATCAATTTCAGCAGATGTTCCATCTCAAAGGAAATAAACTTTTGTGATCAATGGATAATAGCGTCACTTTGGCATTACATAATAAATTGATAGATATATAACACAGTGTGAACATGAACCGGTGGAGAGGCCGCTGGTCTAATTGACACAAACTGGATGTGGGCTTCAAACTGCTAATGGCTTTACTTCTTTCTCTTTCTGATGTTGATTGAGGGTGACAGCTTGGCCTCTTGTTTGTAGGCTGAAATGTTGGTTGTTCAATCCCCATGTGCTGACTTTGTCCAGTGAAATGCTCCTTAAAGGGAAAGTTTGGTTACTGGAAAGTTTTGAGTGATGCAAACTGAAAGCACAGCACAGTGTGACAGCAATTTGACTGTAACATTAGCCTAGCTTAGCTCAGTTAATGGATGTTCATGGCGCTTTAAGACTGACTGGACGATTCCATGTTTTTGCCCCAAATTCTACTTTTTGTTTTATCTTAAGAGTTTAAGGGTTTCTTACCTGAAACCAAAATATCCAATCAACATGATAAAATAACTACACATATTCATGTGTTTGTGCATAAACAAGCTTAGATATTTTAAAAGGCCGCATTTTAGCCAATTTACTACAAATCATGTGGGAAGTACATTTGATTTACTGACCCTTTTCGAAAAACACATATAGTATAACAAAGAACGTTTTTCTTTTTTAATATATTTTTTCAACTTCCAAGCAATCACCTTGCAAAGAGTTTAAATTTGTTTGACTGTCCTCCCAAAGAAAACAATGTAATAAGCCTTTTCAGCAAATGCACAAAAACAACATGTGTTCCCTCAAGCGACAAAGCCGTAAGAATTGTGACTCTTGTCCATCAAGAGCAATGGAGGTGATGGTAGAGCGACCAAGTCTGTGTCGGGAGAAGGCGGGGGTGAATGCGTTGAACAGTGAGTGTGTTCTTTTAACCATGACCGCGATCTTTCCCCAACCTTAACCACATGTTTATTATTGTAACCATGACAACACACGGCCCCTAACTTTAATGAAGTAGTAACTTTACCTTCAACCATGATGTTTCCCTAAACCTAGATCTTTTAGTGCCTAAATCTAACCAAACCTTAATCATGATCATTGTCACTTCAAAAAACTTTTTTTATTCTTTTTAACATGCTGATAGGGGCGTCACATTAGAAAACGCTCTAAAGGGCAGTTACAAACAACGTATTTTGTTGTTTAATTTGGAGGACTTGTTGGCTTGTGTTAGGTCATCATCACAGTGACGATCATGTCTTGTTTAATCGTTGTTAGAGTTACGTTGTCGTTGAGTTGAAAGGCAGGTATAAGCACGGCGAGGTGTGAAAAGTGTGCATATCATAACACAACAATAATTTGTACTCTGACAATGTTCTTGGCAACAACTTTCATACCCTAGATAAACAAATGGAAACCAAAGGCTGCCTGGACCACAAAGAAAAGCATTTTAAACACCTACATTTGGAAAATAGTTGGCAATAATCAAAATCGTACAGGATTTGTGTGACAGTAAATAAGTTAAAACATTCAAGAACTGTGACATGGTCCTTTGATAGTGTGACATTGAAGGATTTATGTGCTGGTCATCACGGGCCATTGCAACTGAAATAAGCTGACAATCTCACAAGTTGAGAATCGGACTAATGCGTCTGAATAGCATGTTGTTTTTCAGTGTTGTATTGTTCAGTTGCAAATTAATGAGATGCTTCATTTGTCTCTGTTGATGATTCACCAAAATGGTGAAATGTGTCAGCTTGCTATGTAGGTGGTGCGACTCAATGTCTGTAACAGACAGGAATGTAATTTTAATTTATGATCTGCAATTGATGTTGTCATGGCAGTTAGCCTAATACCAGTCGTTCTCACCAGAGATGCCAAACCCAAGGGGGCTTGAATATTCATGAATGTTGATGTTGATACATAGTAGGTCATCACGCTGCTCTTAATGTCACAGTCTGCTGATGTTGCCAGTGGCCACCTCATATGAAAGAAACTCCAGGGTACCATAAACCTGCCAAGCCTCCAAGTACTAAGCATAATAGCAGTCTGATTATTGACTTTAGTAATTGTATGTACTGTAATTACCTTGCACACATGTTTTACTCCTGACATCTGAAAATATGTACTACTCGCTAATTTATTTAATCTGTCTGCCAAGCAATTTCCCTTTTTCAGAGCAGAAATGAGAAGGCTCATCTCTGCTTGCAACTTAATTTACTTGAATAGTATGACAATATTAGTCTAATTAATATAATTAAATGATTATATCAGTGTTTTTAAAAGTTTGTGCTTGGTGTGTGGGCAGCACTTCCCTATTATCTCATTCCTGAAGGTGTCTGCACAATATCAGTGTAGCTGTCAAAAGCAAACAGCTTTCAGACTTAAACATTGCCTGATCTAGTCCATCAGACATCAGAGTCTTAATATTTCTCACTTGGCCGAAATGTGGATTATGCTACACTAAAGTTGGTCCATTCGTCAAATAGAAATGGATGTGAATACATTAATGGTCAGGGTCTCATTAATTTCCAAAACAACAGGTGTACTCTAGTTGTGCAACAGATGAAATGTGACATTATATGAACAAAGATGCAGTGCCTTTTTTAGAGAGCTGAAAGCTTCTGCTGTGTCACAGACGTGCTGAAGGCAAGAAACATTCATGCCAAAGTGTGCAGCTTCTGCACATCTACCCACACAGAAAGCATGAATCAAACCATAACCTCAATCACCTGACAGCCCACAGCATGAAATAAAATCTTTGTGACAAGGTAATCCCTGTAATATTCCTCTGATGTCGCCTTATAAACCTAATGCTCTTATTCGTGTTCCTTACAGTATATTTTGGACATCTTTCATTATATGATAGTTAATTTTGACACTGTAAAGTTTGTATTTTAAGAATGACTTTAAGTGTATGTATTTTGCATTGCAACACAACTGGCAAAATGTAAAATACACCTGGATAGTAAACAGGCTTTAACTCAAACTGAGACTAGTATTTTCTTTCAGTCAGGAATCCATCAAAGAGGTCTGCAACCTGTTACCTCTTTGCCCCAAATGTGATTTGTTACAGCACCACAGTATCAACTGTTTTCCCCCTGTACAGAGCTGTGACAATAGTGCAACATTTTCAATTTTGCCTGCTTTTTATTTGTCCTCATGCACTCATACATTTCCCATTAGCAGTCTAGTAGTTGTCTCAAATGGCTTTGTTATTAAGTCAACAGCTCTTGTTCAGCAGGTGATTAGATCAGAGGATGCAGCCTGGGCCGCACTGTCAGTGAGCGTGATGTCATCAGTGTGAGCTAAATGTCAGAGGATGAGACTCATGGAGGATGTGCTGCGTCAGGAGAGAAAGTGGAGAGCAGTCAGCGGTAAATCCCAAATGTCAATAATGAGTAGATGATGTGATATTGTCAATTATTGTACATATATTTTTTGTCTTTAAACAAGGCTTCTGTAAGAGAAATTCCTGCTTCCCCATAATGCATATTCAGGGCAACTTGGGCAGCACCTGTGCCAGAAGAGAAGCTCGTCCACAGTGAACTGCAGTGAGCCTCAGCTGTAGCTCAAACACACCCCGAGTGTCACATTCCCCTCCAATCAAACATAGAGTGGCACATCCCCGTCTGCTGTGGCTGTTAGGCTCAGTGTGCAGTCTCTAAAGGGGCATGATGTCTTATTTAACATGTGTCTTGAGGTCAGTTTGTCAGATGGTTTTGACTGCTTTTCGGCACGTCCATGTGTGCACACACATGAGTAAAAAGATGGGGTGAAATGCTTTGTTTCACTGCATATGCATCGAAAATTATGTTTGTACGAGCCTGCGAGTGTATCTGCGTTGGTACACAAGTGCAGTCCAGCAGCAGTGTGCTTATTTTAAGGGTGTTGACGGTTTCCATTGAAAGCTCATGGCAGCTCAAAGAGGAGCGTAAAATTGGCAAGTGAGGGGGAGTTAGCATGCTGAGGCCTTTGCCACCTCATAGCTCACTGGCTGAAGATGTCTGGATTTATTCTGGGAATGCTACATTTGAGAGAAATAAGTGGGAAGGCAGTTCCTTTCTGCTCTATGTCTGAATACCCTCCAGTGGTGTCAGTCTCAGCGATGCTGTTCAGCGCCGAGAGAAAGAAGGAGAGTCGGGGTTAGGAAGTTGTAATGTATCTTGTTTTTACTTGTATGTCACTGTACGTTCAGGATGTACTGTACCGGTGGGGAATATTTTAAAAATAGACAGGAGCTGAGTTTTTGTCTTTGTCTACTTATAGAATAATATATTTTGTAATGACATTCATTGTGTCAAAGACTTCTTTGTCATCAGACACAGCTAACACCTGAACCTGTTGTCCTTTGGGGGCCACTTTGCCAGTATCAGACGTTGATATGGGAGTAGCGTATTCCCTCACGGTCTTCCCTGCCTCCCAGACACCGTACACCAGACTGTCAGGACAGAAGAGGCTCATGCAAACTGACAGGCATGCAGACTGACACAGAGACACATGGATGTGTGGGCAAGTTGCTGGGCAGACACAGGGACAAGTTGGAGTGGACAGAGGAGGCAGAAGGAAGACAGAAAGAGAGAGAAGGGGGTGAGGCAGCCAAGGTGCCATACTGTAGACTGACATCTGGATTAAGCAAACAGCCCTCTACTCAAACACAGACAGAGATCAGTTTCTAGTCCACCCAGTAAGAACTGATTTCGGGTCAAAAGACGTCTAGATGTGTATAAAACTTTTCATTTCAGTGGCTGTCTTTCAACATGTAAATTCAGTCATTTAAATTACGTTCAAACAACCTTTATATGTACCCTTAAAATCCAAAAATCTTAAAATTTTCAACAAGATTTTGCCCAGTTTGAACCTAGATGCCCAAATGTCTTTTGACCTGTGATTGCTGGCCATGAGTGTTGAGGGTTAGCGTGAAAGATTTGTTCATATTTATCACTATGCAAACATCTCCCGCATCATCTCTGGCATATTTGCAACTAGAGCTGCAACGATTAGTTGATGGGCAAAAATGAATCAGCAACTATTTTGATGGTCAGTTAATCATTTCAATCATTTTTCGCTTTCTGGTTCCAGCTTCTCAAAAATGTTACTCTTTGTCGTATGTGACAGTAAACTGAATATCTTAAGGTTTTGGACAAAATGAGCAAAGAAATTGTGTATTTCACTTTTTCTTACTATTTCTTTACATTTCATAGACAAAATTATTAATCGATTAATGAAGAAAATAGTCAGCAGATCCATCAATCTTGGTTGCATCCATTTCTACCAGTGGCAGGCATGTATAATTAACTAAATACAGCACTTATGGGTTGAACTAATAGATCATATTGTGTGTGATAATGCTCCTGTCCTGGCAACGAGATATATGTATTGGTTCAGTAAGAGAAATCGTATCAATATATTTACATATCATTGAAAATTGGTATGTAAATATCTGGAAGGGAGAGCAGGCTTAGAGAAATGTTCTTCACCCCGTCAGTGTTTATGCCAGCCAGAGGTCATTTGGTGTTTTGATACAGTTTACTTTTCTGCTCCTTGTGAACAGCAGACAGTGTTACATCCCACATTCACTCCTGCATGTGGAGAAGCTTTGCGTTCATTGTGTCAGTTTGTGTGTTGTTGTTGTTTTTTCTTGTGGGTGTCCATAAGGGAATCCTCACAATTGTTGATGATGAAGATGAAGCCATGAAAACAATAACCAGAGCGCTCAGTGGTGCCCTGGGGCAAAAATTGAATTCATGATGGTTCAAACTGGCTTACTGGAATTTGCATCAGTAACACCTAACAACATGTACTGTACTCTGCAGGGCCGTTATAAGTTATGTAGGCTTTAGCTCATTAAAGAAGCAGCTAGTATGAAAAATAAAGGATGCTTCCTTCCTCTACTTTTGTGGTATGTTACACACAAATTGTTTGTGCTATGCTAAGACAAATGTGCTCGCCTTGTGTGAAAAAAAAACACATCCATTGATTTTAGTGATTGGCCACTTCACACCCACAGATCCCATCTGTTTGAACCTGTGCAATCAGTGTTGGTGAAGGAAGGGTTTTTCTATTCCTGAACTGCTGCCATTTTTCCATTGATTGCTCATGTTTGATAATGACGAAAAACAGCATTTACAGTTCAATCGAGGGATGTGTTGTTTTTCTTCCCACACATTACGTCATGGTCTGTCCAGCCCTTACCAGGTTTTTGACATCTGTGGCAGCGGCAGATGTTGCTGTCCTCTGACTGTCTTCTTAACAGCTGAGTGCTGCTGTAGAAAGGTCATCACAGAGATGGATGACGGGCTAACGGTGCTTAACACACAGAGCATGAAATAATGTTGGCAATATGTTGGCTGTTAACCTCCCGGTTTGTGGTTCCTATTAATATTCATTTGAGCCAAAAACAATCTCCTAAATATGTATGATGTACTGTGCACAAAGCTACAGTCTGTGTATATATATTCTAAGTTAAGGTGAGGTAAGAAATTTAGCAGCACCTGAAACATATATTAAATCCAAACCTGCGTCTATCAAACAACATTTGCTACATATTTGAGAAATTGATATGAAGTTGACAATACATATGTGGGCTATGAACAGCACTGTGGTATTCAGTGTCTCTGCTGTCAGATTATTCCTGATTGAGTCAATTAAACAAATAGAGCACAGTGTGGGCTACATTTGGCTGAGATCACCAGAGTAATTACCTTGTTTGAAGTCTTTTTACCTGAGCAAAAACATTTCATTTTTGTCAGCAGGAGTTAACTTTCAAAATGAAAGTAAATTAAACCTGTGGAGCACGAACCCCGCAGTCGCTCAGTTTCATGTCCAGAATATGAACAATGGCATTCAAAAGAACACTGTACGGCTGATTCAAGGAATGGTTTAAGTGGGTCTGAAAAGTAATTAGGGCTGGTATTGTTTTTGGTTTCAAACAAACTTCTCTGAACTAATGGGCCATTTGCCTCCGAGTTGCCTGAGTTGAAAAACTCATAATTTCACTGCAGCTGTGTGAGAGAGCTGCGCAACAAGACACACAAAATTTACATTAGATTATGTTCAGGTCACACATTATTTATTTGGTTACACAAGTGACACATTATTTTCATTAGAATTTGGACAGAATTGAAAACTGTTTACATCTTCAGAGGGCAATATAAATATAAATATGTGAATGTGAATGGTGTATGACACCTACATGCAGTTCATCTTCTATTTCCTTTTCCATTAGATAGGTGTGATTGTACGCATGTGTATTTGTGTTTGCACTCACAGTATGTATGATTCCTTATTAAACCTTCTGTTGTCGAGTACTGACGGAAAAGTGAATCTGAATCCGTCGTTTATGAGAATTTTAGTTTAACAGTCTCACTGTTTGGTGTGATTTCGGGGGTGTATTGTGAGTGTCGGTTAACGTGCCACTGTGTGTGGAGGTGTGTGACTGTACTTGAATACATATTGGTTCGGTGTGAGAGTGTGTGTGGGTGCATAAATGTTTGCCGAGCTCCTCCTGCCTCGCTCCAGGCAGAGTTGGCTAACGGAAGAATCCGTGCTGCAGAATCGAGTTGCACTTTGCAGGACGTCAGCCGTGCTGCAGCTCCAGGGACCCCGAGCGGCTCTCTATCTCCTGACTGGCAGGCCGCTGCTGAGCCCTGCAGCTGCATGCATGTGTGCCACTCCTGCTCAGTGCAATCAGACACACAGATAACCACAGTGAGAGAGGGGTGAGGGAGGGAAAGCGGCATAATCATTGATGATGGTGTGGGAGAGCAATGCGTGTGGTGGCTAAATAATAAATGTGGCGTATCGGGTTTTGTGTGAAGCCAGGACTGAAGCCCGTTCCTGTGGTGGTGCTGAAGGGGAGAGGGGAGTATGTAGAGATTTCACACATACTACTCCATCCAAGGATAAAGAGCGGAATAGAAGTTTAGCGGTTTAATTGATTAGTTGTTTGACATTAATCATTTAAGTAATTTGTCAACTAAAAATACAAAACATTCACTGGTTCCGCCTTCTTAAATTTGAAGATTTTGTGCTTTTGTCTGGTGTAAAATTCTGCAACTTTTGGTTTTGGACCGTTTTGGACTCCACCTTGGGCTCTGATAACTTATGATGCATAAATTAAGCAATTAACTGAAAAAAATGCAGAGACTGTAGGAACAGGAGGGCAACATTATGTATGCCTCTCTGTCAAGGTGTGAAGAAGTACAAGAGTAGCTTCTCAGTGAAGTGGTAGTTTTAGATTTTATATTTGCAAACATTTAAAAAATGTGCTGCTTTTCATTAACAACTCCAACCTCCTCTTCTCTCTCCTCCCCTCCCCTCCCCTCCCCTCCTTGTCTTCTGTTTCTCCAAGAAGGTGATGCTTCCTACAGGAGCAGCGTTCCGGTGGTTCCAGTAGGACTCCTCCTCCACTCCCTACCCAAAGCTCTGCCATCAAGTGCAATGCCAACTCCTGGATTGTCTCCGGAACAGACACTGGCTAATAAACAAACAAGCAACAAAATAAAATTATAGGAAAAAAAAAACAACAAAAAAACAACAACGACTAAAAAAAAAAAAATCAATCGGGTAATGGATGCACCTACTTATTCCTTGAACCAAAAATGAAGCGTAAAGAAAAGCATCTATGGCAATTTTCATTCCCTTTTCTATGTTTCCATTTTGGTACCTTTTGTCCTTTTTCCAGCAGGTTTTTTTCTGTCGCTTAAACATGGAACTGTTCATTGCCAGAAGCAGAAATGACGGACTGAGTGTGGACAATCAACTAATTTCTGTGTTTGGTGTTAATGTTGTTCATGTGTGGAAAGATACAGTACTTGTGTAGAGAATGTAAATTTACAGCTATATTTCAAAACTAGTGGCTAATGGCAAACATTATTGTAATTCCTCACCATTATGTTACCTAAACCCTTGTCTATTTTATGGTTCATTTTGTTGAAGACTATAGTTTCCAGACAGATCAGTGGTTGTCTTCGAAAGACAAAGAAAATGTTTCAAATTGTGACGCCGTGGATTTCGATTTTTAAACGAAACTGAAAAAGTCATGTTATTGGGCAGATCTCCAGAGACGGTTGACGATGCTGTTCGCCAGAGCCGTCACTACTGTAATCTCCTCAATCAGCCCTCCTCTGCATTTCCAAACTTTTCTTTTAGTGAAACTGGCAGCCTTATGTTACTGTGGCCCTACTGAGCATGTGCCAATATTGCTCAGGGCAATAGCATTAAGAGACAGCACTTGCTCTGAGTCTACCCTACTGAACGCACTGAGACAAGATTACATTTTTTTTATTTGTTTGTTTATTTGTTATATTTTCATGATTTTGTTATGTTGCTGGGTAGCTACAGCTTTTCAAAATAACCAATCTTTGTATTCGTTTAGAAAATTGGACTGGTTTTGTGAATAAAAAGGAATGCATGTATTCGTGTCAAAATTTACAGTTCTGATGTTTGTCTACTTGTCTATTTGCATGTTTTTTTAAAAGAAAAAACAGCTGGTTTGACAAAAAGAAACATTAAGTATACATTTTCCAAGAATTTAAAAAATGTTCCCTTTTCTTTTATAATTGGATGGTGTAGGAAAATTCTCCAAGTTTCTGGCGAGAGCAGAACTCATTAAAAGTAAATCAGGCGGTGGTATGGATCACCATGATGTCCTTGGTTTGACTGAGATATTTCTCTCACTGCCTATGTAATATCTTCCTATAGTGGAATGACTGATGGAGCCTTGCTATGCTAAAATGTAACCAAAATGATTTAAAAGATGTTTGAATAAGAACAATTTTGGTTGCAGTGTTTCTTCAAAATGCATGAAACCTCCTGAAAATCCTCCCAAATGTCATTTTTCCCTCAATGATTTTCACTCTACTCAAAGATCTTTGTGACATTCACCCTACTCCATGACACTTATAGTCAGAAAACACAAGCAGAAAATCATTGATAGTCATGGATTACTGATGGGAAGTTTTGTCTTCAGAGCTATCAAGGCTATCCTGAAGAAGCCTGGATAAAGTGTCTGTGTTTAGGGCTGGATGTGTTACGCGTGCATGGAGTAGAAGGGAGAGAAGTTTGGACAAAGACATGGATAAGTGAAAGCAGCCCTGATTTAAAAACCTTTTAAAAAATGTGGTCAATCTCACGTGGGTCTTTGTGTAATTACTGATTCTAATGCCTCAGGTCTGTGACACTAGAGTGAATTTCCATTTCCTGCTAAGTGATGGTTCTTTTTTTTCACAGCTCCATAGTCACTCTTTCATATCCAGGTGGGGAAGTAGATGCAGATTTCTGCCGCAGCCGTAGTGCCGAGTGTTTTTAATTAGTGAATATCCACGGTGGAAGGCCCAGTATGGTGGGCTTGTGTACGAGCTCGTGATCAGCTTGGCGAGCGGAGGGCTGGAGAGTGTAGCTATATTCCCAGCTTCCCCCCCGGTGACAGTGCTGGGCTAGTGCCATCGCCATGGCGATGGGGGGAGTGTGTGCGTGTGAGTGTGTGTGTGTGTGTGTGTGTGTCTGGGGGGGGGTGGGGGGGTGGCTGAGGCCTTTCATTATTAATGTGCACCGCGGCGTCCTTACCTCCTCTGAGCCCGCACAGCTCACTGCCTGACCTGCCATCCAAGGGAGAGGGAGTGGGGAGGGGGGACTGAGGAGGCAGAGATAAAGAAAGAGAAGTGAGCCAGAGAGAAAGAAAGAGACAGCACGACTATAGTGTAGAAGCACACGACCGTAAAGTAGAAATTCACGCATGTACTTTTATTTTGCATTCACACCTGAGACAGGAAAATCAGATTAAGATTTTCAGTTTGATTGAGGAGGTTTTGGGTGTGGCTGCAGGTGACTGTGGCTCCTGCCTGCTGAGGTGTAGCAGCCCAGGGGTTGAGGGGGGTCAGGTGGTGGTGGCTGTGGTTTTCTTCATGCAGAAGGGTGTACGGCTTGGTGAGCAGGCCTGTCACACTGGGAAAATCCTGGAATCTTATCACCGCCTCACAGACACTGAGCAGCACTGATCTACTCACCCTCATTGCCAGCAGACATGCCCTTCCCCCATCCAAATGCCCCTGCACAGGCTGGCCCCTTCTCCTCAGCTCGCTTGCCACCTTCTTCGAACGGGGAGATAGCAGGAACTGATGCAGTCCAATTGTCGAGGAGGGAGGAATGTTGCTTGTTAAACGTGACTAACGGGAAGAAAAACACAAGCTTTGCAAGTGAGTACACGGGCCGGAGTGCTGAAGAGTCAGCAGTGACCCTAGTCACAGTGAGGAACATAATGTGGTACATGTGAATATCAAAGAGAGAGAAGTTGTTTTCAAGCATAATCTTACCACAACATTGTTATAGGAAGTTTAGATCTACTGTATGAAAATACACTTACCTCTCTGTAACTGCATGGGAAAAGACTAGACTGTATGCTGGCCATTATAATATGATACAATTGGATTTTGTGGGATTTTAAAATGTTAAATGAATTGTAGCTATCTAGGTATATCACATTTATTTCTGTGCAATGAGGGAAAGTGGGTGAAAAAGTTTGTCTCGTTAGGGATCACATCATTTCTCAATCTGTCTCACCACATGTTCTACAAAGAAGTTTCAGCAACAAAAACAAAGGTCATATATGATGTAACTGTGTTAAAATATGTATTTCCCATCGTGCATTACAGTCTGACACTTTTTTTTGGACTGAATTGGTTTACTGGTTAAAAGTGTTTACAACATTACTCAGATTTATCCAAAATGTACTTTTAAGTAATGTAATTGCTTAAAAGATTAACTTCATTCTCATAAAGCAAACTTAGTGGTACTGGTTGCTATGCCAACTGTTGTAGCTACAAAGGTAGCCAGATTGCAATCTTTCCTATTTGGCCCTTTTCTTACTTGTGAATAAAGTAACAATAAATATTATATAAGTTAGCATCAACAACTTTTGTAATAAAAGCCTATATTCCCTTAGAATACAGTACAGTATGTGATTATCTATGTCCAGAGATATCGATATGCTGCAGATTACAACAGTATTTAACAGTAAATAGGTACTCTGTGGTTATTATTGATAACACATATTATACTAATAAATGTTTAAGTAATAAATATAAAAAATGTTCATGTGTTAATACATGACAATACTATTAGAAACTTTGTAAATCTGTGAAATCCACATCCACTTTCCACAGAACTGACAGATCTTAAGTTAAAATATCTACACTTTTAGTTTGTAGTGTAGTTTTCACCTCATTATGAAATACTGATGACTAATCCGCTAATTTAAAGTGATATTGCACTTTCCCAGAATGCTCCACTTGTGTGAATGATGTCACAAGCTGAGACACTGAACCACAGAAATCAATGTGGCCAATACTCCTGTTGAGTATTGATCTTTTGAAATTGGTGCATTCTCTATTCATTCATTATTGATTTGATAACTGAGTAAAAATTCCTCTCTGATGACACAGATGTTTTCAAGTTAGAATTTTGCACAATGGTGCTTCATGGACAAGCCTGCTAATAACATGCTAATAATATTTGCCTGTTTATGATGCTTTTCACTTATGGAGAGCAGAGCTAACTGTGGCTAAATTATAAGATAAATCAAACCGATACTAGCTGTCACCCAGCTATGGCTTCAGTGCTACTTGGCAAACTTAGTTGTCTGTTTTCCAATGTTCTGTCTCACCAGTCCTGTTTTGTTGTTGCAGGACTATTTCCACTACACTTACCAAACCTTTATTAAAGCTCAGACTCACAAGAAGCACCGACATAATAGATGCTGGGCCACTCAGAGTATTAATGCCGTGTTATGAGACCAGCTACCAGCTAAAGAAACTACAGCAGGTATTTTTTGCTTTGCAACAATTAAGCCAGATGTTGGTCACATATAACACTTGTCATATGCATAACAACAGGTTTCATTTGTGCCACAAGGCCCATCACCCACTTATATTTCATTTAATAATGTATATATTGCAACAAACTGTACAAATGTGATTTGTATTGATGTCATCATATACTGTATGTGTCGAAGTAGGATAGAAGATAAAAGTTAACAAAGGAAGGAAAAGCACAGTTTATGCTCAAAACATTGTTTGTGTTTCATTGTGTAAATGTAATTTGGTAAAAAATAACTTTTTCATACATTCTTTTGAATTCGCCATTTTTTCATTACACTAGACTTATTACACATTTGAATTTTTCATCTAATAACTTCAGTAAAACTAAGTTTAGGGTAAATTTTTGAGCAAGGTTTCGATTACTTCATCCAGAGTGAGGTAACATATTACACATATTTCTTTGTACAGATTTAACAAAGAAACACATTTGATTTTATAATAATAAAACATTTGAATTAGGACCAGGCTTCATATTGAGGTAAATGTGCTAAATAGCAATGGATAAATCTCACTTTGGGTATGAATGAATGAAATGTTTACTTTCCTAACCACCACCACCATGGCCCACCCACACACATCTCCACACACACATGTATATTTGGTTGAGACAAAATAACTCTCAGCCGTTAGTATATAACTACAAATGTGTTGATTTCACTCATTTGTGATAAACCCACTGTGTTCATCATTCTTTCAAACAGTAGCATATAGCTGACACATAGCTAACACAGGCTTCACTATCATTGGCTGTGCTGTTGTTTTAAGAAACCGTCTGTGTCATAGTTTCATTTAATTATTTTAGTTGTGAGAGCATCTCATTATTGCCACAACAGTAACACCAGTGTGTATTTGTACTTGTGAAAATACGTAATTACATCCAAAAATAGTGCAAAGACTTACAGTACTTCCTGCTGCAAGGTAAATGAATAATATAAAAGCCAGACATTATGTCTAAATACTGCTTTAACGAATACACAATATATCTAAAACCATATTTTAGTTAGTTTAGTTTTAAGTGTCTCAGTTGTTACTGAGCTCTCATTTGAAGATCTGTCGTACCTTTTTAACCTGAAGCACTAAACAGATGGAATCAGGATGGGTTTCTTCTGGGTATTGTTGCTAAAACGCCATTCAAAATATGAGCCAGTGACAATCTGTCTGTAGTGGAGAGCTGTTCAGTTTTAGGATTTTAACTTCTAGTTCTTAGTGGTGACTATTAACTATAAAAAAATTAAAAAAAACATGCTGCCATTTCCATTACATTACATTACAATGAAGGCTGGTGCTATGAGCAGCTGTAAGACTACTTCTTGTTCAAACCTTTGCTGGATATGCCATATAGTACATTTAATCGACCTTCATTTGTCTGCCTTTAGATGTAAAAATAACCACATTTATACTATAATATTGCTCTAACAATGAAATAAATGTTCAGAAACTAGAAAAGTTAAATTATCTGAAATTGGGCTTTGGGATCTTCTGGTAAATGTATTTTTATGATCAGATTTGTGCTTTCATTCGAATGTGATTCTACAGATAATTGCACAGTGACCTTTAATGCTTTTGTTAATGTTATTCCTTTGTAACACAACATAGCGGTGTAATATTCATCGTAAGCAAAATAGTTAGGCACTGGCTGTGTTAGATCATCTTACATGATAAAAATTTACAGGTGAAATAAAAGTTACATCTGGCAGACTTCCTTCACCATCAGTTTCTAGTATTTGAATATATTATTGATAACCAGCAGCGCTTTAGGGATGTCTAAGGGCATGTTCATCAGAAAGAAAATTACAGAGGATCAGCACAATTTACGAGTGACCTTGCTCAGGGGGACCTTTAAGCCATTTTTGTGCTTAGTAAAACACAATTTAGACTACATCTGATGCAATCAAAATGACTCACAGGTTAATAACCAACATTGTTAAAATTATAGTTAACACTGAAACTTACTAAAGAAATGACCAGCTTGTGCAATTAAGAAGGTTAATAGAAAGTGTCATGTGATCATAGACCCCTTAAAATGGTCTTTCAATGCCTGTCCAGTGAGGAAATGCTTTAATCAAGTTGAACAATAACAGACTAGAATTTTTACATGTAAAGCGCTGTGAATAACAACCACAGTGATACTTCATAATTGTAGTTAATATACAACCCGTTACAATTTGTATCTTAACTCATGAGAATTTACTGAAATTACTCAATTAGGAAAATCATGATATACTAGACCGGTATACCGGGGCCCAAGCACCTAACGCAACTCTGAACCAAAGGCACACCGCCTCGGGGCAACCTGGAGGACGAGGCCCTCACTGAATAGGGCTTAAATAGCTGGTTTAATATGCAATTGTTTATATGCTCGGGCAGACTGAGATGTACTCCTGCAGTGCACACTGCCAAGATCTGCTCCAGCCTTGGACTACAAGAGCTATTGAGTCAGAGTCTGCGCTAAAACTAAATAAATCTCAATAAATCATTTTCAACCTCAAGAGTGTGCACGTCTATTCTTGTTTAGAAAATGTTCTCTGCAAATAAACTTAAAGCCTAAAAGGAAAAAATGAAATCTAAGTTTTAAGGTCTTTTTCCCGTTCACTGGTTTGTTATTCACTGTGGATAGAAACACACACACACGCACACACACACACACGCACACACACACACACACACACACACACACACACACACACACACTATGAATAGAACAAGAAAGAAGGTTTGAAATTCACTCATGCACTAAATCATATACAAACATAAACACATACACTTCCGAAACAAATACATGCATACTCTCCCTTTCTTTCTTTCTTACTCTCTCTCTCTCGCTCACACACATACACACACACATGCACACATGCACACACACAGGCACAAACACACCCACGAGGACACGTGGGAACAGATTAAGTCCAAATCAATGGCTGTGGCTGGACTGGGAGAGAGATTTCACCCAGGGTTCTCGTTAAGGTCTGACACATGCGGCAAAGGCTGGAGGGAGTGTTATTACCAGGGTGATGGTTGATAAGACACTCGTTTCTCCACGGTGCGTCCCGCGGGAAAATGCATCGTGCAGCCATGGAAACCATAAGGCTAGGTGTTATGCTATAATTGGGCCAGCGTTTTTAACGGTGCAGCTGCACTGCCAGGTATGCCACTGTCTTCAAATGAGAAATTATAGTGGAGCCACAGCAGAGAAGACACGACCGATTTTCAAGAACGGTTTTCTTCCTTTTTGATTTGTTTGATCAAACAGACTTATACAGAGAGGATGCGACACAAGATAATTCTCTCAGATAAGTTTTATTCAACAAAATTAAGTAACAAAGCTGAAAAAAAATCAACTTAAGAAGAATTGTTTGTGTGACTGGATGAGCAAAGCATACACACCTGTCACTACATGTGTTGAGGTATTTACATCCTGCAAAGTCTTTTTTTAATTGCTTACTAACATTTTTCTTCAGTCTGGATGAAAACTGCATCAGGAAACACAGTATAAGATGGAGGAAGAAGACGAGGAGGGAGCAGGAGGAGAAGAGGGGAAAGATAGTCGTCGGCCAATCCCTGCTCAGTCTCTGTAACTTGGTTGATTACGATCAATTTCCCTGGTATCGATGGCCTCCCTGGCCCTGAGCTACACTCCCTCCTGCACTTTGCATGGTACGTGCTTTGTGTACCATGACATGACTCACACTCCACCACACCACCCCCAACCCCTGGCACTCCCACCTGCAGTTCCCTGATCCTGGCCTTGAGAAATATCAGCAGCTCGGTAACTGCGTGTCGGAGGAGGCATATAAACAAGCAATCGAAAAACACAAATGTTTCCACTTCCATGATCTCAGAGTCAGTTTAAAATCTGGGTTAATGCAGTATTTTTAACTGATTGCCTTGTGAGTGCGGTAGGTGTAAAAAGTTTGGGTGGTGTTACTGCAGCAGTGCAGGAGGAAGGAAGATTTTCTTCCTGTCAGGGCTGCTGAAGGATTGAGCTCTCGCTGAAAAACTCTGAGAGACAAGGTGGAAATGATGAGCTGAAGTTTGGTCACGACGTGCTGGACCGAAAGCCCCAAATCTGTATTTGTTCTGGGGAATGCGAAACTGTCCTCCCTCCGGCATGTGCGAGGGCGCATCCCGCTATCTCTGCACACTTGGCACGCTCTATCCGAATTAATTGCATCTCTGCGAGGGAGAGAGCGAGATGGATCGAGAGAGAGGGAGAGAGGTTTAGTCCTTTTGTTGGGCTGGTCTTGCTACAAGGGGAGTCATTTAAAATTCTGCCTCCCATGTGGCTCCTGGTTTTCACTTTAATGACCCCCCTCCTCTCCCTCTGCTTTTTACCCCATGACTTTCCTGGGTTTGGAGCTGCAAGCTCAGTTTCCTATGCCAGCACGGTGCTGATACACATCTTCTTTATGCTTGTATACAAATAAATAATGCTTGTTTATTGACCGGCATTAAGGCCATTAGTGACAAAATACTGTATGCACCTTCTGTCTCTCCCTCTACGCCTTTTCCTTGTTTCCTCTTTGTCAGCAGACAACACCCCCCCACCCGCCACCCCCACCCCCTCTGCAATCAACCATGCTGCCATCAACAATCCAACTGCTACCTATGTTTGCTTGCCAATTACTGTATGAGCACCACCTTTTCTGTGGGAAAATGGCCGCTACACCTGTTGTCAAGCCGAGGGATCTTTGAATTAGTCTTTGCGCTGCACTATGCTGTAAAAAAACAGTAAGGCTTTGTTTTGGAAAAGATGAAAATCTTGTGTTTTTGTCTTTTGTTTACAGTGTGGAAACGTGTCTACTCGGTAATAATTCATAAAGTCAGGATCATAACAAATATATTGACCTATCCTGATGATTTTAGAGGTCCAGCTCTACATATGGACATGTCTGGGACTTTGTTGCATCTGTGTGTGTGTGTGTGTGTGTGTGTGTGTGTGTGTGTGTGTGTGTGTGTGTGTGTAGTAGAGGCAGCAGAAGGCCCTGTGGACGGTTAACTGCCGCAGTGTTTACCGGCACTACAGTGAAGCTTCGTAAGAGGCACGATAGGAAATGGCCTCAATAAGATAAAGATGAGCTTTCTGCATAGTTCTCTGCAGGGGTCTCTGTCTCTCTCTTTCACACACACACACACACACACACACACACACATGTGCACACACACAGGCACACACATATCTCTGTGTGTGAGGTGGGGGTAGAGTGGTGTGGGCTGTAGGACAGCGATGGCCCACAAGGTCAGAGTAGGCAGCGTATATGGTTGTTTTTCTCTGTTTTTTCTCTCTCTCAGCGGTGGAGCTGTGTGCTGCCTCCCCGGGTCTCTCCTCTATCTGGTCAATACCACCACGCAGCTTCTGACGATCAATGGAGGGTCAATACCTCTCAGACGCCTGCCTCTTTGTGCTCTCACTGAT
The DNA here is from genome assembly GCA_008360985.2 of Macquaria ambigua. NCBI lineage: Eukaryota > Metazoa > Chordata > Actinopteri > Centrarchiformes > Percichthyidae > Macquaria > Macquaria ambigua. The sequence continues at coordinate 38,409 of VMKM01000165.1, read as the reverse complement.
TTAGCTACCACCTACCCAGGCCATCTTTTTTTTTTTTTTTTAACTTTTTCTTTCTCCCTCCCTGTTTTTTTTTCATGACCCTGGCTCTCACTTAAATACATGAACCTGCTGAAATTAGAGACACAGCAGTAAATCTGAGGGGCAGAGTGCACGTTGTCTGCCAAACAGCATAAACCTTAGCCCCTCATCAGGTATTCACACGACTGCGGTGGCCTATTGTCTGCAGAAATGTCTTTTCACCCTTTTCATTAGCTGACAGCAAAACAAAAAAAGTCCATTCATCTCAGAGAAAAACTATGAATCACGCTAGTATGAAGTACATATGAACTAAACACAGTTATGTAGCCTGCCTCAATGATAACATGATTTTAGTTAATGGTTTGCCAGCTTCAGGCTGGCTACATAATGATGATTCACCTGTAGATGGGGCTAGATTAAGTGTAAAAAGTCCAAACTCTGACGTAATGGAGCGTGCAGCAGTTCATAAAGGACACTCAGTCATGCAAGCTATCAGCTGACCCATGAGCATGCAAGTTACAATCAGACTGACAATAAGTCAGTCTGTTAAAGCACAAGTGGCTCACACTTATTCCTGCAGCACATTCACACTGCTGCTGCTGCTGCTAATGAGGATGATGATTGGTGTTTGTGAAGCTTTCCTGCACCACTCCTCCCTCCTTCTGCGATGGTGCTTCATGTGGTGGTGGCTTTGTCCAGTGACTATTTGACCACTTATGTTGATATTATATCACCAGGTAAGTCTCCATACTTATTCTGTTTAATCTGTGAAGGCCTTGAACCCCTTTCCATTTCTTCAGGGACTGTGCGAAAAGTATTGGGGTGGGGAGGGGGGCTGAAACTTAAATATTATTTTATAAAAAAAAAAAAAAAAAGCAAGGCCCTCCACAGCATTATTAATATCTTCTTTGGACCATTCCCTTGACTTGAAAAAAATGCACTATACTCCCTCAATATCTCAAAATAATATATTTATGGCAAATATAACAAAATAGTGAAAATACAACCATTCTCCATGTTTGAATAAAGAGCAGCTGCTGCCTTCTCAGATGAGAAAAAGTTCCCTGCTCTCCCAACAAATATAGACTACACTCCCTTGAGCAAAAATTAAAAAGACACAACCCTCCCCCCACTAAAATTTTTCATACAGTCCCTTAGCACACTTGAACTTGGCTTCAGTGAAACCTGAGAAGCGGAGCCTTTAATGCCAAATATAACTCTATTAGTACTTGTTACATTAATTGGGTTAGTCTTCATATAAAAGGGGCTCCTCCTTACAAAAAGAAGTTTATTAATCTTTTACCGCCCACTGTTCTACCCGTGGGATGCTTTCACAGACTGCTAGACATGAATATGAACATGTACTATTATATGTACTGAAAGATTAGACGAACATCTTTTTGGTCATTGCGGTTATTTCAAAAAGATCATCCTGTCGCAAAAATAACCCGAGTACAATGCACAACAAAATATAGTGAAAGCTTAAAAACATGATGCCTTCTTACCTTCAAAGCTGTCTGGCAGTCCAACATTAAAAAATCCTCGAACTTGAAATGTTTATGCCATTGCCAGGCTCTAACAATCAATTATTGTTCTGCTGGTTTCATTTAGACCACCCTGACAAAGAGTTGATAAACTGCCTTAAGTCAGTGTTACTTTTGTGTCTTCAAATGTGAGTAATTGCTTCAGTACCACTATAATTATCACAACTATAACTATGAAATAATACTGTATGTCAGCATGTGAAGGAGGATTCATGTCGCCATACAGGGACAAGAGAATACAAGGTGTTTACTTGACTGGCCTACTAATATCCTTGCCATGATCTTAATACTTTGGTCACGTTATTTAAAGAAATTTGTCAGAGAATTTCTTGAAAGAAATCACTAGCACTAGTGGCGCAGCTGTTATTAGACTAAAATTGCTGCAGAATAATGGCAGTGTGACATCTGTTGTTATTCCATTATTACGGCACCAGTTTCCCCCCACTGATCAACAAAACAACTCACGCTCTTTGTACCAAAAGAAACAGCAGAGGAGGATGAAGACCAACAGGCCGATCGTTGTTCCACAGCAACTGTAATTCAATCATGAAGACCTATGAAGACTTAACACTAGAGCAACTTTAATAACAGCATCAAATTTTAACTGTTTTATTCAAAACCCAAATTCTTTTTTTTTTTCATTTCACATTAAAACAAACTGAATGACCGTGATGCATGGAAAGACTCATTAGAAAAAAAAAATGAAAAAGGAACATTGATTTTTCAACAGTAACTGAATAGCAAACACAAGCCAAACACAGTAGGCCATTAAAAACACCCACAGAGCCATTTGGCATTGTTCTACAGGAAACCCAATATTCTTTACTAAATAAATCAAGTGGGAATAAACAAACAAACAAACAAATATTAAAAACTGTATTTTGACCAAATGCTGGCCTCTCAATCATAATCTTAACTGAAGGTATCTATCTTTAGCTCCAAAATTCATTCATCGGCTTCAGAGGAACAACATGAGTAATGAAACAAAACAACAGCATGTGACAAGACACGACTGTACATGAACAACAGAGGTGCAAGGCGGTCTGAAATAATGTGTGAGGTTTATCAGGTGATTATAAAAATGTGACGTGTGTGTGACAATCACGCTCCATAACCGCCGATGGCCTATTTTGCAGCTTCTTGGGCCAATCCCCTCCCAGTCTGACACATAGTGAGTCACAGATACAAACTGCTGGTGTAAATACGTTGAAATGACAGATCTTACTTTCTGATCCATACTGTCGGTTGTACAACACCCTCAATTCTGGCAAGACCATGGAAACAACTACTTCTCAAATCCCTGTGTAATCATCAACAGTACATAATGATGACAATTACAGCGCATAATATTTTGCACTAGATTATTTGTAGAACTCAGTCAGTGGTCTACATATTTCCTTTTTAAGCCTGTATCATGAAAATGTATTTATTTTTAATTATCTTTCTTGACTATTGAGATACAGCTTTAATAAAATAATACATTAATTCAGTATATAGTGAAATTCATTTGTTACATTAAAGCCAACAAGACATCTGAATACGAAGACCAGTGGGTTGTTTCAAAGAGAAAACATTCAAATGATAATATTTATTTGATTGTGATCCTACAAACAGGAGCTAAACTAACATGACCAACAACTTTTAATTCCTGTTAATTCATGACACAAGACTTTTCCTATAGTGCAGAGGACAATGGCTATTACATTGTTGTGATGTCAGATTTTGTCACACTTACTGATTTGAACCAGAAGCAGAAATGTGTTGAAAGTATCAAAAGCAATTGCAGATGTGTCAGTTGTTTTTGGTGACCCAACATGCACTTGCAAGTGGTGAATTAAAGCACCTTCAAAAATCAGCTTCAGACTTATGAACCATCTGCTCCTTGATGGTATTTAAGCAGTTGTGTAATTCCCTGCAACCCTATTACCAGACCAGAATGTCTGTACTGGACAATTCTGCTATACACAGAAATAAAAAGAAAAAAAAGAGAAAGCTTTTTACATCCAATGCCAATGTTTTTAAAATTCTCACTTTCTGCAGTATCTGTACATGGCAACTATGGTCTGGTTAAGGTTAACAACAAAAGTACCCGACCTGCACACCCTGACTTTCTGCCTTGCTACATACTGTATAGGGCAAACCACTTCCTGTTTTAGTGCTGAATGTTGGCATTGGATGTAAATTATGAGGTGCAGAATTATCCCGTATGAACATAATTTATGGGGAAACTGGGCTATACCCTTAATTTGTTGGACAGAACCAAATTGCTCCAACGTGACATTTTTAGATGGCTGCCAAAAGTTTTACAATCTCAAGCTATCCAGAGGACAAAGAAACAAGCACAGATGTGGTAAAAAAGGATTTAGTGAATTAGATTGTTTTTGTTACTTTCATTTTTTGCATTAAAAATGTTGCAATTCAGCAGCCAACTCTCAGATATGTCAGATGTCTGATTGTTGTCCTGAATGCACCAAAGTTTCCTGCTTGCAACTGCATGACCAGACAAAAAGAAATCAAAGGTGACAAAATGCAGTTCATAACATGCTTTGGAAAACGGTCAGCAGATATTTGAAATTCAAATTATTTGTAGTGAAAGGGCTAATATTTTCAATACTACTGTTATTGTACTTTAAGGCAGAAACATAGCTCACACACTCTATAGCGTCTTTCTCCCTGGTATCTCTCTCTTTTCTTAACAGCTGACAGACACTGACCCATTAAAGGAAACCACTCATTATCACATCAGACTGCACTTACTTATCTCCACCTCCTGATCCACTCTTGACCTCACCTTTTCCACAGATGCAGCAACTTTACTCACCATGGTGGTAAAATGCAGATGTGTGAACCAGTCTGTAGAACTAACAAAGCCTCTTGGATGAGTGATGGAGTAAAACAGTAAAGCCAGTCGTCTCTGGCATAGTATCGCTAAACCCTGATGGCTGAGCTTGTTTACAGACATTATTGGAGGGGGTTCTACATTGATAGTCAGCATTGTTATTAAATTAGGGTTGTTGTGGGAAAAAATGGAAGAGATGTGCTTTACTAATAACATTCAATCAGGACAACTGTAAACAAGTGAGCGGACTACCTACTGGGTAGATCATGTACCTGAACGAAATAAAAGAAACAATAATAGAAAATAAAGTTGATATGGTGTCAAATACGGTGCTGCACCATTTGAATCTCTAGCAGCAGTTGACTAACATCCCCTCTCCCAAAGTGACGGATGATTGGAAGGCCCCTGTGGAGCCCAGTGACATTATGGTAATTGTCATTACTGGGGTTGGAGTGCGTGCGTGACTGACGCCATTAGAGGAAGTGCAATTACAGTAGGCTTTGGTGACCTTGCTGACTAGTGGAGGTCAGGGCTTCTCATTAGAGTGTGGTGGAAGCCAGCCCAGTGTCTCCACTGTGCCAATCAATAAGAGCGTAGCTTGGTCGGCGCTAATCATAGCTTTGACGCAGCCTCACGCCCCGCCACCCCCCCATCACCACACATCACCACCACCCTTCCTCTGTTCCACCTTTTAGCTCCCTTATTAGAGCACGAGCACCTTTTTCACTCCAGCACTGAATGGCAAAATTGGTTTAAACACATATACAGTATAATGTGGCAAAGCATGCACATACAGGGAAAATATAGAGACCAGTAGGGCTTGGAATAGTATTGCTATAATAAACCCTTAACACTGATGGTATAGTAAGTTAATCATTTAATAACTATAACCTTTATACACATAATTAATTACTACAAGTACATATGCGATTTAAAACTGCTGAGACACTGCAATACATTACATAAAGTTGAGTAAATGTACAATTTGAGCTTTCCAAGGTGTGGTTGAATACTACCAGAGTGTTATAAAAAAAAGGCTGAATATAGCGAAGCTCAGGTTTTGTTCAGTGGGTCAGTTCAGGTGCGGCCTATCATTTCCTCCTATATCTCAGGATTTTATTTATTGGCCTGGGCTCTATAACCTGTGGGTGGTTTCAAAACTTCCGTTCAGATAAGACTCACTGTGAAGTTGTGAATGATGTATGATCCAAAGTTTTGAACATAAGCTGCACTGATATCAAAAAACTGACAGTAAAGCATACAATTTTGGAGAACGTCTTTCTCTGTTTTAGATGGTGAGGCGATGCAATGTATAGACATCCATTCATAACCCCCTCTATGCTGTCTAGACTTATTACCAGAGATACCTGGTACACAGCACTCTTTTTTTTTTAGATAAAATTGGGCCTTGTCTTAACGTGAGAAGACATCTGTATTGATTTGTGTGTATTTATAAATCTCTTCTCCAACAGTTACCAGCATATCTGTCCCTTTTGGACCAGAGTGTTGGAATATATGCTCATGTACATGCTGATCCTTGTGCACCATATCCCTTGAAATGCTCCATACCTACTTTTTTGTTGCTTGTTGAATGTTTTAATATCTATGAATGTTAATGCATGTATCAAACTTAATTAATTAGTTCAAGATATCAAACTATATCACCCTTTGATAGCACCACCCCAACTCTAGACCAATGTATTGTACGTCACCCGGAGGTATCGTGCTTCAGTTATAAACCCTACAATAACTGTGTTTACACATTCTTTCATTCACTGTACGACACAAGAAAAAAACGAAATATTTTTCTGATATTATTTTAAATAACTGTCACAAACCTTATGTTCTCTTTAGCACCATTAACGCCGTTCTCAATACCCCCCAATCTGCTTGATGTTTCCTTTGAAACCTGTGAAAAATGTCTCCACTTTTTTGCTAACAAGATTGTGAACATTAGAGAACATATCGCACCTCCTTCTTATGACCGGTCCGTCACTGTCACTTGCTCAGCTGTCTTTAACCAGTTTGAGCCTGTGTCTCTGTCTCTTCTAAAGGACATTATTGGTCATATGAAACCTTCAGCTTGCCCCACAGATGTTGTCCCCTCTCGACTTTTTAAAGACATTTTTGAAACTGTTGGACCAAGCATTCACAAAATTATGAACAGCAGTCTTGCCTCAGGTGTTGTTCCAGCTACTTTTAAACATGCAGTAGTGCAACCACTGATCAAAAAATCCAATCTGGACACCTCAGTCTTCTCCAATTACAGACCAATTTCCAAACTCCCGTTTCTTTCAAAAGTTTTGGAAAAAGTTGTACTTATACAATTGCAATCTTTTTTAGACATACATGGCATTCTTGAGGTGTTCCAGTCTGGTTTTAAAGCCCTTCATAGCACTGAATCTGCACTTTTAAAAGTTTTTAATTATCTTTTATTAGCTACTGACTCTGGGGAGTCTGCCATTCTTATGCTTTTAGATCTCACAGCTGCATTCGACACAATAGACCATAGTATCCTCATCTCTCGCCTTGAGCATTGTGTCGGCATTAAAGGTATTGCTCTGGAGTGGTTCAGGTCTTACTTGTCTGGCAGAAGTTTTTCTGTCAGCCTTGGTGACTCTGTGTCCTCCTCAAAACCTCTTCCTTGTGGAGTCCCTCAGGGTTCTATTCTTGGGCCGATCCTATTTTCTCTTTACATGCTCCCCTTAGGGTCCGTTCTCAGAAAATATGGCATCTCGTTTCACTGTTATGCAGATGACACTCAAATTTACCTGCCTTTGAAACGGAATTATTCAAATTCTTTAAAATCATTGTTGGACTGTCTCAAGGACATCAAAGCCTGGATGGCCATGAACTTTTTAAACTTCAATGAGACTAAAACTGAAGTCTTGATACTTGGACCCAGTGGTGCCTGTGACGCCCCTCATATGGACCTGTGTTCTCTGGAACCATACGTTAAACCCACTGTAAGAAAATTGGGTGTGCTAATGGACAGTGATTTTAAATTGGACAAACAGATCAAATCTAGCTTTTTACAACTGAGGCTCTTATCTAAGGTCAAGCCCTTTTTATCGTTTAATGATTTTGAGAGGGTTATACATGCTTTTATCTCGTCCCGACTTGACTACTGTAATGCACTTTATGTTGGTGTTAGCCAGGCCTCCCTGTCACGCTTGCAGTTGGTCCAGAATGCTGCAGCTCGTCTTTTAACAGGAACACGCAAACGAGAGCACATTTCCCCCGTACTGGCCTCCCTTCACTGGCTCCCTGTACGTTTTAGGATTGATTTTAAGATTTTATTGTTTGCCTATAAATCATTAAATGGGCTAGCTCCAACCTATCTCTCTGACCTTCTGCACCCACATGTCCCATCAAGGTCACTCAGGTCCGCTGACCAGCTGCTTCTGGTTGTGCCAAGATCAAGATTGAAGCACAGGGGAGATCTGGCTTTTACAGTTGTAGCCCCCAAACTTTGGAACGAGTTGCCTCTGCATGTCAGGCTGGCCCCTACATTGCCTGTTTTTAAATCTCGTCTTAAAACACATCTTTATTCCTTGGCCTTTAATTTAGTATGAGAGTTGCTCTTTTAATTTTTTATTTTATTGTCTTTTGTACTTATGTTTTTATTGTGTTTTATGGGTTTTTGCTATTTTGATTGTACAGCGCTTTGGTCAACTGCTGTTGTTTTTAAATGTGCTTTATAAATAAACTTGACTTGACTTGACTTGACTTGACAAGCGTCTATGGGAGGTCCGTTTGTTTTGTTAGTGAACATGAGACTATTCAATTCTGTCGCCATATTTATGCTCTTTCATTCACTGATGGAGAGCTGCGACTGTGGTGAGCAGAAGGTCTGCGGATGAGATGGCTTTGTTATATGTGCGCTACTGAGAAGAAGACGATTGCTGAGCCTTTCTTCAACTTCCTCAATATTGTTTTCACTGTCAACAATCTCCACCAGAATCAGAAGGAGAAAACACAAGCAGCCCAAAGCTGACCAATCACAGCTCTCCCCCACTAGGCATCTCCATAGCCGCTGTAACCTGTAGCTAAATTCTTGAAGAGGCACACATCAGCTACAGCATAGCCTACAGCAGCAACATGTGTAGACTACTCCGTTACCCTTAACGCACAAATTTAAATCCAGCTTTAGCCTCCTGCTGCATATCAGGTGGATTGCTTGATTGCATATTCCCTGCAAAGGTTGGAGGTGCTTTGATGGAGAATGGCCGTACGGCTGCTGGTGCCCTGCCCTAGCACAGCAGATAATAGCAGTTATCGTGCGCTGTATCTGATGAGGTTTTAGCGGGAATTTATTATCGTCACTCCCTCATCTCTGCTGTACGCTTTCTGAGATATCCCAGGACATGTTTGTCACTACAAAAGCCAGGAGAACTTTTATTCAGCAGTTTTCCCACCTGTCATCAGACCAGGTGAACTCTTAATATGCTGAGGATTGATAGTGCCTCGGCGTTGTGAGTGTGTGTAGCAGTGCGCTCTGTCCACGGTGGTGTGAGGTATGCAGTGTGGCTTGGGGGCAAGCAGTCAGGCATACAGGCTGAGAGCCAGTTGTCTGCAGAGACAGAGGGGGAGGGGTGGCCGGCCAGAAGACTCCAGATCCGCCACAGCTCTTTCCTCACTGTTTGCACTCCAGTGGTTTAGTCACCAGACCCGCCTATTAAATCAAAGGCCCCCTTTCGACAAAGACTGCCAATTATGTCCAGTTGAGATGCTCCCCACCCTGTCCCTTTCGTGTCCTCTCCCGGGTTTTGTCATTCCTCATTCTGTTTTATCTTGCTTCCACTCTTTTCTCTCTTGCTCCGTCTGACTTATTTTTCCAGGTCTTGGTCAAATGGGAAAACACTGTGTTGCATCTCTGACCTTCTCCTGGTGTCTGTGCAACTCTCACTCTGCCCCTCTGAAGAATGAAGAAAGACCTATAAAGGTTTTTTTTTTGTTTAGCGATGGATGGCAACTGTAATTGTAGCTGTGGTGTAAAACTAGCATCCCATGGCTATTGTGGCTTTTTGTGCCTTGTTTGCTAAGAACCAGGCTGTGTAATTTTGATAACAAGAACAAGATCAGGAGGGACAGGAGGATCATCATTTTGAGCTATGCTGGTGGCGTGGCTCTAGGGATGGCAATGTCAGTCTATCGGTCCAGACTGAAATATCTCAACAACTATTGGATGGATTGCCATGAAAGATTGCATTCATGGTCCCCAGAGGATGAATCCTACTGACTTTGGTAATTGCTTTAACCTTTTATCAAGCACCATCATCATGTCAAAATTTCAAATTGTCCAATACTTTGGTTTATGACCAAAATGAATGACATCCCCATCAGCATCAGCTTTACTTTGTGTTTAGTGCTAATTAGAAAATATCAGCGTGCTAACACGCTAAACTAAGGAGGTGAACATGGTAAACTTTATACCTGATAAACATCAGCATGTTAGCATTGTCATTGTGAGCATGCTGACAAAATTAAAAATTCGGTTTTAAAAGCTAGCAAACAGCCGTCACTGTTATTCAAAATGCTTCCACACATTACTTCTAAGATGTTTTGGTGTCATGATTATCCGTTCAGCGTGGCCGCTTCCATTTTCTCCATTTTGCATTGACAAATAGAACAACACTGCCTAGTTTAATGATACTGACAAGGCATGCATGGTGACACTGCATTTTGGCACCCCACGTCGGACTACAAGGCACTGCCTATTGCACTGAGAATGATGAAAAATCATTACAGATTAAACATTTATTTTTTTCCCACGTTGGAATGGTATTTTAAATTTTGAATAAATAGAGACAGAGCCCTACTGTATGTGGGATTATGTTGGTGTGTGTGTGGTGGTGGTTCAAGAGTTGGCAGAGTTGTTTTCCAAACAAGTTTTTTTTTTTTTTGAAGAAAGCACCCCGAGATTGCCCCAAGCTTTTCTAACCTAACTCTTTCTGCTATCACACACACACACACACACACAGTTATGTTTCCATCACTTCAGAGGACATTACATTGACTTACATTCATTTCTTGGAGACTTACCCTAACCCAAAGTATAACCACTACTTGCCTAAACCTAACCTTACCCTAACCTTAAACAAAGTCTTCACCCTAAAATTTAATGATTTATGTTATGGGGACTTGCATGTTTGTCCCCAAAAGAGTCCCCACAATGTTACTGTGTAAACAGATGTATGTCCCCACAACATGAATAATACATGTCTACACACACACACACACACACACTTCTGACCGCTGATTTGTTTTCTTTTACTTACTTACTTTTTTTTTTACTTACTTACTTTACTGTTATCCTTGACCACAGATGAGCCTCTGATGCATGATTATCAAAAGTGGTTTTCACTCACTACATATGTAACCTGCTGTTTGTACTTCCAGGCCTACTAAGGTTCAGTGATAGTCTTAAAGGATAAGGCTCTCAGCCCAAAGCCCATTGGTTCCTACTGAAATGTAAATCAGGTGCAAATATATAGTTTCATTTTTAAAAACGCCTCAGTAATTTCCCAAAACAACTTGACACTGTAGTTTTTACAGACGTTACTTAAACTGGAGTAAATAGTGTGTTTGTTGGGGTCTATTTTCAGCCACAGCTTTGGTTCTCGAGTGAGTATTTATGGCAGCAGGATGGTGTATGTGGGATTGACTAAAAATAATCTACAGTGACCATGTTCATGTTAATGAAGAAAACAACAGTGCTGTATGGCACGGAGGAAAAAGCTATATCAGGCGTTGGCTACACAAGCAACACTTGTAGGATACATTCATTTTTAGTTTTGGTCTTTTGATGGGATTTGTTGACAATAAAAAAATATAGAATACCACCTAGTGTCACCCAATACATGATGGTGCAAAGCAGTTCATGTTGGTTGTGTGTTACTTCACAATTGTGCAATTCATTTGTATTACTGCTGTTTTACATCCCATCACATTATTTTTGTGTATCAGCTGAGGAGATCAATAATTTGCACACAAAAAAATCACACACAACAGATGCTCTCAGAGAAGAAAAACTGTAAGCACGCACAGTTTTTTTGCTTCTTAGTTTCTGTTATCTACTGCCATGCACCTCTCGCTCAAAAGTGACATGTGCATGAGTGTTTGAACGCAATGTCAGACTCAGGCTGGCAATTTTTTCAGTGATGTATCATTCATAATTAATTATATCAACATAATTAACCTACCTCAAGATATAAATAGTGGGATTTCTGGTTGAGAAACCGTTCTTTAGTTTACTGTCTGTTTCATTTTGAATCTTCTCTTTTCTGCTGTACTGTCAAACACAGTGAAGAGGTGTCATTGCTGAAAATTGGACTAAATAATATGAAGTAAGGGAGGAATTAGTGTGTACCAATGGAAAGAGTACACTGGGAAAACCTTTGTTAACGTATGACAGAATGCTCAGACACAAAGAGAAAAACAACCTTGACAAATTCAATGTTATACTGTAGTAGAATGTATACAAATATTCAATTAATTTACCCATCTTTTCATCTGTGAAACAATTTTAACAAACCCTCTGTAATAAATGTAATCTTCAACTACATTTATATGATGTGGTAAAATAAAATACAGTCCTGATAAAGGTTTTGGTCCCTGAATGGAGATTGTATTTGACCAGACTATTTATCCATCCCTGTGTGAATGCAGAAGTAGTCATGGAATTTCAGACATTTTCAAATTGATTAAAATTTATGTCCGGCACTCCAGCGAATAAATGAAGAGTTCCTCATGAAATCACATACTTCTTGCTGTCATATTTATTAGGAAGTGGAGTACTGCTGGAAAAAAATAAAGACAGCAAGAAGTGTGTGTTTTTGTGAGGAACTCTTCATTCATTTGCTGGAGTGTGGGCCTCATGCGGTTTAAAGCTTATTTATAATATGCACCCAACAGAAGCACAAAACAAAGGCTCAGTGATTACTTTCACATTTATTCATAAAGGTGACATTTTATGAAAAGGTAAAAAAATAAAAGTCAGTGTGATATTTGCTACCAATACCAAATAATGCTGCATGTTAAGAGGCCATCACATTTTTGACCTACACCCAATAATGATCTAATCAACAAAGGCATGGCCACATTTTCGTTAAAACGTAGACCGACAGATCTTGCGGCTTGCTGTGTTGTTGATGTCTGTGCATCGCTTCATCCACTGGCTGCCTGTGGTTGTTCGTAATGGATTGTAAACCCTGGTGCAGGCATACAGCTCTGCCGAGGGAGCCGCACCCCCACATACCTCCAGGCGATGCTCCAGCCCTGCACGCCGCTCGTACTCTACGCTCTGCTTCCCTCTCTTGCTTGGCCCTTCTTCTCTGGTTAGCACTCCACCCAGCCCCAACTCTTCTACCCTATACCTAACACATGCTGGAATGACCTTCCCTCTACAGCCACAGCAGCAGTCACTACATATCTTTGGATGTAAGCAGACGCAAAACGATATCACGTAACACCAAAATTCTCCCTGCAAAACCTTTGTTCTTCTAACTGTAGATTTTCTATTTTACACTTGTATAAAGCTTTGTTTTTCACAAGTCCTTCATATCTCCTAGGCTCTTATTTCACCTGCTTCTCATAATAGCTCTTCCTTGTTTTACAATTTCATTTTAAAGTCACATTAATATGCCATTATACACACAGCACTCCTTACCTACCCTTAACTGATAAAACTCAGTCTAAAATATAAGTACATATGGATCTAATTTAGGCAAAATTTGCGTGTATCTTGTCTTTCTTAAGATAAAAGTATCGACTAAATACCTTAAATATAAAATGTTCCATAGTGGCTATCCGTGTCAAAAACAACTGAACTTCCTCTAAAGACATTCAGTTCTTAACTAAGAAGCGCTTTGGTTGAGTGATGAAACAATTTCAAGACACACAAACAGAGTGTCAATCTAGCGAGACACTTTCATTTGAAATGCATAATATTTGATAGCAATTGATATATTGCAAAGATGACTTTCACCACTGCTGCATCAAGGATTAGTAGGGAGCTCAGAAACCTCATGAATATCATGGAGCAGGCGCTCAGGAGAGGATATAGAGAGAACGCCACCAAGCCAAAAGCCAGCTCAACAAGGCAATCAGACTGGGGAGTCAGGTTGCCAACAATGACTCATACTACAGGAAAAGACTCAACAGTTCTCCTTCCCCACACTCACCAACAACCTCAGTCCTCTTTATTGTCTTATGGAGCAATAAATCTCCCCCATTCAGCCTCCCCCCTATAAAGCAGAACTCCTCTATTTTACCTCAGAAGATGTAATATGTGTCATTATGGCAACATTTGTTTATATGTGTATCTTACGGAGCAGTGTCACCTTTCAGGATCATATGTCCAAGTTTTAAAAATATCTGCTCCCCTTCCCACCCACATATACCCACCCACACTGACTCACTTCAGTTGAGAAGGTGTCTGTCGCTGTGATGCAAAGGCACCCAGGTGCAGCGAAAATGACAAACAAAAAAAGAAAAAGACAAACAGATGTGCAGTTTGTAACCGTGGGATGCTTCCTATGGCATTGACAACACATGCGAGAATGCAACACACTGTTATATATATTCCTTTGTCTTTATGGTTTCTTTTTTTTAATTGTTAAACATATGAAGCAAATGTAAACTGTGATGTAGCAAAGCAATGCTATGGTCACAGTGCTGTTGAGGTATGAATTTAAAAGACAAGTGTGATGATGTTTGGCGAGCGTTTACGACTCTTAATGAGGTTCAAAAATAGTCATGATAAAAATATAAACCCGAGAGTGTGTTCACTAATACAATAAATACATACTGTTATCATAATAAGAAGTTGCCATTAAAAAAGCTATCAAGCTGGCTCACTGAATCAATACGCATTTAAACAAATATACAAACTCATGATAAATGGAAATGGTTTGGAAAGACTTTGTGTGCAGGTTGTTACTTTGCTTTGTGATCATCAAACCCAGCTTTGTCACAAATTATTCATCCATCATGCACTGTTTTTCACTCATGGGTGTCCAATATGATTTCAGTTTTGGCACATCTATAACTTGAGACTATAAGAACATAATCTACTGTGATCTCAGTGGCTCTGTCTGGCCAGGAGGATGAGAGCTGTTAAATATTTGTGTTTATTTTATAGATAGTCTTCAGACTTACAAACCTCTAAGAATTAGCAGAAAGTTTCTGTTCAACAAACATGTTGTGACCACCCAGACTACATGGTAGATCCCAGGTGGAAATAAACTAAACATAATTGTGTGCATATGGAGTAGATGTTTGTGTGCTTAACAAACCTCTTCTTTGTATAAGTGGTTATTAAAAATATCTCAAACATCCACATTAACCATAAGGAGAGGGGTGCAAATGCTGTTGCAATATGTCCATAATCTTATAGGAGTTTCTTTATTTTTATGGTCACCAGTTTGACCATTTGCAGCATCCCGGCTTACGCAGACAATGAGGGAGAAGGGAAGAGAAATGATCTGGTCTGAGTGGGTCCGCTTTTCAGTGGGGGAGACAGATGCTTGTTTACTGGCCTCATTATGTCAGCAGCTGTCCTGAGCAGGTCACACTGTGGTCCTCTGTCCACCTACTGAGACCCATAAGTCCAGCACCTGGCAATGAACACATTGTAAAGGGTTTCAAGAAAAGCTCGAGAGGCTCTCCGTTTAAATTGCTGTCACTTGACCCATATGTGTCCAAGCATAATTGCAGTCATTTAAAGGTGTAATGTGTATTTTTTGACAATATATATTACAGGGAAATCCACATATAATTGAGTAGTTTGATTTCTGCTGTATGAAAATACACATGTTTGCGTTTTTCAACTGATTGAGAACTATAATTGAAAATGATTAAACACCCCTAAAATACAGCCCTGTTCAGCTCCTCTGTACAGAAAAAAATGACTGTTTTAAACAAACCTTTATGTTTTACATTTTGATCACACACCACCTGCCTTTTAATTGATTCTTCCAGTGCTAGCACTTAAATTGTCCACAGAAGAACTGGTTCAGCTGAGAAAATATTACTATTTTAAAAATATCAGGTGATTAGAGGAATTATCTTTCAGCTTGTGTGAAGACTTTTAAACCAGATTGTTGTTGTTTTTTTTTCAGTTAAGAATCTGTAGTTGCTGAGAAATGTACAGATTCTGCATTAGTTTATTGTTCCTGACATCTACAATTTAAATCAGTTTTCTGCACAATAAAATAAAATGTATGTAATCTAACACCACAGTATTAATTTTATGTGCCTGCTGCATATTCACAGGCGTGCTTTTGCCCCAAATGCTTACACAAATGTGTTGTTTTTCCTCTCTGCAGTCCCCACATCTATAATCCCTTTTATTGAAATCCGTGTCACCTGCCGCCTGCGCAGTCCAGCACCCTGAAGCATTAGACGGCTGGCATAGTGACGGGCACTGCAGTGAGAGGAGGGAGAGGGAGAGACATGACCATAATGTCTTTCATTTAGTTGTGTTAGTAGGCTTTTAGAATTTAGACAAATTAGTGGTTTATTTCGTTCTAAAATTTACCTGGAAGCGTACAAGCAGCTCATCAGCAGGGTGTGCAGCACGGATATTTGAGCCAGTGAAAGCATCTAAATTTTCATGGACAGTGGTTCCAAATTTCGCTGTGAGCTTGACATCTCCCTGTTGTTATGGCAGCACACTGTCACCAGGACTGCCCACACTGTTGGTCAGGAAGACGGCGTCATGGTGGGCATCTTGGCTGGACGCTTGTTGCCTGTTTCTCCACAAATATATTAGAATTTCTTCTTCCCTTGAAGCACACAGCAACACCAGACTGAGCATTGGGTTTGTGGGAAAGATTGAGATGGAGAGGGTGAGGTAGCCCACACCACAAGGGAGGTGGAGAGAAGACAGAGTGAACGAGAGAAAGGAAAGCCAGAGGGGGAGAGGAAGAAGGGAGGATTGAGCAGAGGGAGCGCGAGGCAATTTTGCAAACCTGTGACACATTAATTATTAACAAACTCGGGCTAAATGCGTAAACTCTCCCTCCTTGTTCATTCTCTCTTCTCCTTTCTTCACCTCCTGCGCAAAACGACCGTCACATGCACTCTAGGTGTGCACACACATACAAACACACACACACGCACAACTCAGCGAGGTGGCATGTGATGCTCGTAACATGAAGTGGAGCATGTCAAAGGGCTGGGGAAGGTGTCAGGCACAAGGCCCGCAAAGAGTGGGAGACCGCAGGGAAGAAGCCAGTGAGGATGACGTGAGGCAGAAAAGGGAGGAGGTATAGAGCTATAATATAAAAAAGAAGAGAGAGGGGCAGAGAAAAAAGAACTACAAAGTGAGAGTAAGACAAAGATATAAACAGCAGGGCAATGAGAGAGATTGTGCATGTGTTCTTACAGTAAGTGTGGATTTTTGTTTATAAGAGCAAATGAGGCTGCCAGCTCTGTTCACGAAAGAAATATAGACAGCAGGAACATGTGGTCTGACTTTGAATTGGACAAGTGATGGATGAATGAGGGTGTTGTCTTAAAATGTAAAAAAATTAAGTGTGATCATGTACAGCAGTTCAGCTGAATTCCCCCTTTGTTTGGAGAGTAGCGTATCTTTCATGCAGCTCACTTAGCTGCTAATCATTAATAGGTGGTCGGTCCATTTGGCATTCAGTATTCTCTAATCAATTGGCTAGAATGTTGCAACGGCATAACATGAACGTGCCTCAGTGTGTGTGTGTGTGTGTGTGTGTGTGTCGAGGCAGGCACTGCTTGAGCGGTCACTCTGCCCCTCAGGCGGTGGTGTGTGTTTGGAAGGCAATGGATCCTCCCCTAGGAGTGCAGGGAGGAGATGTGTGTGAATGTCCCTACGATACTTTTGCTGCAGTCTGCCCTCTCACACAGCAGTCAGGTGAGCGCAAGAATACAGACACGGCATCCCAAAACAGGCCAAGATACGGAGAGACAATTTTGCAAACGTTGTCATCATCATCAGTCGGACTGCAGGAGGATGTGATTATCTGTACATGATTAAAATGAACTTGTCAGTGACAGTGATATACATTTCTTCATGATGTAATTTGACATAATCCATAAGTCTGGTATTAAAAGAGTACTCCACCGATTTAGCATTGCACTCCTATAACATTGTCGGACTCAAGATGGACAGTTTAAATTTTTTTTTAGCAAAATCGATGCAGCAGAACCAGAAATATTTTTATTCCGCACTTTCTCCTTTGTAGTCAAAACCCAGGACCTACAGTACATTACCCACAATGCAACTCGACAGGTGACAGTTCGGTCAGATATTCGGGTGTGTTATGCTAGTAGCGGCTAATGGAGCGGGCTACAGAGGTCTTCCTAACTCCACACCCCAGATTTTTTTCATTTTCAAACTTGTAGTTTCAACCATAACCGACACTGACTCAAGTTACATCGCTTGAGGAAATGTATCAGATTTTGTGCAAACAGACTTTGATGTTCCCCCTTAAATTTGGATGCATCGTCCAGTACTGGAAATATTAATCCAAGTCACTAAAGCTCACTACATGTAAGAGGCAATTCAATTTTTTTAAATGAGTTTTGGATTCATTTTCTTTGGATAAACCTAAATTGCTTCCATCCAAATGCAGTGGAGTAGAAGAGCACTAGAAGAGTACTTAGTTACTTTCCACTAGATGTTAAACTTCTATCGTGCTTCCATCCAAATGGCAAACTGAATTAAATGGAGGCATTTGAGAAAATGAAATGTTCAGTCAGTGACTTCAACCCACCACTGAGTTGAAGTAAAGAAAAAAGACTTCCTGAACATCACAAAAAAACAAAGCACTGTGGAAGTAAGTATTTTTTCAGAATTGATTAACATTTGTTTTGTTTGCATTGTTCTTTTGTGCAGGCTCCTGATGACTATATTTCCTTCTGTCCAAAGACAAAAACAAAGAAATGTACTTGTTCTTATAAAATATCCAATATGCTAATGCACAAACAAATGGCCATACATCATAGTATGCACCTTTATATCACAATGGGCAACTTTACATCACAATTGGCAGCATTAAGTTACAATGGCTACCTTGATGCTTGCAGCAGGGTGCATGACATTTCTGTGATTTCAAGGGGGACAAACATCTTCTTTGTTTCCAATTCAGATTAGCATAAAAACTCTTCTGTGATGCTGAATTACTGCTGGGCCTCATGGTGTGCAAGGCATATTTTGAATCTTAGCTACACACTGACGTTTGTAGAGTCTGCTTCCTGTTTCACTCATATCATAATTTCTGATAAATCAAGCATCTCTGCTCATCCTATACAATGATATATGATATCAGCATTTCCAGTAGAATTGCATTGTGGGTATCATGTGTTTAGGAAGTGCGTAACACATCTTCTACCTTAAAAGCCACTACAAACATGAAAAATAACAAGGTCTAAATGGTGACACAAGACTAGTAGGATGTAGATTTTTATGTGGCTGATCTCATCAGACAGAAAATATCTCTACTTTGCTTCTGAAAGCTTCGTTGTGTGAAAGGTTGATCCACATGTGCAGACACAGCTCTAGCTGCCATCAAATCTCAGTGAGTCATTGCAATCAGTTTGACCACTTGACCATGACTGTGGGAGTTCCTCAAGAAAGTATTAATATCAGAAAATGTCTCATTTGGCATGTCATAAGCCTACATTTTTGTAAAGTAAAAAAACTGTCTCATCCTTATATTGCCCTTTTTTTCTATTATGTGACGATCTGAGGTGTCCCCTCAGTGAAGAAGAGCCTTCAGCCATTACCTTCTCCACTCCAACTGCACCGTACTGTGCGATTTTGCAAATGGTAGCAGTAATGCCATGTTGACTTTTACGCATGAGAAAACTTCAGGCTTGGGTGTTAGCCAGTTGCTCAGGCTCTTACATCACCTCAGAGCTTCACATCCTTTCTTGTGTCATAGCTCTAGATATAGAGATACAGCATCCCGAGTGGACAGTGGTCACATACCGGACAGTGGTCCCCAAAAATATCACCGTGGGGAGTTGTATGTCATTTCAGAGCAACCTGCTGAAATAATTACAGAGAATTTCACACAGCTCTGTTCACAGAGACAGTCATAATGGGTTACCGTGATTTTATGTGGAGGGCCATATAAATAAACAAGGTTCCTGCTCTCCTCTTTTCCTGTCTCTGACATGCACCCTGCTATCACTCAGGACCACATGTAGGTCCTCTCTGCATCTTGGCCATTACCTCTGGTTTATATATATATCTTACGAATTCAGCACATTTTTTGTCATATCCTAGGAAGAGTGACTCAACTACAAAATTTAAAATTTTGACAAATAACATTCAAATTGACAACATGCACAACATAAGGTTAAGGACAGTCAATCTTAAAATATTCCAGTTCTCACAGAACCAGAGTTACCCTGGTAACAAATGTTTTTCACTTACTTCAATGTGAAAAATCACCATCGCTGAGTTCACACATTCTGTAATTATTTGTAGTGATAAAAACATGACATTTACTGTCATACGTGTTAATTTTCCTCTGAAATCAGACCTCCTGTGTACAAATCACCTCTTTAGTGGGATTGGCAGTCTACGACCCATAAGACACACCTCGCAGTCTCTATTTATATATAACCTAAAAGATTGGATTGGTGGAGCTAGATTTGGATTGTACACAGACTTGGAGGAAGAAACGCCTGAGACATGAAATTCAAGGAACAAATTCACCTGACTTGAAGTCTGCTGTGCCCTGATTTAGATAACCTGAACTGGTGCAATTAAAAGACTAATTCAATCTGTATGTCAGTAATGAATATAACAAGTGATGTTTTCCAATAAAATTCTATTTTAGGGCATTGGTTATCCTTAGCATGTGCAGTAGCTGCTTACATCTAATATAGTGACTTTGGGAAGAGATTAGGCAACTCCAATTTGTGACAAACGTGCCAAAGTACATAATGAGAAAGTAAAATAAACTTACACTGATGACAATGTTGCCATGTCTGAGTAGATTTCTACAGTGCATGGGCCTAAAACCTCTGCAGACAATGACTGAATAAAGAGGCAAGAGAATGAGTCAGCGTGAGTCATGTCTTGAAATCTTGCCAGGGTGGCCAAATCTCACCTGAAATTGTTATAATGTCATGTACTGAGTGCTCAGCATCTTTGTCATACCATGTCTGAGACTGACACACAGGCTATCATGGATGTTCACCAGCACACAGGGTCTGATTTAACAAACCCTCATGCTGTTGAACATTGTGCATTGCGAGGAATCCAGGTTGAACGTTAGAAAAAGGCTGGGTGAAGGTGCAGTCACTATGCTGTCACACGTTGACACTGCAGCTACATTTTCTCTTACACTCAGACTGTAACATCTCCAATAATTTCCACTCTCAACATCAATCTTAATAACACCCAAGGACAAAAGGTCATCTGCCACTGCTGACAAGAAACAATCCACGATGCAGTTCAGAAACATGACGTGATGACAACTGAGCCAACTCCATCTGCTGATAAAGGCCATGTGTTGTGATTGAAAACATTGGAAAAAGCTAGTAAGTGTACCTTGAGTTAAGATTATTTTGTCAAAGTTCGGAAATACTTTAAGTCCCATTTGCTGGCCATTTCTTTTAGTCAAAGCTACAGTATATGCTGCTTACTTCTTTCTTTATGGAAGATTTAAAATGCCTAAATAAAAACAAATCAGTGCCACTTAAAAGTAATTGAAATGCATTTTGTGATCAGAAAGCAATGTTGTAAAATAATACCACCCATATTAATGATTTTATCCTCTACAGTTTTATCAGTAGACTACAGATACATATTGTCTCTTTACTTGACATTTTAGCATTACTAAGAAACAAATCTGAAAACATTTTCTACAACAAAAAGCTGTTGTAAAGGTAGGTGGATGTTGTTACCTTTGGACAGAGCCAGGCTAGCTGTTTTCCCCTGTTTCCACTTTTTTTGCTAAGCTAAGCTAATAGGCTGCTGTCTCCAGGTACATGGTTACCGTACAAACATGAGAGTAGTATTGATCTTCTCATCTAGCAAGAAAGCGAATAATAGTATAATAATATTAATAATAATAATAATTTCCAAAATATCCAACTATTCCTTTAAGTATTTGCTGACTTCTTTGACGCCCCTCTGAGGAACAAAAGCCTCATAAGATCCCCCTTCCTTAGCTCGTCACACATGGATGAGTATAACAGACACATTGTACTTGGACAGTGTCACTGTGGCTCTCTGTGGGCTCTGCCTCTGTGCCACTGGTCTCAGTGGACATGATCTCTGAGGACTTCTTACTCTGTCAGCTGCTGTGTCTGAGGAAAGGGGGAAGGAGGAAGCACAGTTTGAGTTGGTCTTACTGCTAAAGCTGTTACTCTGTTGCAAGGACTTAAACCACACTTGTGTTATTTTTAATGTTGTATAGATACTATTTTATACTTGTGTTCTGCACTAACACACCAACACTTGAACGCACATAGCAAAGACAGCTGCAATGACCAATGACTGTGAGGATGATCTCTCTGGCCCCGACAGCCCGGCTCACCATGGCAACACTTCCCACTGTGCAGGCCCTGCAGCTGCATTAGTCTTCTGCACACTGCATGCAAACCAGGCCTCCAGCATCCTGAACACATACCCCCTAAAGAGTACACACACACACCCACAAACACATCCCGTCTACGCACATACACGATCACACCAAAACAGCTGTTTCCTATAACTTTTAGTTCTCGCTAAGAAGAAAACTCCACGCGGAGTTATTATGAGCAGGAGGTGGTTATTTCTGTGAAATTCTTTCATAGAGTTAACAAGGTAAAAAAACACAAAAACAAAAAAACAATCAGCAACAAGCAACAGCAATTCTTTTAAAGGTGTTTAGTTTTTTAGGAGTTTCGATCTTCTTTTGAATCACGTGAATTTATTTTTTATCAAAGATGAAGGATAAAGAGTTGAATCAATGCTTTGTAGTTTGTTCAAAGTACTTGGGGTCTTTGGTCGGTGACACTGAGCAAGCAGCTGCCTGCAAGCCGTTCTGCTGCCTCCACAGTTCAGACCAGAGGAGCCGCCTGCTGCTATCTGGATAGTCTATTCTTTTAACAACTTTTTTAACAACTTGATGAGCAGCATGGCAACCCCTCAGGTACTTGGCCATGGTTACACTTATCATTGTGACATGCTATGCTATGTCACTATGCTAAAGATTATATTTTAACAGACAAATATGTATCTTCTGTGGCTATATATATATGTGTGTCCGCAGTAGCGTTTCACACTCTTTCTTTTCTCATTCACTGTAATTACTGCGCTGTATTGTTGTTGTCTAGATTACATATAATTCATTCACATTGCAAATTGGACCACTTCCACTTACTTGGATAAGAACATTTGAAAGCAAAATCGGCAAAAGAGACACCTTTTCTCGATCAAGAGAAGAAATTTGACACGGAGTGAAATACTTGAAAGTGGCCCTTTTGTTTTCACCTACATGTCTAACATGAAAGTATCATACCAAGTTTTATTCACATTTTAACCCATTTACTCTGCACACATAATGGCCCTGAGATACTGACCATTCCCAAAAGCCTAACCACAACAATAAGGGAAATTCAACAAAGCTCATCTGGCCTCAACTTCCAATTTTGAACAAACCCAACACTCAAATGAACTGCCCTTTTTTTTTCTAACTGATATCCTATGTGTTTACACTTGAATGATCATTTCCCGTATCTTGCCTAAAATTCCCGCAGTAAATCATATAAAGGAAGAAAGATGCTCAAAATAACAGCTGTGTCCCAATACCACAGTATATATTAATACAATACAATATAAACTAGGTACTTTTATGGATAGTGTACTATTTCAGGAGTCAAAAGCGTAGAAAAACTCTAAGTATTTTTCCATTTTGTAGATGAAAGATGTGCACCGACAGACATCAAATTAAACTGTAGGGTTCAATCAAAAAAACATCATCAAAATGCAAGCAAATATATTTTTTCAAGGATTCATTACTTTATATTGGTGTATTCCACTGTCAAGCATGGCTGTGGATCGACCCATGAATCTGCTGTTCCTGCACGTTATCAGAGTACTAATATGGGCACAGCGTGGAGTGCGTGGCTTGCCTGATTGGTTGGATGTATGTACTGTATATACTGCTCTGTGTGTGTGCATCAGACGTAAATACATACATACATGACCAACTGTTCAGGTCCTCTTAAAGTAGATCACACACACACACACACACACACACACAGTGAGCCCCTGGTTTGTCCCCCTGCCCACTTCCTCTGCAGCCTATGGTGTTTCCGCTGGGGTGAGACAGTGCCAGCTCCCTCCCTCTGCTTCCCAGTGGGGTCCTGCCTCCCGGCATCTGTCAGGGCAGCTGTCTCTCCTCTCCACTCTGCACTGCACCACACTATGCCAGGCCTCCACACAGGATCGTGAGCTACGCACACACACTTGCATTAATACGCACCAAGACGCAATAGGACATGTCCTCATAGTTTTATTGTGTGAAGTCAAATGATTTTCTCAGATTGAAAAGCCAGATTTAATCAATTGATTTAGAGCACTGAATTACCCAAACTGCAGACACTGTCTTACAAAAGACTGCAGTCAAATGAAATACACTTATTAATGGCTTATTAAATCTTGCTCATGTATGTTTGGAGTTTATTAAAAACATAAACAGTCCCCAATGGCAGCAAGATGTGCTCATACCTCCATCCTGTCAAGCTGACACAGTCATGCCTTTTTCAAAGAAATTGGACTAAATAAATCTTATACTATTCAGAAGGTGAGAGACATTAGATTGAGGAGGGTTGACAAGTTTTAGAGATAGTTAAAATAATGATTTAATATGAAAACATGTTCGTGCATCCAAACAGACTCTAGTAAGAATAAGCGAAACCAGCAGAAGCTGCTGTTTTCCCTGTGGAAACTTACACACTGAGTGGCCTCATATTATTCAATTTCATTTGTTATTCATATGAATAGACCTGGAAAGGGACTGGAGACATAACAGCCAAACAGGGGAGAAGAAAAAAAGCTGGAGAGCGGAGATGAAAGAAGGAGGGGTAGCTCAGGTCCAGGTGTGCCAGAAGCTTCAGGAAGTAAACATACAGGCACTGAGCTACACAGGTGGTGAAAAATGATCCTTTTCCTTGCGAGGCCCAGCAAAGCAAAGAGGGATGTGTGTGTATGTGTGCATGTGTTGGAGTGGGGGGTTAGCTGACACTAAAACCAGGAGAATAATATGGACAAGGAGGAGGACAGTGGCCCAGAGAAGGTTGTCAATGACTGTAGTTTTGACTGCAACGCTGGAATAAGTCCAGCATCAACAATCTCCTCCTGTCTTTGCCGGCAAATACTCACAAAACATATAATACCCCCTTCACTCCCTCCACTACCATCCAACACGCACTCTCACAGGTAGAATGCACACATACACTGCATGCTCACATGCACGGAAACACAAAACGTGTGTGCGAATACAGACAAAAACACAAACGTCTCTGCTCCACCCCCTCCCCTTGGGGTAGAGGTCCATCCAACACAGATGTAGCCCTGATTAATTGGGCGCAACACAGGGAAGTGGGTCTGGAAACTACCTGGCAATTTCCTGCAGCCTATCCTCCCCCACTACCTTCTCTCCACCTAAACCCCCCCTCCTCCCCACATTTGGATCACGTAAGTCAGCAGGTGGGCTGCTGGGAGGAGTGTCTGCCGTGTGGCGTTGATATTCTGCCTGCGTCCAGCTTGCTGGGCGCCCTACATTGCAGGCACTCCCTCTGGCAATGCTTGCCTTGGCTCTGGGCTGAGTGCTGGAAACGCTGAGAGTCTGACAGACTCTATGGGCGCACGTACAGGTACACACACACACACACACACACACACACACACGCACGCGCGTGCACACACACACACACACACACACACACATGCAGAGAATGGACTGCTCTCCACTGCCCAGCAGAGCACATCATAGAAAGAGAGAAAGAGGGAGCAATGAAGGGAAAGAGATGGAAAAACAAAGATGGTAGAAACAGAGAAATGGATAGGCATACTGTATTTACCTCACACTTTTTCAGTAAAGCACGTGGATTACCCAGCGGAGCACGGGGAGGCTTTTTAATGAAAGCACAGGAAGGGGGCAGCAGCTGGTGGCATGTGTTTGAGCCGGGAGGATAAGACCCCTTGCGCTTGGCTCGCCAGCCCCCCTCCCTCTCTCGCTTTCCTCATCTCCTAACGCCCCCTTCATCCTAACCCCCCCCACCCCCCACCCCATAGAGAATGAAGTCCTTTGTCCGTTCCACTACTGCCCGTCCTGGAGTTGGGCCTGAGCCGCGGGGGCCTTCTGGTCAGCCAGCACCAGAACCAGAGCAGAACCAAGTTGAGCCCCTCACAGCTCTGGCTACAGCCAGCCTCTGCAGACCAACACAAGTCCCCAATCCCCCTTTGCTGGGAATGGAAAAAGAAAAATGAGCAAAACAGAGAGAGACATCAACAGAATGGTTGGACAATACCAATGAGAGATGGACAGAAGGAAAAACACAGAGGTGGCCAAAACAGAAAAAGGCGACATTTCACTCTAAAGTCGTGCAGCCACAAGATGTCTTATTTTGAATGGAAAAACATTTGCTCAAGTGAACGGAGGAGTAAATCATTGTACTAAAGACATACCAACACATTTTCCTATATTATTAAATCAATAGATTAATTTGCCAAGCAGCAGTGCGGCCTGTGTAGGCAGCTGTATTGAATAAAAACAAAGCGTATTTGTTCTCTTCATTCTTAAATCAACAACTGGATAACAAACAAAACTGGATTACAAATTCTAGCATAAAGTAAGGAAGTAAATATAAATATATAATAGAAATTAAAATATTATTTTAAATACGTAAACTTATTGCAGCAATGTAATCTAACGAATGATGAACAACATTAAAACAATACAAAGCAATACTAATAAGCCAGGTAGAAGTATATCGCAACATTACTAGTCCCCTGTACCCTCTTTTACCCATCTCCATAAATGTATGTATGAAAATAATTAGGAAAAATGATACAAATATCAAACAAATATCTTAACCTAGAGGTCACAAATATTTAAATAGTTGAGTAGAATGTGTAGTTGAGTGAAGTTGGTCTGAGTTGAAGAATAAATAAATAAGTGATAGACGAGTTAAGAAAACTCTTGGGTTGTGTGTTGCATAGAATGAAATGAGGTGAATGTTGGAGAATCAGTCCAGCGCTGTATCTGTATCTGCACCTGTATCAGGTTGCATCCACAGAGTTATGTGCGTTCAGTAAGAGTAGATATGAGGGGCTCCACTTATCAGAAAGGCTTGGTGCACAAAAGACCTTGTGTGTATTTCAGTAATTGGATCTGCATCACCTTGTTGCCCCTCAGACCCTAAACCACTGCTTCATCCCCCTATAGTTCTGAGAATTCACACATAAAAGTACCATCAGTCTGTCCTGCCACTTTAACAATACTTCTGAGCTCTTATGGATCAGCAGAGTAGAAACACTCAATACATGTTTGGACAAATAGGACACATCTGTGCCCTTGTTCCTTGTTCTTTGTCCCCACAAAGCTTTCAAAGTTTCTTGCTGCTGATTGGCTTTTGAAGGAATATCTGAGAACTCTTTTTTGATGAAAGTGAAGTTTCTGCAGGTAACCAGTCTTTTCATTTGTTCAGCCAAGGTGGCTGTAAGCGCTCATGCTAACTGCCGAGGTCTTCTTGTATTGATCTCAGACAAACTGCTGCTGTTGCTTCTGGTAACGTATCAGTTCCTCTGCACCAGCGAGGATTATTCCCAGGAATAAACATCTACTGTTTAACCACTACCAGCTGTTCACAACAGCAAAAGCAACTATTTTGCTTCCTTGAACTGGCTGTTATTGTGTTAAAGTAATGAGTCTTTGAAAACTGCAAACAGAAATGCATATCAGAGTGTTCCTTTTACTTG
The DNA here is from genome assembly GCA_008360985.2 of Macquaria ambigua. Taxonomy (NCBI): domain Eukaryota; kingdom Metazoa; phylum Chordata; class Actinopteri; order Centrarchiformes; family Percichthyidae; genus Macquaria; species Macquaria ambigua. Next base: position 11,036 of record VMKM01000165.1, on the reverse strand, counting down.
TACAGGCAATTATAATGATATCATTTCATATGGCAATTTCTTTTCGACATCACCATCTTAAATAAATAAATGAATGTAGAGGATTTTAGAGTAAAATTCTCCTCCACAGGGAGGTCAGACTACAGGGTCGGCTGCAGAACAGCAGCCCGGAGCAGGTGGGCAGTGAGTCAATGGAGGGGCTTGAACCTGGTTGCTCGGGTTAGAGGACTTGTCTCACTACTTACTCTTACACGCAGACTCCCCTGAAAACCTGTTTGCAGTAATGTGCAATATAATTCAGTTCCTGTGAACCTGGGTGAGTGTAAATATCATTACAAGCTAGAGTATAGAATCATCTTGTTGCTCACAGAGACACTATATTGTATCTGCATTGCTACAGTATGGTGCAGAGACAGATTAGTATACTGCCAGGCCGCCTCATGCTGTAGAAATAAGATGAACATAACTTCACACCTTATAGAAGCCTTACTGTATCAATATACTGGGCACTGTAGTAATTATGATGCTACTTCAATGTCCTTTTATATAGAGCATGACATCACAGGTAATTCCCAAACACAAATAGGGGGTAATAGTGATTTCTTTCAGTCCCAAAAGTATTTAAATATTCATCATCCACTCTTCTCCTGTGTTAGTTCTCCTATTTCAGATTTCTCATTTCAGTAATGCCCACCCAGACTCCACTAAAGCTAACATTAAGGTTATTATACTGTAAAAGGTCTGTTGTTTTCATGTGTTTTGAATGCAGGCAAAAGCAGAGCCAAATCAAAGGAAATGAAGACATGACATTGCAAACGTGTACACTCTGAGATGGTTGAGGAAAAAAAAAAAAAAGATTCACCACTCATTTTCATTTGAGTTACAGAAATATGATGGACCATAAAATATAATTGAATGGTGTTACAGGAGCGCATTTTACTTGATCTATGGGTTTAACAACTCAAAGCTCAGAACTCATAAATTAACATTAAAAATGAGTTTAATACACGTAATTTAAAAGTACTGTCAGTTCATCTTCAAATGGTAGGCACATTTGTACAAATTTAAAGCGTTTCAGATTCACATGTCAAGGTCTTCGCTCACCTGGTGATTATTTTATTGAATGAACAACCCCCTTTATCTGTCACTCTGTGTTATCTCTGACTCTGTGTGTACATTTTATGCAAAGGTATGCGTGGGAACATTTTTCTGTAACCTGGTGTGATCATTGTCCCCTGATCTCTGAAGTGTTGATATTCCTGCTTTGTCTCTCTGTTGAGTCGCTGAAACGATGTGCTTGGTATTAAGTTGCATTTCTGACCGTATAAACTTCAACACTTTTATAACTTATTTTACTTTGGTATGTTAACCAGCTCCTGATGACTGGTGCTGAACAAAGTTGGCTAGCTTTTCCTCTGCCGTGCCTCAATCTCCAACTCTCTAGCAACCAAGCCCATAGCCATTAGCCAATTTCCAAGTGACTTGAATGCCTTGCTTCCTTTGCACCTCAACACCTTGTCCTCCATACCCCTCATAAACCATACTCAGCTGCAAGGAGGATGGACTGACCACCTACAATGCAGCTACAATGATCATGTGCCTGTGACATCTATTCCTGGCAACCACAAATGTTGGATTGGTCACAGTTCCAATGAGGAAAAGCTGGCTCTGTTGGTCCTGTGACTCAGGTGCTGAGAGTGCCCCCTTGAGACAGGGGAAGTCATTACTAGTCCCTGATGATGAAGATGATGGACCACAGTTTGTTATTTCCATGGCTCTTAAGGTCTTTTCACACATGCTCCCTGAAAGAGTATTGAATCCTTGTCCTTCTGCACATCAGAGCATGGCAGGCAACAGCATCCACGCATGGCAACACCAGCCCAACAACCATCTCCTAGCAACGCACGTCCTCTGCCCCAGGAGGAATCTGGAGGTCTCTGCTGTAGTCACACCATGCATTTCCTGGAGGGCAATCAGGTTTTTCCTCATCTCTTCTCTAACTCCCTCGCTCTTGCCCTACCTCTCCCTGCTCCTCTCATCCCAATACTTCCTTCCAACTGGCTTAGCTGTTTTGGACAGAGTCTTTCTTGGGATGAAAATAACAAGCCCACAACATTTTTAAAAAGAGGGGGGAAAGTAAATTGGCCTCAATTCTTAGAAACAGCTTGGCAAAGTAAAGGTATTAGTGAGAACAGGGCAAAGAATATAACTTAAACGAAGATCCAACATTTTTTCACATTCTTCTGTGAATTTCAGTTGTTGATTTTTTTTTTGTCGTCATTCTCTCACTTTTATTCACTTGTACACATTACCACAAACATTAATCTAATGTATTTAACAGTGTAATGTATCTTGCCAAAAGAGAAAGTTTCCCATGACCTTGCATGACCTTGCATGACCTTTTTTTTAACTCTACTATAAGAAAAAAAGCAAAAAAAAAGAAAAAAGAAAAATGAAGAAACTCCAATGAGCCTTCCTGTGACAGAAGGTACCTAATCAAAACAGCCTCTGCATGCAACTGCTAACGTGCGTGTGTGTTTCCCCTCCGTGCTAGTCCCCTTCCTCCCAGCCCCATCACCACAAACCACCGTTCCCACAGTATTCCCATGACTCTCTGCTGCTCCCCCTCTCTTCCCTCCAAGGGCCCAGACTTCACCAAAAGGCAGGAGGGCTGCGTTGGCGAGCAGCAAGCTGCTCTAGCCCACCTTCCTCACATCTGAGAACCTCTGTGAAATCCTAATCCCCAGAGCAGGGTGAAGCGCAGACCCAGCTTGCCTGACCTCTCTGGTTGCCATGGATACAGCGCACTATAAATAAAACAGAGGGGGCTTTTTTTCAAGCAGTTTGGCAGGGCTGTGTGGCCTGCTCACTGGTGGGGCTTATTTTCTCTCTCCCTCCCTCGTTCTGTCTCTCCTCACTCTCATTCTACTCTCCTTTTCACTTATTCTCTCAATCATTGAGTGTCCGTCCTCTTTCTCTGTCTTGTGCTTCCTCCCTCTCCTTGTCTCTGTTGCTCATTCAATACTTTCATTCAACCCCTTCAAACAAGAACACCTGTACTAGTACCATACCTGCATTTAGATGTATTCATTTAATTCTTGCGAAACATGGCACTTTAACAAGTCATTGTTCAAATTAAGAAAGTAAACACACAGAAAGGCAACTTGTTTGGCTGGTAGCAATTTACATCTGTCAAGTAAACGCACAAAGAGCCATCTCAACAGAGGCCAAGTTGGTAGAAAAGAAGACCTATTTTCTTGGTGGTGGCAGAAAGGCATCGAGAGACGAGAGAGGCTGAGTGTGCTCGCGCACTGAATCAGGACTGCGCTGCAGATTTTTGTCTGGCAAGGCAAATCTCAGGAGGCTGGAAAATAATTTGGTCATGGCTGTGGGAGGTTGTTGGGAGTGGGAGGCGTGTGGGTGATGTGGGGGAGAAGGTTTGAGGGGTGACTGGTTGGTGGGAGGAGGAGGGGGTAAGGTTTTGACCGTCTCGCTGTGGTGAAAACATGCTTGACACTTCATTCCTTTCCAGTTAATGTGGAGCGGACTGCAGGATGTTAACCCTCTGCCTGCCTTTTGATGCTCGGTCTCCACTGTTGCACAACACCCAGTCCTCACAACACTTCCTGCTTTACAGCCGTTCAAGGCTAAAACATTCCAGGACAGTCTATGGAAGAAATCAGTCCTGCCAGCCATGGGAGGGTTCGGTTACAGTATACATTATTTTTTCCGGTATCACATCTACATTAGCTGAGTGTAATACTGTGAGACAATATGACAGGCCTGCTGTGCAATCCTCAGAAGCTGTCATGGTGATTTGAAAATTTGACCATCACATGCCAAATACTCTTTGTCTGGGAGAATTTTGAAGAGTAAGCCACATTTCCTGGACCATCTGCCTCATATGAATTACACAAAAGACAAGACCGGCACCAGCAAACATCCACAATGTTGCCTGGGAGACAGAGGTCACATGAGAGGATGACTCACAGAAACCCAGAACTACCTAGAAACCAACACTATTGAACGGCCTCACATCATGGTGCTCTTTATAGTTTGGCGACATGCAGAAGGATTAGTGTCGTGTCAGTGCATAAACGACAGTGAGACGGTGCCCTTGGCAAAAGACAAGTATACAGTTAAACTTAATGGGGCCAGAATCTGATACCTCAATAGGAATCCACTTCAGTGCCAGTCACTATTCTCTACTAGCTAAACACACTCACACAGCACTATGTGTATATCAACCTGTGTCTGACCATGGGTCTGCTGCTGGTGTGTGAGTTAGTGTGTGTGTTCATGCGGACCTGGAGAGTAGGGAGTTAATGCAGGCAGGGCTGTGGCAGTCCTCCTGCCCCTCAGCCAGATTAATCATGCAGGAGAGACACAGCAGGCCCCCGTTCATTCTGCCTGGGGGTGAAGCTGTGCCCGCATGCTCTGCGTATCACATGGCCCCGGCCCCCCTCTCTTCTCTCCTCTCTCGCTCTTTCTCTCTCTACTGGGGGTGCTGTGGATGGGGCTGGTGGTGGAGTGGGCGGGGGGGTATTGGTGGTGTGGTGGAACGCCACAGCACGCAGTATAGCTTTCTTTCTTTCCTCCACGCTGTTGTTTTTTTTTTCCTCTCTTCCCCCTTCACTTCCCCTTCTGTGGGTGTGAAGCGAGTGAGGCAGGAAAAAAAAAAAGAGAGAAACAGGCGTCCATCTCTCCTGCAAGGAGACAACAACAGCCTCTTTTTTATCTCCCGTCGGAGGGCCCTGACGACAGCAGTGGCCAGGCTCGGTGGATGAAGAGGAGAAGTGTGTGGGGAGGAGGGGGTGGGGGGGCATACCAAGGGACTCGCCACAGATATCTCCTGGAAACTGCTCGACGATGTCTCTGCGCATCAGAGAACAGCCACAGCCATTGTTGGGCTCATTGGGAAACAGAGGCGGCATCGCACAGTTGCGTGCTTCAGCATTTTGCAGTGTGTTGCACAAGCACCTACAGTGTGTGTACAGTACAACCGTAAATGTTTCATGATTTGTTATCTTGTAAGTCTTCGAGATGAGCAGCCTACTGTAAATATGAGTGTAAACAGTAGGTGTATATGTGTGCTTTGCTTCCCTGAGGACTGTTTGTCAAACCACTAAGCACTTAAAGAAGTGCTTAGTGGTTTGACAAAGAACATAAAGAACTTAATAGTGACACCGGTGCCTACCTCTATGTAGGCCTACACAGATACAACAAGATCCATGTGTATTTGTTGGACAGCAGTGCATTGTTTGCAATGCATGCTTTGCCGAGACTTATCACTTTAATGACACAGAGTAGCTGAATCAAAAAGAGCCTTTGACATACTTTTTGAAAGAATTAAGTATTGTGTTAGCTTAAGGAAACATAAGCCTTTTACTGAGCAAAGTAATGATTACATGTACTGTATGTTGTGACATTTTTAAAAAATATTCAGCAAGTATAAGTGAGGTTTTAGCTGAACTCTACCAGGAGACTATATCGAGTGGCAGCAGGGTAATGGTTATACAAGAGTTCAACAGCCTGACTTTGAAATACGTTTCCCCAACTGGGAAATGAGTACTGGACGGGTGAACAAGACACCCTTTCACTGTAACAACTAGCATCAACATGTTTTATATAAATAATTTAAAGAATATTCAATATCATTTAGTTTCACTTTAATGTAAATTAAAACACACGAGAGAGTTTGGCTTGAATATATATATATATATATATATATATATATATATATATATATATATATATATATATATATCACTATCTCGACTGGTCTATCATATACCATGAATCATTGAACATGATATATTTTATGATGTGCAGTGACATTTTCCTTACTTCAGCGTACAACTAATTATTACATTTAATGGGACTATTTCCACTTCTTTCTCTTCTGTGCCATTTTTCCGGCAAGAATGAATATTCAAAATGAAATTTAAAGCATAGTGGGACTGGTTTTCATACATCTTCAGTTATTGTGCTGTTCTAAATATATGTTTTCAAAAAAGCTACAATACACATGCTTAAATAGTTACATTCATCAAGGCAGCAGTTTGTCTGTGCGAGTTGTTTTTAATGTCTTCTTGGAAACAGCAAGAGCCGAAGAGGAATCTCTTTTAGGATCTGACCTGAGGGTTGAGCAGAGGCACATCTGGTTCCAGGTGCAGAACACTCACCCATTCAGCTCGACCAAAACAATAACTGGTAATGATACCAGATACCAGAAATACAGTGACAATGATGATGGTACAGTGTGTGTTTGTGTTTGTGAATGCAGTCTTGATGAATCACTGTCCTCTGAACTTCCTCTGAAACAACTACACAATTGACTATTGCAACAGGAGTTCCATAACACACGCTCTGACACACCCACACATAAGACACACACACACACACACACACACACACACTTACTTATTGTACCCTGTAGAGAATACAGTGACTACTGTGCCCTACTGTACTCTATTAGTGTATTTCTTTACAGGTCTACGGTTGCCATTGTAGTGCAATGAATCAGCGCCATACAACTCTGTCTTTCTGTACGTCTATGTGTACACGTGTGCATGTATGTGTGTTTGTGTGTGTATATGGATCTCTCTTTCCATTTTATCTCCTCCGAAACGCCAGCCACAGGTAGGAAACGTATTATTTTGCAATTACATAAACTCTCTCATCTTAAATTACCAGGCTCTGTCTTACTTTCATCTGACATCCTATAGCTCCATACGTCACAGGTGCTACTCCTGCTTCAACGCCCATAACCAGATTCATGAAATGGACTTTATTCTGCCAGATAAATCACAGGCAAACACTACTTGCTGTCTAAATTTTATTAATGAAGATACTGTACAGCAGCAGAGGGCATTTCTCACTTCATCATTAATCACTGAGTGGTGCGTCAACTTATATAATGTTGGAGTGTTGCTTTTATCCACCCCAGCGAGCTGATTTGTTACAGGGGAGATTTTCTTTGAACAGATTAGCCAGCTGCCAAACATTAGCTGAGGTAACCGCGACCTGCAATGGAAATCTAAGATACAAATGTGAAAATATGCCTCACAATTTTAGCATCGGCAAACATTTCAATTTCATTTTTTTGCAAGCTTGGGGAACATTACTGGAAATTAAGCATGAAATGTGTGAACACAGTAAACGTGGGGGTGGATGTGTGTAGCCCTGCTGAAATTCAAATTCAAATTTTACACTGGTCCTGGTGAAGCATGAAGGTCTGTTTGCTGAGCTTGGACATTTAAAAATTACATATATTCTCAGTGAACCAGCTGTAAACTGTACACATGTCAGTGTTGTGGGTTGCATTCTGCTAATAAAAAATTCTCATTTCATATATATATAAAGAAATATGATGTTTTACTTCAGTATGTTTCAGAATTGAACTATGAGGATGGAAGTTAGCCTAATAAACAGACATAATGTGAGGGTGAAATAAAAAAAAAACTTCACAACAAAAGAAGACTTTTAAGATACAAGGTGTACAAGTTACACAATTTTATTGTTTCTTTGATTGCACCATACAAGCTTGACATTAAAGATAAAAAATGTCTCTCATTTTACAAGTGAGCATTGTAGTAATGTTAAATATCCCATTACAAAACGTCTTTCTCCCTATAGAAAATATTTTTAAAAAAAAATAAAAATCAAAAACAGAAGGTACAACCACAAATCTCTAAAATATTACTGAAAAAAACTGAAGAAGAGTAACACAGAGCTGGATTATTTGGCAGCGACTGTCTAACTTGATCCACTGGGAGTGACAGACGAGGCATTTGGCACTGTCATTGGTCCACAACAGGTCGCAGAGAGGCTCCTGCCAGGTGGCAGAAGGAGACATACATTGCATTGTGACAAATAAACAACCCTACACTATTCCCAGGGAGGAGACAGCAAGATGAAGGAGGGCCCTACTGCGCTTTATTTCACCCCGTTATGCCGTCCCATACCCATTCTTTAGTCCTGAACCACAAATACTGAACCACATGTGTGTCTGCACATGAGCTAATGCAAACTGTCTCGTAAGTGATGAAAATAATGTCATTGGTAAGTAAACAATATTGTGTGTAGAGGGTTTGTGAATTGGACTAAAAACGATGTGTGTTTGAGGTGTATGAGGGTGTGTTTTTCCACGTTACACAATGTGGAAAAAAACATCAAAAACAAGTGAATACGTGTGATAGTCATCAATTCCCTGGCAAATACATATACATTGCAATCAATTGCTTTGGAATTTCTTTCCCACAAAGAGTGTTTACAGTACTGTAGCATCCAAAAAATAAAAGAGAACCATTACATTCAAGCATTTCCATTGCTGTGCTTTGGGAGTGATAGCAACATTGTGAACATTACCATCACTGAGATCCACCTCTGGAGCTCTCCATCCTATTAGCCCACTGGCTGAGGCTCCACATTAGGTGTCCGACATTGTCCAGTGTGGCTTCATTTGAATCACGGGGATGCGTGAAGCTGGGTGGGCGTCAGTGTGTAAGGATTACCTGACAGTGGGTGTGGTCGTTAGACGCAAGTTGCTAGGCTTGGTGGGGAGAGGAGGCTTGATGCCGCGAGAGGTGGTCTGTGTGGGGGTTGAAGTGCTCTCAGCGTTGAAGGTTTTCATCAGCTGAGCCACCCGGCCACGCCCTGCACAGGTTGGTGCGCTCCCTGATGACCCGGCCACCTCCAAGGCAGCCCTCCGAGACGCTTCTGATGCAGCAAGATCTGAGAAAAGAGAGGGTCAGATTTCCTTAAGAGCTTTAATATACGAGTGACAACCTGACTGCCATATACAGAGGGGTGATTATTGATTCTTTATTTTTAGGTTTGTATTTCAAAACATGTAAACAAATCAATTTGTAGTGTATATTGTGAATATATTAAAATTGCCTGAAAGTTGGATTCAAAAGCAATAATACAAAACTCCAAATTTAAAAAATACCATTTGCAGAATATTTAATACCTAATATAAATAAACAGATTTTAACTTTTATTTGTAACTTTGTTGTTATTGAGGTTTATTATATGGCATTTTGAGTTTCCTTGTTTTAAGTGCAACACTCTGTATCTGCCATAAACTGTATGAAGATCTTGAAATAAACTTTTTTAAAACGTCTTTAGAAGGATCTTAGTACATAATCATCTCTTCATTTGCATTATCACTCATTTTTTTCTCTTCACTGTGCCTGTCACAAGGGGACCGTGTTTATTGTAAACTACAGCAGTTAGTGTCCTGTTGCAGCAAGAAACACAACACCTTTTTGGAAGCATGAGAACATAAAATCCACTGATGTACTCGGGGTACATCGATGAAAATCTGTAAAAACACATGTATTCTATTGCTGTAAAAGCAGGAATCCAGTCTTCCCACACCACTCGATCATTTCCCCTCTCCAAATATTGTGCCTACATTTTTCTTCAATCATTTCTACCTTTTTTTTTCTCCTTTTCATTTGCCTCCCTTTATCCTACTCTAGCTGAGCAGAGGTCATCCTCAGTGGAAGTGTAGTAGGGACACAGCTGGGTGTAGTTGGTGTGTGTGTGCGCTTGCTGAGGTACTGTGTTTGGAAGAGGATGTAATTGAGGGAGGAATGGAGGGAACAGGAGTAACGGAGGGGAGGGAGGGCCACAGGGACGGCAATGGAGAGCAGACAGACGCTGCTCAGACACCAGAAGGCTTGAGGAGCCACATATTTTTAGCGTCATCCCCGGGGGACAGAGATATGTGAGAGCGCCCGCGTGCACGGCTACAGACGCACACAAGCTTACAGACACACACACACACACACACACACACACACAAAATAAAGTGAAAACATGCACAACCGTACACACAGTTCCTAACAGTTGAATTTCAAAAGACACACGCACGTTCTCATGTTACATTCAGGTCCGTGCATGCTCATACACACACACACACAAACACAAACATGCACCTTCGCACAGCCCTCCTGCTCATGGATTCAGTCACGCATGCAGCCATCTCTCACTAACACCACGGCATAGCACAGAGTCACACACACACACACACACACACACACACACACACACACACAAAGGTGGGGTACAGCCAAAACCACACAGGCACTCCTGGGGCCAGGAAACCTTTAAAGCTCTTGATGTCTTGCAGGCATGAAAGGGAGAGACCTAAAGTAGCCTTTAAGGTTGTGTTATTGTTTATTGTTGTTTACTCTCCTTTCGCTCCTCTCCCCGTGGCTCTAACACCTCCCTCCACCCTCCTCTTCATCTTCCTCTCCCCCTGTCTTGCCCTGCCTTCCTCTGCCCCCTGACCCGCGGTTCCTGTGTTAATGTCCTCTTGCCGCGCTGCGTGGGCTTGCCTCTGATTGTCTCGTTGTGTTGTGTGGTCACCACGGAAACCTTGGATAGGCTCCAGCAATTGAGGCTGACACACATTCAGGCACGCACCGAGCACACACGCAGACACACACACACACACACACAGATACGCACAAACACAGATACAGGCACAGGCACATACACACACTCATGGTCAGAGAGTTTTTTGAGCTCAGAGCCTCAGTGCAGGTCTGAGTGGAATGCTTAATAGAGGAAGAGAGAGATAGAAAGAGAAGTAGGAGGAGAATATATATATATAAAGAGATATAAAGAGAGACAGAGAAAGAGAGAGAGAGAGAGTATTTCTTGAAATACATTCCCACAGGTAACCTGACTAACCTGTCTTAACACACCCAAAAAATGCTCAAACCCCACGCCTTTCTGACTGAAACTCTCCTCAGCAGCTGCACTCTTAGCTCTGTCAGCAGAAACAGTCATTAAAGCTACCTGTGAAAACACCTATTAAAATGAAAGAGAATCTCTGCATTAAATCACTCGTCAAGATTGATTAATCTCCCATTTGAGCTTTCGTACGCCACTCCTCACATCTCAGTCCAGCTCGTAAATGTACAGGGAGGACAAAGAGGAGGGGGCGGGAAGCAGTGTCACTGACCAGGCTAGCACAAAAATTAAAGACCAATCTATCTCTTTAAAGTCCCCCACGTCTCTGGCAGAAAGGGAGGAAGGGG